>CM041786.1:39407476-40007476 GCA_023375725.1 Nephotettix cincticeps
GTTTATTCCATCAATAAATACAAATTTACAAAATAACAATTACCAGTAACAAATTTTAATATGGCGTGATTCACAAATTAAATCAACAGAAACCTTATAATTCGCCATTAAATGACATCAACTTTCTACTAATTCATCAATTCATTCTACTAATAATCAACTAATTCTCAATTTTATTTATTACAATGATAAAAACAAATCACCATTATCAAAGAATCAAGATTTTGCGGCCGACGTCTTTCGCTCGATGCCATCGGCTATCTGCGTATCGGCAGGGGCTGTGACATACCCCGATCGGCTGTATAACAATATTGAAACCCGTGAAATTATGATACCTCGTCATAATCTAGTTAGTTATTCATCTTAAAATTATCTAAAAATGTAAAACTAATAACGCTTAAATTCATTTAACAAAGATAAAATGTAGATTAAAAACAAGTGGAAAATTTGTTGGTTATGTGAACACTGAACGACGAAATAGGCCAAATGTAAATTGGGCAACACTTTATCGTATTGCTCAAACCCGGAGTAGTTGAGAATGCGATAACTAAACAATTGATCGTCTACGTAGACGATCAGAATGAAGTAGTATTATTTTTAATCAGTAGTAGTAACATTAAATCAACAATTCAAGTTTTTTCGTAGCCGAAATGAAATTTTATATGGAATAATATCAAACCGCAATCTGATACTCGGTGCAACTATCGATGACGCTATGCTTTGTATTTCAAAATGCAATATCGTGTTGAACTTACGGTTACTTAAATGCGTAGTTGAAGAATCGAATAATCATATCGCATCCTCGGACGTTCTTACATTCCGATTGGATATGAATTGCGTAATTTCGTCATCTGCGGTCGTCATTCGTCATTCGAATCGCTATAAGTGTATCGCGTCTACCAGTCAACGACATTGTTTTGATGAAAGGCTACGTAATTTCGTCGTCTTATCAAGGTTGAAGCAAAAATTATTCCAGCTTCGCGGGTATTAACTCGACGAAAATCTCGTTGTTTTTGTTCAAATTGCTGTATTATACAGTCTATCCGAAAATTCGGATATTTATCGGATCGGATCGGATATCTTAAATACATTCGGATCGGTTTCGGATATCCGAT
Organism: Nephotettix cincticeps; assembly: GCA_023375725.1. Taxonomy (NCBI): domain Eukaryota; kingdom Metazoa; phylum Arthropoda; class Insecta; order Hemiptera; family Cicadellidae; genus Nephotettix; species Nephotettix cincticeps. The sequence goes on from CM041786.1 coordinate 39,408,592, forward strand.
CCGATCCGAATCCGAACCGAATTTTCGGATATCCGCACACCTCTAATTAATATTTAATTTTTTTATGGAGATATACTTATGTTATATTTCTATATCATGGGATGAATGTTTATGAACAAACTAGACCTATTTGTGTAACAAGAGTGCAAACGATGTCATATCCCACAAGAGGTTCATATTCGAGGGCTGCATGACAGTTTGCACTCGTATTACACACAAAATTTTTCCTACGATAGAAAGGTCATTTAATTTAGGTTATTTTTGATTTTTCCATTGGAATAAATGTAAACATAACTTAGGTTTCCAGTACCCTCAGTTTCATTGCGCAAAACCGGAGGTTAGTGTTGTTGGAACATCTACTGTCTATCAGCTGACTGAGCGTTTAGCGCATGCCATTGGTTAGTTTCATATAGATTTGGATATAGCGTTGTAAATCATAATTTTGATTGGCCGGTTACTTATCCGCGGTTACTTAGGATGGATATGATCTCATATCCACCCTAGTGTGGATATGTACTGCTTATACGTTCTGCCAACAGTGCGAAATGTGCCAGTTATCGTGCGGCTGTTGGAAAAATAACATTTTTGTCTTCTGAAACAGTAAATAAATCACCCCTCCGTGAGGGGATAGTTTTTAGGTAAAAAAACGGTTGTTATGGACATATTCATAAGTCAAGTTAGAATTGAGATATTCAAATACAGTAGAGTCTCGTTTAACCGAGTTAATATGGACCACAGCAACCTCGGATAACCAAATTCTCGGTTAACACGGAATGTCTACTTAGAATAAGGGATTTATGAAAACAATTAAAAAATACAATATTTGTTAAGTGTAAAACAACTTTATTTACTCGTGTATACCCTGAAGTACTGTATTGTAGGCCTGCATAAAGATAATTTTACAAGCTACATTCTCAATTTTAAATACTAATCAGGTAATAAAAAATGTAATATGTACTGTACAGGTTAAATTTACATAATAAAAATACTGATCAGGAAGTAGAAAGATAGGCTACATACAATTAAAAGTACAGTACAGTACCTCAAAAACAGTGAAAAGTCATAAAGGTTTAAAGAAATCTTTGACAGTTTTCTGCTTAATCTTGCTGGATCGTTTCTTAGCTGCCAAACTACGCAATCGACGCAACATAATGATGTCTGCTGGAGTCGTGTCGTCTTGCTGCTCAATGTAGTGCAGGGCCTTCTCGATTGCATCTAATCCCTCGGTGTGGGTGATTTTTTCCTCTGGCTCTGTATCGGCTGATCCATCGCCGCCGTCTTCACCGTTGTTGCTCTCCTTGTTTTCTTCGACTAAACACGCAATTGCTTCGTCTGACAGTTCGAAGTCTTCGTCATCATTCATCCACTGACTTACATCATTTTCAGTTATTGCCTCGGCAACTGGAATCCTGCTGATTAGATGAATTAAAGGCAGGTCATCTTCATCATCTTCACATGGTTCGGAGGCATCACTTGTTACTTCAACACCACTAATATTTTTCCAGCTTTTCTGTATAGTCAATTGTTTGACATTATCCCAAGACTCGTCCAACCAAAAAATAACACCTTTGAGGTTGATTTTTTTCGAACTTTCAACAACTGTCATTTCATTTTCTAAGTCTAAGAGCAACTGTTTTAATAACTTTTGTCTGTAGTGTCTTTTTAGATTTTCAATCACCCCTTGGTCGAGGGGCTGTATTAAAGAGGTTACATTTGGCGGCAAGAAAAGAGCTCTAATTTCACCGCTTACCAGCTCGCTTTCATCTGGATGAGTCGGTGCGTTGTCCAATAACAATAGAGCTTGATGGGGCAGATTATTTTCGTCTGAGAACTTTCTTACACTGGGCACAAACTCATTGAAAAACCACTTTTTAAAAACTGACGAGTCCATCCAGGCGCTTTTTTTGGTTTTCGTATTTTACTGGAAGAAGAGCCATGTTTAAGTTTTTAAAAGCACTAGGCTTTTTTGCTTTTCCAATAAGCAACAACTTAAGTTTGTTATCACCAGCCTGATTGGCACAAAGTAGAACAGTAACTCTCTCTTTACTTTTCTTGTGTCCCGGAGCTGATTGTTCCTGTTTAGCTGCTAAAGTTTTGCTGGGCAGCATTTTGAAATTTAAGCCAGTTTCATCACAGTTGTAGATTTGTTGAGGGCTTAGATTTTTTGTCTTAATATAGTAATTTAAATCTTTTACAAATGAATCAACTGCATTTGTATTGGCTGACAAAAGTTCTCCTGAAACATTTAACTGCCTAACACCGTATCGCTTCTTCCAACGGTCTAGCCAGCCGATACTAGCTGTGAAGTCTTCTTGTCCATCTTGAAAGCGACGATAAAATTCCTGAGCTTTGGCTTGTAACATTGGTCCAGATAAAGGACTACCCTTACCTCTCATCTGCTGAAACCACAAAAATAATGCCTCTGACGTTTGCTCATGTTCACTACCTTTCATAGTCTTTCTCTTCTTTGCAACGTGTTTGTCACTTGTTGACTGGGTCCGCTGAGATACCCATTTCTCCAACTGTTCCCGTTTGCGCCTCCAATCCCCTACAGTCACTTCACCAACACCTAAATCACTAGCCACTTTTTTCAAAGATTAACCTTTATCCAAACGTTTAATTGCACAAAGTTTTTCCTCTAACGAAAGGACAACTCGTTTCCGTTTCATACTCATTGTATCGCACTCAACTCGCTAGCAACCTCTCAACACAATAAACACCAGAAGACTGAAGTGACAGCTAACAAAACAAACACAGAAACGAGAGAGCAAACAATAGGAGGGGTAGGGATAGGCGGTCAACAACCTTGCCTACTGTACAGTCAGGCTAGTAAGCGTGTCAACGGAAACGTACAGTCGGTTCCCATACATGCGGGCCGCGGGGAACTGCGATTGCAGTCGTATAGCTTAGCAAAAGTTTAAGTACAAAAAAAAAAGTTTAAGTAGCCTCGGTTAACACGGAACCTCGGTTAAGTGAGACTCGGTTAAATGGGACTCTACTGTAATTATATTTTTTACTTGTAGGGCATGACTGTAGCTACAAACTGATGTTTTCCAAACAAAATACTGACCAAAATATTGCTGTTACATTATTTTCACACATTACAGTCAAGACAAAAGATTTTTTTCAAAATTTCAAGAAAATAGCAAGATTAATTATCCTAAAATATAATTAAAACATACTTAATATATTCACAGGATAAAACCTGTACTACAATTTTTAGGTATTAGTTTTAGCTACAATTTAAAAAAAATAAGAGCCTTACCTATCATGAAAGGTGAGTTACAATAGCATCCCTATAAGAAAAAAATTGTATTTACTTCCCTGTAGTATATAGGTTAGATCATGGATATGTCTAGAAGGAATGTTTTCAGTTGTTTATTTTAAGAAATAGCATCATAATGACAAATAAAAAAAATAAAATCATGAGGTTGAAACTATTTAAAATGGATTAGATTAGATCATATGAATAAAAAATAGAAGAATGAAAAACATAAGTTTAACATCAGTTAAACAATATTTCACAGATTCATGGTCATTTTTGTCTTCTCTATCACTACCTACACCAGTAAGAAGTCGATGATTTCTAGGCTTGGAAATAGCAATGTAATAAGAGTTACAGACTAAAAAGCTAATAAAATCGTACACACACTACACAGTTCTTATGAACCAAATTAATTTCCTAATAACTAAATCATTTATTTATGAAAGGTGATAGAGCGTGTATGAAAGATGGCTCCACATTTTTACAGCCACGTTATCGGGCGCACACTGAGGTTACCTCCACTCACTGACGAAACTCAACCCCACACTGGACAAAGGACAAAGCGGGTTAAACTGGACATTTTTCGGTTAATGGAAAGAGGTGTGTGAGGAACGGTCAACCGTCGACTTCAAAACAAACCAAGGTTTTCTACATTGTTAAGCTAAATATTTTGCAAATGCGGAGGTATTCTCTGTTATGCGCCCGATGGAGGGTTAAAACAATATTTAATTCTCATTTACAAATTAAATTCAATGATCTTTTTTAGCAGCTATCAAAGCATATATATTAAATCTTTCCTGTTTCTACCAAATTTTCCCTATTCTAAAACCACCAAGTCCAGAGCGAGATAAATGTATTTTGGATCATTTGGATTAATCATTTCACCAAAGTATGATATTGATTTACCATTTTCTCATTGAAAAGGTTATTGAATGTGAAGAAATGGTCCATAATGTGGATGGCTCTGAGCAGAGGACAGTCACTCACACATGGCCGGACGGGACCTCCAAGAGTGTTTCTGTACCAGCCTCAGGTTCACTTGCAGGTTAGTGGCCAACTACTACAGTAAACCTGTCAATGTAATGATGAGTAATGAGTAGTTCATGTCAAACATAACGTAACGCTTATAAATATGAACTCTAACTGAATGAAAATCTCTTAAAATAATTGGCCTAATAGAATTCTACTTGGAGCTAAATAAGAATGTCTGGCCGGTAGGCTAGCCCTGCGAGAGGTCTTAGTAGTTCCTCAAATCGCAACATGCACTGCTCGGAATACAAATCTGTTATGAATAAACATTGTATATTTATATACAGTAGAACCCCCAATATCTTACCTTGAAGGACCTTAAAGGTTGAAATGGCTAAAAGGTCGGATATCCAGAGGAGCAATAAAATTACTTTTTTCAGGCCAAAGCGATTGTATATTACACTAAATTATATACAAATTACATACACAATATACGTTCACGTCAAAAATCAGAAAACAACTGGCAGTTTCAACAGAGAACCATTCTGAAGCGCTGATTAGTCAGTTTTTGCATGGCTAGCTTGATTTCGGTATCCACCGCTACACCGCCAGCAGTCAGGCACATGTTCGGACATTCTAAGGTCGGCTATGTGAGGTTCTATTGTATATAAATATAGTGCAACTTAGTTATTACTGTCTCGGCCTTAATGTCATTCATTTTTATGTCCCGCCACATAAAGTCCAACACCCCAAATTTATCATCAATAAATTCTAAAACCTTGCATATAAGGTCATCAAAATCTGACACAAAATAACAAAGCAAACTTCGTTAAAATTCCCAAAACGGGTGATTAAAGTGACATAGTACGGCCTTCTCGGGAAAGGCTGCATCTGAAAATCCTCCATTGCCACTTCACACCTCCTTCTCTCCTACACTGACATTGTCTTGTGAAAACATTGCCTGCTGGATAGACAGTGACAGTACTGTTGTCAGTGTTCTCTAGATTCATGAAAAACCAAAATACATCATGAATGTGTATCTACTATTTTATTGCTCTTTTATTTAACATGTTACTGTATTCATTTATTTAAAAAAAAGATTCTAAATATATATTTTTTAATTACATAATTCGTTTCCTTTTAAAATGTAAGATCATCTTTGGCCAGTCCAAGATATCAACATCATTCTTATTTTAGTTACCTATAAAGTTCAACATCAAGTATCGGATTATGGTTGGTTACTCATTATTACGTGAAAATACATTTTCAGCAACAAAAACCTTGAAACACATATATTTGCACAAGACCGACACCGTAATATCACAAATACTATTATTGTATCACAGTAACGATACCATAATAGTTAAACAATTAAATTAAATTGAATTAAAGTAAATTAAACAATACACATCTTTAATGAAATGTAACATTATTATATGCCTATTACCCTCGAAAAGTTTACCGTCGATTAATCGACGCCACTGCCCGGTCGTCGAAGGTTTACCGTCGATCAATCGACGATAGGGAAGCTTTTACAAAAAGCTATGGTGTGAATACATTTTCGGTTAAAACTACATTGAATATAGTATCGTTGTTTTCTACAGATCATACGCTTTCCGCCGAGGTATATTTCGTGTTGCTTACTCTATGTGTCAGAGTTCTGTGTTAGTTTAAAACAACGGTCTTCAGTTGCGCAGTTATGTCACTTTGTTTACAATGGTTGCATTACACGTTCTCGTCGCGTTTGTATGGTGTTCTGATGTTAATTTCACAATTTTAAAATGGTAGCAGTGACTTAAGTGTGTAAAATACATATTTTTATTTTCCTTATGAAATTTTAAAAAACTTGGCTATCTTCAATTTTTGACTGGTATTTATTTGCTGTTTTGTGGGGGAGCAAACTTTGAGAAATCTTAAAAAAATTTTTATCAATTTTTAATTGGATACACCCCTCAAAACCTAGTTAAAAATAAAACATATTACTATTTATTTAATTATTAAACTATTTATTTAAATATTAAATTATCTTATAGATAATTTAATGTAGATTAAAATGGTGTATAATATTTCATAGTTACTATATTGTTACTATTTGAGCCTGCAAAAGTGCCAAAAAGGGGGAACCTCAAGGGGTTAAATAGTGAACCATTGGAGGGATAAAATGAGATTCAACAATTGTTTCAAAATCAATAATAAATAGTCTAATGATTCATTATCAAAGAAAATTTTTCTGCCTTTTCATACAATAATACATTTTCGTTTATTTGAAAACATATAAATCATAACTGCAAATAACCTGTTAATATATTAGGATAACGCAAATATTGAATTGAATTTGAATTGAAAAATCCCTTTATTTCCCAAAAATACAACAGTATGACGCAACTACACTGAATTACAAAAATATACAATATATGATAATACTAGCTTTGCCCCAGGCGCCTGTGGTTGTTGTCAGCAGTCCCTAGTAACGAGAATACAGTCAATCGTGGTGTAGGGAATGTGCGTGTGAAATTTCATACTATTATAAACTAAAATAACGTAACACAGTAGCAAAATGAGAAATAAGAAGTCACAGTTGAAAAATGGAAACTCGCATAAATGCTTAGTCACTCCCATAACCTTAAAACCAAAATGTAAACAAAATAAAAAACATAAATAAATGCAATTGCTTCAATCTGTCGAGTATATCTTCAACTAACAGATATAGTAAAGCAATCAGCTGTTGAAATTAAAACAGTTAATGTAAACAAAGTTCTGGTTCCATTGTATAGTATGGGATCCTTTTTGGGCTTCAAGGGAGAAACCCGCTTGAGCTACAACGAAATTGATGATCCATAAACCCTCTCCATGAAATTTTACCAACTTTAACAACCTAAGTGTACCACTTTTCATGGAAAATCGTATGGAGGATAAGGAATTATTAACCAATAGTTTTGGACGAAACTTTGTATTTAGCTTCATGTAGTTGAGATATTATTCTTCAAATGTTTAAATATCATAGTTTATGTGTTCCTCAGAGCAGAAAATCTGCATACTCTTCCCGATGTTAATCTTAAGGAGAATAGGCTAACTCCTTTATTCATGTCAAGATATTACAGTAGAACTTGGATAATTCCAACCTCAAGGGACCAGAAAAAATTCTAATTAGAAAAGTTTTTGCATGTGGTTGAAATAAACAATTAAACATCATGTTTTAACATTGTATATTAAAAAGGTTAGGTTAATGAAGATATTATTGATTAAAAATCCTAATTTTTGTTAAATGTCGATAATGTGTTTGGAGGGATCCCAAAACTAGCTATTTCAAACTTTTTCAAATCCCTTCTCTACCTCCTTGATCACCGCAATTAATTCTTGCAACGTCAGAGATTTGTAGGTTCGCTTTGACGAAGCCATCATACACACGACGTGTTAACATGAACGCAGACGAAGTCACAAATGCCAACGTGAAACAAAGACGACAAATATCGGAATAAAACCACCATCAATGATACACAACGCTACTGAACTGCGTCGGCGCCGTGTAGTGAGACTAGAGATGTCAATGATGTGATTTATGAGCAGTAGTGGACTGGGGAGGGGGAGGGGTATAATGTGACCAGTCAACAGCATGAGAAGGATTGGCGGGGGGGGGGGCGCGTTGATCTAACTAAAAATAGTCTGAGGACAGGTTTCCTGGAAAATCGCACACAATGACTTGTTCACTTTATAGATTTATGCTGTAAAAACTTCGAATTATCCAAAAAATTATTCGAATTAACCAGGATATTTTAAAATTTTTTCTTATTAAATTCTAGGGACCAAGACAAAATTTCGAATTAAGGAAGTTTTTGAATTACAGAAGTTCGAATTATCCACGTTCCACTGTATTAATATTTTTTAACTTTTTTGTCAACTTATCAATCTATATTTTTGGATAAAACTTGATATTTTGCTTAATATGGTTAATATCCATCCATTTATGCTTAAAACTCATAGTTTATGTGTTTATCATGGCAGCTAACCTTCATACTCTTTTCCCATGTTAATCATATAGAGAATAGGCAAATTCCTTTATTTATGGACAGATGTTAATGAAACTTGATATAAATGGTCAAAATATAAATTGTTTACGCTAAAAACACCTACTTTCAGGGTTCCTCACAGCAGCAAACCTGCATGCTCTTTCCCATGTTAATCTTATGGAGAATATGCAAATAACTCTCATATTTATCAACAGATATTGATAAAACTTGTAATATATCATTATTATTATTATATAATTGATTTGGAATACACTGAGTACGCAGGTCTGCTGCAACAGTGGTATTTTATGTTGATGCTGTGTTTTGTTAAATATAGTAAATTAAGTATTTTCTAAGCCCATTCTAATGAGTACTAATTCATCTGACGATGCTTTATAGTGAATTTTAGCACTTTTTCAGACGGCCATACTATGGTTCAGTGGTCAAAGCGTTCCCTTATGAGTGAAATGTTTAACACAGCCAATCAGAAATATGCGGTTTAGAATCCTGACCATGAGCAATCCAAATTTGGCTTGCAAATGTGTGGTACATTGGTGGGAGGGCCCACCTCAAATTAATGGTGACTGGCTTGAGTCAAAGCTTATGGCATCTGTAGGCTTTTTGTTTATACTGATTATTTGAAAAGAGCTGCATAGTGATTTTATCATTCAGTTAAGGTTATAACACACCTATCAGTTCAAGGGGTAAAATTATATACTTAACCCTCCACCTGCCAATCGCCGGATTCCAGCGAATTTTTACACCCCCTAGACTGCCATTTGCCGGAATCCGGCGATATAACCGGCGCTTTAATCTTCTCGTAGCTGCTCACGGTACATCGCAAATATACTTTTATATATATATATAATTGTAAAGAGGAGATTATAATCTACATCCTTAGTATTATTTGCAATTTTTATACTCTATGCATTACATCGTATGATTAGATTTAGTTACGGGTGTTTCGACGTTGCGCCAACAGCTGTCCGAGCCGTATGCTTTGCGTTGTGTTAAGAGTCGTGCTATCGGGTTAATGTTTTGTTGTGTATTTTGCGTGAATTATCTATAGTAACATATGAATTATTCATAACACCTTTCCCCTTGTATTTAGTGTTATAAATATATGTATGCCTAATGTCATTCTTTACAATATTTTTATAATTTATTTGGTGATTACTCTCATAGACCCCGGACTGGGCAGTAAGGATTTTGTGTACGTATAAAGCTTTTTGAACATGTGTACTTTTATTTCTTTTTATACATAGTTATATAAGTATATATTCTTATTTTTTTTGAAATTTCAAACAAAAAGGCTATTTCAGATTTTAATTAAACAATTATTTGAGCAATTTGAGCAATTATTTGGCAAACATGATGAAAATTTTTTTTATAAAAACATTTTATTTTACATTAATAATTTTTTTTGTTACATGTGAGTTAGTAATTTTTATTATTTTATTATAGCCTGTTTTATACTGAACACAAAAATATATTATACAGTAAAACCTCGTTAATCCGGACTAATTGGGGCTCCAAGTCGTCCGGATTACCGAAAGTCCGGATTAAAATAAATAATCCTAAACGAAGAAAGACAGTGATTTTTGGGTACCCCTTGTATATAATGAAACACCTTTTGCAGATAAACTTAAATAGTATGAATATTCTGAATATAAAAATACATATTTTACAAACAGTACATACAGTAGTTACATTTGAACAAAAATATACACTTGGTATTTACGTCCATACAAAAAATGAGACAACGAAAAAAGACAAAATTACTTTGAACATGAGGGTTGAGGTTCGTCCTCAAATTGAATCAAATCAGAGGTGACTGAACTGGTTTGAAGAAGGAATTGAACTTCATTTGCCTTTCTTTTGTGTTAATTTCACAATTAAACAACGCAACTAAAACGTATAGTTCAAATGACCTCTGTGGAGCAACTGACGGCCTGACACGAGCAGGAGAAACACAAACGTGTGACTGAGCTACTATTGGCTGACAGTAACCATGGTAACGGCATTTACGCCTTGCGCTGTGACCGCCCGCACTCGGCACACGCTTACTCACATCGCCATGCGCGTACGAGTCGTACAGTGACGATTGCATGCTACTAATCAGCATTCTGTGCATTAAAACTGCGATCCAATGGCTGTCCGGATTAAGCGAAGTCCGTATTAATGGGGTCCGGATTAACGAGGTTTTACTGTATGTTATATTTTGCATGGTATCCAAAATTGTTATGGTTTTTTAAACAAAACCTGAAAATGGCCAAAAACGAGGTGGCATTCCAGAGTGAAATGATGGGCAGCTGGAGGGTTAATCCTGCATCGGTCCCGCGGTTAGGTAGGACCTAACATTTTCAGTAATTTCCGTATAAAACCTGTTGTTGTCTGCAGAACGTGTCTGGATCGCTATTATTATCACAATGGCACAATGCATTTTCCTTAGACAGGAAGGGGGGATTCTCAGTTTCAATTTAGCCGTGTGTCGCTGTTACTGTTAGATTGCATTTCGCTGTAAGACCGATAGCGTTTCTCGTTTTCGAGACCAAGTTTATAAATTGTATATTTTTCTGTGACTAAGAATGTTTACTGTGAATATTGATTGTGGTGTGACTGAAGTATATTGTATTATTGTACATACTTTTTACATAACATTTTTACGAACAACAAAATACAACTGTATGACTTGCAGTGGTAAAATATACCACTACAGTTGTCTGTCATGATGCCAATATCAAAACATGGAAGTCTGTGAGTAAAAAAAAACAAACATGTCATAGCATGAAGATAAAAATTGTAAAAACATATATTTTATTTATTATTTTGTTATAGGGTTTTATCTTGTTGCTATTATTTGTGTGTTTTTAAACTTTTTAAAATAATAACATGATAATATTTTATTGAAAAATGTTTTAAAAAACCTTCACACATAATTATTTTAGCTGTATTAGTCAAAATTCTTAGGCAAAAAGCAAAAAAAAACTGTAAAATCCATATGTTAAATTGAACCTAACACGGGACTGATGGCGTAACTTTATTTAGCGTGACTGATGATAGGTTAAAGTAAATACTTACTAAAGAACACCTTTATTAATGCAATCATATTCAAAAATTTAACATAACTAGTAAACAAGGTAAACAAACTATACATTAAAAACAGCTGGTGTTTTAAAATTCCAATAAATTACACATAGGCCTATCAAATTACATGATCATGATTCTTATAAATTTTCATTCTTACATGAGTTCTTAAACTCAACAACTGGTTACTGTCGCTTTTGCGACGGTCAAACATTAGGCAGGTGGTGCCATCTGTCATCAATTTTGTGAACTTTTTAGTCTCTGGGCCGTTTAGCTGACTCAACACAGCCTGTGAGCCAAAGTTGGAATTAACTCATTCAGTTCACTGCTCTGTTGCTAGAGTATGTTTTATAGACACTTGAACGCTTTTTCAAAAGGTGTTTCTTAGTGTAACCAGTTGAGGCGCTTTGCTGACAAGTGAAATGTTGAAGCCAAACAGAAGTATGCAGGTTCGAATTCCCACTATGAGCAATCCCAATTTGACAGTGGTGGAAAGGCCCACCTCAAATAATAGGTGACCGGCTTGGGTGGAAGTTGATGGCATTTGTAGGCTTAGTTGGGATTGCATTGGACACCTGTTTTGCTTCTTTTACTATTGTATAGTTAAGGGAGGAGGGCTAGTTAAGTTTTTTTTTTATACTGAGTATAACAAGAAGATTTACATAGTGATTTTTTCATTCAGTTAAGGCTGAAACACCCACCAGTTGTAGGGTTAATAGTTAAAACCCTGATCATTTGTTTTAAAAGAGGTAATTTTATTGTGAAACTTTATTTCTTTCAGGTAAAAATGACGATCATTTGACAGAAGGATACGATAAATCTGTGATTTCTTTTGCTCTGCGTGGTGTTAAAGATTTCATTGATATTTTGATGAAATAAGATTCTTAGTTACAGTTCTTTGTCTTATATTGTAATTCATTACATGGCAAGTTATATTTCAAGATTGTATTGTATATAGTAAAAATTATTTATTTTTAATGGTTTTCTTTTTAATTTCCTTAGAACCAAACACACTACAAACAGCTCAGAATGTAATAATTCATTTATCTTATCTTTTAATTTTTTATATACATTATTCATCAATTATTGTGTAATAAACATAAAGGCTACTTTGCCATTGGCCCTGAAACATCTACTGCATTTCCTAATTGACAAATTTTCTTGTCCATCAGGAAATTTTAACTTTGTGGAACTGATAAAAATGCTATTAAACTTATAAATGATTAGTTTCAATACATAATTGTGCTTTCATTATTTAAACTACATAGCATTAAGCTATGTGAGGGTGTAAATAAAATAATCGTGATAAGATAACGGTAAGATAATGGGATAACGATCACTAATATTTTAATGGTTGAAGATAAAATTTGAAAACTTTTTAATTACGTATGGAAAATGCAAAAACCCCAATTTTTGAGTACAAAACCCCCCAAAACTACCCGTTCCGATTGACCGAAATGTTTGGTTTACGAACTTGCCCGAGCAAATGTAGGAATACACGTGTTCTACCAAATTTGGTCTCGATCGGACCATTTTTACGAGAGTTATCGTGTTAACAGACACACACACACACACACATATATATATATATATATATATATATTATATACATACAATATATATATATATATTGGGCACCTATAGAAGAAAAAATAACATGGTCCTGGGCTTAACTCTTGCCATGATACCTACGGTAATAGCTTCTTCCCTATGGGAAATTTGCTAAAAAAACATACACATACACAAAAAAGATTTGACATCCAAACAAAAAGTGAGTGAACATCAAGGTTAGCAACTACGTCTTTAGGTTTATTTATCACTTCTGTGAACCTTCTTATAGTGCAGCTGAATAACAAAATTGAAGAGGTGAATGTATAAATCCTAACTCAGATGAGAATAAAGATACAGAATTCAAACATAAACTGCTTTAAAGCTAGTGAACAGGAGAATATTTGAGCGTTTTACGGAAAAACAACCTCAGAGGTCTAAGATCGTTATCCCACCCAGCTTCTCTATTGATAAAAAAGTAAAAACAAATTTCATATAAGGTTCTAGAGACAAAGCAGATTTCTTATATAAGCCTTTGAAAAAAAAACTTCATTCTTATCTAAACAAAATTTATGTCAAGTTCAGGGTTAAGCTTGTATCTCAATATCGGTCTAACTTCCACTAACGGATAACCAGCCATTATAAGTCCTAAAGGTAGACTGCCGAGTGGTTCAAGAGGAAGTTAAAACATCTTTAAGGCCACAGATTGTTGTGATAAAGAGTAGATTTTGTAGCAAATTGTGAACAGCAAAGATTTTTATACCTTTGTATATATTAATAGTTTTTATATTTGTTTAAATTGTCTTTGCTAAGAGTGTCTAGTTAATTTGATTTTTATTGAGTTTTCAGTATTCACTGTAAACCCCCGAGTAGGGACAACACAGATAAAAGGGTTAGACAGACCTAAGTTTGAAAAATTATTGAAGCCATCTCTTTCGTTTGGAAATTTTGCATCTTCAAGACAATAAATTTTGGAAATCTCAATCTTTTTGGAGTATTATAAACAAAGATTAATTTTTTGACAACATTTCTCATATTACATCCGGTAAGAAGTGAAAAAGGAAGTTTGGCTTGACTAAGTAAAATTTAACTCAACTGATACAAGAGAATCATAGACCTATTAGAGTAAAATATCAGGATTTGGTATGTGTGGGTGCAGCTGTTTTAGCTTCAGAAAACAGAATGGCTTGGAAATAAAACAGTGACAGGAGTCAAGTGTCTGTTAATTGATATGAATGAAGCGGCTACCGGGTACATACCGCAGTTGCTGGTTCTAGTTGACTCATACCATTTCGAGGTTGATCAGATTATGACTATATAGTTCCAAATTATGTATATCCTCAATCTCTTGAGAGAAGCAGATGCCAGTTCCTTAAGTTTTTATTAGGGTTCAAAATTAAAAATATTTTTAATATTTATAGTTTATTAAGAAAGCATGTTAGAGTTAAAGGTTGTTTATTTTAAGAAAAATAAACTACTTTTGAACCAATTTTGTATTGAGTTGTGTTGGCAGTTGACTGAGCAGAGTATCATCTTGAGATTGGGATAGTTGAGTATTCGTGGTATCCGAATTGGTTTTGACTACCTCCCTCTGGATTTGAGAAATCAGCTCACTAACTGCACCGCTTGAGTACTGAAATAATAAATACTAGTGGATGGGTAAGAGGGAAATGACTCATGTTAATGTGAAGGGCAACATGATAACATGTTATAATACTTATCACTCAACACCAATATCAAGACTGTCACAGGATAAACCCCTTAAAATAAAATTTAACTTGTAAGATGTTTTTATATCCTATATTTTAATTGGAATCTTTTATTGTTTATGCTAATGAACATAAAAGGTATATCATACATAAACCAGGGCTGTTATAGTCTTGGTTATGGTCTATGGTTGCTGGTATAAAAATGGTAACTGATTTGTCACAGGATGTCAGAGCTTATGTTTCCAGTAATCTTAACATTGTTGAACATAACATTGTTGGCCATGTGAACAGAGGTGTTTAATCAACATAAGGCCGACAAAATAATTGTTACCAATCATTTACGACCCCATTAGTTTGCCATTATATTTTTCTAATCTAGACCATTTCCATAATACTACTTCATAATATTGTAGGAGTAAAAAATATTAAAATGTGTCCCAGTGAGATGGTTAAAATATTATTAAATATTCATGTTTGTGTGAGTTAAATTTCCTAAATATTGAATTCAGCATATCTTTTCGTAGCATTGAATGAATATTTTATAAAACTGAAACCAATGTTTAGTAAATAAACTTCATTTTTGAAAACAAAAATAAATATGTAAAGCGACATGTCTACTCATAATTGACTCCTGCTGTAGATAACTTTAATGTTAAACTTTTAGGTAGATATAATGTTATATGATAATGAAGTTTTTATAAAATACAAAATTAACTAATTACACTAGGAAAGTTACCATTAATTTGGAAAGACAAACTCTATCATACACAAACCTTTGAAATTCTTGAAGATGAAGATGTAGAATCAATGTGTTTTGGGTGTTTATTGTAACATTCATCTTCTTCCTTCACCTATGGCAACAAAATTCATATATTTATTTATGCTCTTCATTAATTGATATAAATTGAAAAATCCACCAGGGTAAATCGGTGTCTTAATGACTATGCACAAAAGTGTCAGGTTTAGCCACCAGGTAATCATCATCTGGCATTTAATATGATGAAATATCACTTTGCACGTCCACAACACACCCATCTTTATCCACTGCCGTACTCATAAGGAATTTTATGACTAAACTTATCTAATCTTCAAGAATCAAGAATTACTTTTAACTCTAAAAATTGTTTTTAGTAAGTAGTTTGGTTGTAAACATGCCTTTGAAGAGCTTGTAAAACCTATAAATACCTATGAGCTTGAAAATATCCATAAACAGGTATTATCAGTAGGGTGATGAATCATTGAGGCCGGAGGTGACGGCCTGGCACCCTAACTCTAAAGATATAAGGGTCTTTACACCTCTAAAAATTTCAGTATTTTAAAGCGTAGCTGTTCCATGCACTCAACAGTTTTCTAACAGAGGGTCTTTTCTGCACACATGTCTACACTAGAGCCACTAGGGTTGAAGAGAATGCTGGAACTAGGGTTGCATAGGTCTGTATCAGCAGTATATCTGAGAAGACATCTGCCTAATAAACAGTTCTGAAAAGTTATCAAGAAGAGAAAGTAACAGATAATCAGATAAAAATAAGTATTATTGTAGAAGATGTCCAAAAAAAAAAAAATGGTACGGAAATTTTTTGTCTTCCACAAGTTTTAATTAAGTTGATAGCTAGTTTATATGATGAGTGCATCAGTATTAGGTGAAAGAAGGAGGGTCGGACCCTACCTCTATGAACACGAAGATATCTGTCTTATAGTGTTAGTATTGAACGTATCTAGATGAACAGATATAATACATAGATAGGACTCAATATCTGTCTAACAAAGTAGTACATTGATAAAGTATAGCGACGGGTGGCATCCACATAACTGCAGGCCCGAGGGGTACGTCTAGAATCCTACCTCTCTGGACTCAATATCTGTCTCGACACAATAGTTAGTACATTGATAATTAGTAACTAGACGACGGGTGCATCCACATAACCTGCAGGCCCGAGGGGTCAGTCTTGCATCCTACCTCTATGGACTCAATATCTGTCTGAACACTATAGTTAGTACATTGATAACTAGTAACTAGATGATGGGTGCATCCACATAACTTGCAGGCCCGAGGGGTCAGTCTTGCATCCTACCTCTATGGACTCAATATCTGTCTGAACACTATAGTTAGTACATTGATAACTAGTAACTAGATAATGGGTGCATCCAGATAACCTGCAGGCCCGAGGGGTACGTCTAGAATCCTACCTCTCTGGACTCAATATCTGTCTCGACACAATAGTTAGTACATTGATAATTAGTAACTAGACGACGGGTGCATCCACATAACCTGCAGGCCCGAGGGGTCAGTCTTGCATCCTACCTCTATGGACTCAATATCTGTCTCAACACTATAGTTAGTACATTGATAACTAGTAACTAGACGACGGGTGCATCCACATTACCTGCAGGCCCGAGGGGTCAGTCTTGCATCCTACCTCTATGGACTCAATATCTGTCTGAATACTATAGTTAGTACATTGATAACTAGTAACTAGACGACGGGTGCATCCACATAACCTGCAGGCCCGAGGGGTCAGTCTTGCATCCTACCTCTATGGACTCAATATCTGTCTGAATACTATAGTTAGTACATTGATAACTAGTAACTAGATAATGGGTGCATCCAGATAACCTGCAGGCCCGAGGGGACAGTCTTGCATCCTACCTCTATGGACTCAATATCTGTCTCAACACTATAGTTAGTACATTGATAACTAGTAACTAGACGACGGGTGCATCCACATAACCTGCAGGCCCGAGGGGTCAGTCTTGCATCCTACCTCTATGGACTCAATATCTGTCTGAACACTATAGTTAGTACATTGATAACTAGTAACTAGATGATGGGTGCATCCACATAACTTGCAGGCCCGAGGGGACAGTCTTGCATCCTACCTCTATGGACTCAATATCTGTCTGAACACTATAGTTAGTACATTGATAACTAGTAACTAGACGACGGGTGCATCCACATAACCTGCAGGCCCGAGGGGTCAGTCTTGCATCCTACCTCTATGGACTCAATATCTGTCTGAATACTATAATTAGTACATTGATAACTAGTAACTAGACGACGGGTGTATCCACATAACCTGCAGGCCCGAGGGGTCAGTCTTGCATCCTACCTCTATGGACTCAATATCTGTCTGAACACTATAGTTAGTACATTGATAACTAGTAACTAGACGACGGGTGCATCCACATAACTTGCAGGCCCGAGGGGTAAGTCTTGCATCCTACCTCTATGGACTCAATATCTGTCTGAACACTATAGTTAGTACATTGATAACTAGTAACTAGACGACGGGTGCATCCACATAACCTGCAGGCCCGAGGGGTCAGTCTTGCATCCTACCTCTATGGACTCAATATCTGTCTGAACACTATAGTTAGTACATTGATAACTAGTAACTAGACGACGGGTGCATCCACATAACCTGCAGGCCCGAGGGGTCAGTCTTGCATCCTACCTCTATGGACTCAATATCTGTCTGAACACTATAGTTAGTACATTGATAACTAGTAACTAGACGACGGGTGCATCCACATAACCTGCAGGCCCGAGGGGTCAGTCTTGCATCCTACCTCTATGGACTCAATATCTGTCTCAACACTATAGTTAGTACATTGATAACTAGTAACTAGACGACGGGTGCATCCACATTACATGCAGGCCCGAGGGGTCAGTCTTGCATCCTACCTCTATGGACTCAATATCTGTCGGAACTCTATAGTTAGTACATTGATAACTAGTAACTAGACGATGGATGCATCCACATTACATGCAGGCCTGAGGGGTCAGTCTTGCATCCTACCTCTATGGACTCAATATCTGTCGGAACTCTATAGTTAGTACATTGATAACTAGTACTTAGACGACGGGTGCATCCACATAACCTGCAGGCCCGAGGGGTCAGTCTTGCATCCTACCTCTATGGACTCAATATCTGTCGGAACTCTATAGTTAGTACATTGATAACTAGTAACTAGACGATGGATGCATCCACATTACATGCAGGCCTGAGGGGTCAGTCTTGCATCCTACCTCTATGGTCTCAATATCTGTCTGAACACTACTGAACATTTCAGTTATTATATTAAGAACTAGCAACTAGATGATTGGTACATCCATATTACCTGCCCGGTGGAGGAGTCGGTCTGGATCCCTACCTCTATGGACATTATGAGATCTGTTTGAACACTACAGTCAGTACACATCTTTTTATTTGATTCTTGTAATTGTGTCTTCAACTCTCTATATAAAAGCACATATTATACTTGAGGAATTTAATAACATAAAAAAATTTTCTTACATTTAAGAAAAATAGTATTAATTTTAGAAAAATAAACGCTGTAAACTATAAACCAAAATGTTTATGCCCCTGAAGCGTGTCTTTAGGTTCTGGCTTCAAGTTTTAATATCTTCGTAATCTTGCCATTTAAGCTAGATAATTATTTAGAATTCCAGTTAACATTGTAATGAAAATTGAAAAGGTTCACAGTTTCACAAAGTAAAATTTCTTGTGTTCATAAAAACTTCCTATTACTTCACTTTATTCTTTAAAAATCTATAAAAATCATTGAAAGTACTAAAAATGTTTTTATTTGTTTTTGATAGTTTTTTAGTTCTACATATAAGTTGATTTTCCATGTGAAAAGTTGAAAATGCCATCATATACTTTTTTGGGGAACACTGCCAACCTTGTAAGTTAAAAGGCTGGAAGTCCAGTGCCCGTTACAAGACAGTGGAAATGTATATTCTTAATGGCGGGTGGCTCTTTCAGCCTTTTTTCCCTACAAAATTATGTTGTATCTTTGTAATCTCTTAAAATTCTTGTGCCTTTCTCATGTCATTGAAATTAATCTCTAAAGTGTTGTATAGAGATTCCTACTATTCCTAATAATTAGCTTTTCTATTTTTAATTTCATTCAATTAAATTTTGGCACTAAAAATAAGGTATAATAATTAGGTATATCCTATATAACTTTAATATAAATATATATTTCAATCTACAATGTCCCATAATATTTCATCCAACCTCACTTAGGCTGACCCCTCAACTGAAGACCTCAACCAAAACAATCATTGGATGGTATCAGTATGCTGTCATTACTTTCTTACTCTTAAATAAAAATTTGAAAAATAGGTAGAAAGCATTAATATTTTTAAGTACTTATTACAATGACAGTTAAAAAATTCAGTTTATTAAAAATATTTTCAAAATTATTTTACACATTTTTTACTAGAGGTTTAAAATTTTTTGGGAATGCCCCAATTCTCCAAAGTAATTGGACCAGATTATGTTGGTTCCAAAAAAAGAAGAAATTTATTTTTAAAATTCCCCATGTGACATTGTTTTATGTTGATTAATAGCCAATTTAATTTTTCTATAAATTTATTGTTTTGCCGGTAAATCCAAATAATTGATTTTTTTAACATTTAAAAGTCCATAGCTCTTTTTCTTAACTAACTGTTATATTTACAGACATGTGGGCACTGTCATATTATTTGTGACCTTAAAATAAATCATGAAATCAAAAATTTTCAATCAAAAGTGATGGAACTGGACTCTCAAATTCGAAAATTGGTCTGGAGTCTATATTGGTCTTTCCGAGATACCAATGATAATAACTTATTTTTCTTTATCAAGTTTGCCATAACAATATTTAAAGTACGGTACTAATAAAAAGCCAAAACAGTTACCTCACTTTTTTCTTTGTAATCTCTTCAAATTCTTGGGCCTTTCTCATGTCTTTGAGGGTCTTCTCTAGAGTGTTGTATAGAGATTCCAGCTTTTCCTCATAATTAGCTTTTCTATTTTTCATTTCATTCAATGAAATTTGCCACTATCAATTAGGTATAATAATTAGTAGCCCTATCTTAAGATTCAGGTTAAGTGATTTAAACAATTCTTTAGAGCTTAAAATGTAAGTGAGGGCATCAGAAGCAAAGGGGTCTAAGTTATTTTTTTATGGTTTGAGATAATCAGTGCAATTTAAACTAGAAATATTAAAAAATTTAGCCGCAAAGAGATCTAAGTGATTCACCTGTAAAGTGCTGAATTCTCTGGTGGCAATAAATATTACTACTCACTAGAACCAAGCATCTGTTCAGAGGCAAAGGAAAATAAGTGACATTTGGACCCCTTTGCCTCCAAGGAGACTGAGCAATGGTTGGTTGGGCCATTAATTAACAAGACTACATGATCGCACCACAATCATCCTACACTCATTTTTCATTCATACTTGGCCTAAAATAGCTAGCTACCTGGTTAGGTTACCATTTCAGTGAAAAATATTAAGTATAAAGAGATATATATTGTCTTACTCATAACTCTCTAACAGAGTATTAGTAAAACATTAATACCCAATTTGAACCTATATATTCTAGGATGAATCCGTCAAAGAATCAGTGTACTCAGACGGTGGCTGGTAATGTATTAAACTCGTACATTGTCAAATAAAGGTTTTGTAGTTGAGGAATGGGTAACCCAAACCATCTGACCCTGCCTCTTTTTGCTGATTATACTCTTCTTAAGTATTTTTTTTACTTCCATAGAACAACAATAACCATGTTATTTAAAGGTAACTAAACATATACAACATTTAGGATCTATTTTATCTTTTGTGATGTCAGTTGAAATGTTAATTTTAACTAGTTCAATGACATTGTCAGACTATTCAACAGTTTTAGCCAGTTTTTTAGTAGTTGAGACCAACAATATACCAAGTTCAAAAGGAAGTCAAATGAAGCCAAAAGAATGGAAACAAGATACCATTGCATGAGTCCTTCAATAGTTTTCTCTTTAAAGTAAAAAATACCAATATAATTATTTGTGTTATTCCAAACAGGTATGACCTTAATGACTTACACATTCATGATGAAGTAAATGAAATCAATGGAAGAATTAAAGGAATTACCAGACGTTATAAGAATGTCGAGTTCTTGGACATATCCCTACCCAGAAGATGTCACACCACACATGTGTTACATATGAATGGCCTTGGGAAAAAATGTGGAATCAAAAATTGTATCCAGAATAATGAATACTAAAAAAAACATAAGAGACTCCTTTATCCAGACTACATGATATCCTGCCAAGAAGATCAAGAACAAACTACCATCAGAGTTTCCGTAAAAAAATCAGGATTGCCATTAAAATTTAATGGATCTTCAACACTTCTTACCATTTCTTCCACAAATGAACAGAGTAAACATTCCAAAGATTGTAAAACATCTACAAATTTACTAAATTGGCATTCGTTTCCTTACCACAAAAATGTAAAGTAGTCTCAAAAGTTTCCCAAATCAAAGATAACATACTTTATAATAATAATGATAGTAGTGTACTAATAATTGTTTAACTAAACCATTTCCAACAATAAATCAAAATGCACAAATTGCAACTAACAAAATTGACGAATTAAATTTGCTCACAGATGATTTTAAACCAGACATCTGGATTATTATTGAAAAAGGTTTCACTAATGATTCCGTAAAATATTTAAAAATAATGAATTAAGAGCTTCCCTCTTCCTCTCCTAGTTTTTGTGAAACAAGGAATTTCATTTGATGAGTTCAAAATGAATCATTGTTCTAAAAAATATTTTGAAGCCACTGGTGTAAGTAGGCCCCTACACTGTTAAATAACAATTTAAAAATTAATATTACAGGCATAAACAGGTCACCAACAGACAAAATCAATAATTCCTTCTTGAATTCAGAGGAACTTTTGAATCAACTTTTCTCAAAAAATCTAAAATTTTAATTGTTGGTGATTTTAATATAGATATTATTAATATTGATGACTATAAAATAAAGTATTTAAAGATTTATTAAATTCCTTTGACTTGAAATGGTCTGTTAATTCATTTACACAAGTTACTTCAACATCTCAAACCGCTTTGGACAACGTTATAACTAATATTCCTAATGTTAAAGTAAGACAAAAAGTAAATCCTGAAGAGACGGGTACTGTTGTCCGTTCGGTCAGGAAGACAAGAACTGGTGGCATCCCGCTGGAACTTGGTAGTGGAACCAAGGACAAGACGGCCTTTGAAGTCGCGGTCAGATCCGCAGTAGGTGAGGGTGCGGTGGTGCGGAACCTGGAGCACCGTATGTCCATCGAGGTTCGGGATCTGGACTGCTTCACCACTGCGGAAGAGGTCACCGAGGCCTTGAAGTCGACATTAGGGGATTTGGCCCAGGGCGCTAAAGTGTTCGTTGGAGCAGAGAACGGGCGGGGACAGAAGCTCGCCGTTGTTGAGCTGGGGAGTCATGGTGCTACAGACCTGCTTCGGCATGGGAGGCTAAAGGTTGGGTGGGTGCTCGGTCGGGTCCGACTTCGCACTATGGTGGTCAGGTGTTTCAGGTGCTTCGGGTATGGCCATCACCAGGCTTCTTGTTCTGGACCTGATCGCAGAGTGGCCGGCTTGTGCATCAACTGTGGGGAGAGTGGTCATGTAAAGTCCACCTGCACTGCTCCATCTAGGTGTTTCCTCTGCCTGGAACGGAATTTTCAGTCTCTGAATCACGTTCCTGGTACCAGGAACTGTCGGGTCTTCCGAGAGGAGCTGGAAAGAGCCCGTAAGAGGCCATAAAAAAAAATGAAAATTTTACAAGGGCACCTCCATAGGAGCAGCCTGGCAAACGACCTCCTATCCCAACACTCGAGAGAGTGGAAAGTGGACTTACTCATTATTTTTGAGCAGTACTGTGAGAGAGAAGGTTCTGGTTGGTTTCGGGACGCCCTAGGTACGACGGCCATCTGGATTCCAGACCCACGGAACTTCCACATCCTTGACAGCGGGGCCGGTCGAGGTTTTATTTGGGTGAAGAGTGGGGGCTTCACTGTTGTGAGTGTCTACCTGACTCCGAACGACCCTACGCTGGCATTTCAGGCAAAGCTGGATGCCCTGGAAGACCTTCTGGTGAGCGCTGGTGGCAAGTTCAATGTTGCTGGTGATTTCAATGCCAGGGCCGTTGAGTGGGGTATGCCAGAAACCGACACCAGAGGCAGAAAAGTCCTTGAGCTCGCCTCCAGAACCGGACTTCACGTTGCCAATGTTGGTTCCACTTTCAGGAGACCAGGGTACAGAGAAACAATCCCTGATATTACCTTCGTTTCGGAGGCTCTTCTCGCGTCGATATCCGGCTGGAGAGTCGTCGAAGATTTCACGGGCAGCGATCATCAGCATATCCTCCTTGATGTGAACTCAGGCCATCATTCCGCCATTCCCGAGCGACCCAACTGCCCAGTGAGATGGAATGTCGCCAAACTCAATGCTGCTGCTGCAGCTGCAAGAATCAATGAGGGAAAAAGATGACGTGCTACTGCTCGATTTTCAGGCTGAGGAATTGGCTGAGGCAACCATGCGCCTCATTCACCGTGCCTGTGATTCTTCCATGCCAAGGAAGAACACCTGTCGTTTGGCACGAAAGCCAGTGTACTGGTGACGAGATCGCGACGTTGAGAAGAGCGTGTCTCCGCTGCAGACGGAGGTTGGTCAGAGCCAGGAGGAGAGGCTTCGATGCTGCTGCTTCAGCTGCTCTGGAATTCCGGGAGGCAAGCATTACCCTGAAGAGAGCTATCCGCCGCAGCAAGAGGGAGAAGTGGGAATAACTGAGGAGAAACGTTAACCTTGATCCCTGGGGCCTCGGATACAGACTCGTTATTCAATCTCATATCATTTTTGGTATAAGTTTATATGGGAGCACTTCAATTTTAAACTTAAATAAAATACTTATTTTTTTAAAAAAAAGCAATACGAATTATTTTGGGGCTAAATTGGGATGAGACTGTTGGACAGCGTTTTGTGGAGCTAGGTTTCTTGACTGTTTATGGCCTGTATATCTTTGAGTTAGTTTTGTTCTTGAAAAATAATTCATTACATCTACCTACTTTAGGCCAAAATCACAATTACAACACAAGAAACAATTCTAATTTTGCTTTCAACCGTCATAATCTTAGATTTTATGAAAAAAACCTTCATATGCTGGCATTAGATTCTTCAACCGTCTTCCTCCTGACATAAAATCAATAGATAATTTTTGCGTTTTTAAAAATAAGCTTAAACAGTTTTTGATTAGTAAACCTTTATATTCATTTAATGAATTTTTTCAGTAACCTCAACTCTTTTGTAGACTGTGTTTTTTGCTTTTTCATTTTCTATCTTTCTTGACTTTTTTGTAAATATATGTAGTCAGTCTGCTCTGTTAGCTTTTTAAGTACAACTTGAAAAATTTGTAAAAGTGACACCATTCATGTATACTATGTATATAACTGAATAAAGGCATTTTGTATCTTGTATCTTGTATCTAAGCTTTGTGCCAAAACAGCGTGCCCTTTCTTCGACCCACCAACGATGGAAAACATCGTTAATTCCCTCTTTCCCGATCACCCCTGCAGAGCGGTTGAGCAGTATGCGGAGGCGATTCCGGAAGTTCCTTTTTTCACGGAAGCGGAGTTGTGCGTGGCGGTCAAGTCAATGCGTGTGGGCAGTGCTCCTGGTCCGGATGGTGTTCCGACTGAGGTGCTCGGGTTGTTGCTGGTACCTGCCCAGCTCTCTTCTTTCTTCTTCTCTTCTTTCTTCTTCTCTTCTTTCTTCTTCTCTTCTTTCTTCTTCTCTTCTTTCTTCTTCTCTTCTTTCTTCTTCTCTTCTTTCTTCTTCTCTTCTTTCTTCTTCTCTTCTTTCTTCTTCTCTTCTTTCTTCTTCTCTTCTTTTGAACATGTACAATCGATGTCTTTGCGAGGGAGTTTTCTGTCGCAGATGGAAGCTCCAACGTCTGACATTGATTAGCAAGGGCAAGGAGCTATCACCAAACACTCCCTCGGCATTTCGACCCTTGTGTATGTTGGACACAGCAGGAAAACTTCTTGAAAGACTGATAAAGCCCCGTCTGTTGTCTACAGTCGATGCTGCCGGTGGGCTGTCAGACAGGCAGCACGGATTCAGGAGAGGTCGTTCTACCATCGGAGTAATTCAAGAGGTTGTAGGTGCTGCCAGAAATGCTCAGCGAGGAAATCATTACTCCCGCTATATCACGTTGCTCGTCACCTTAGACGTGAGAAACGCGTTCAACAGTGCAAGTTGGTCCGTCATTTTGAGTTCCTTGGAGGAAATGATCCACGTTCCTGAATTTCTGCTTCGGATTATCCGAAGCTATTTGAGGGACAGGAAATTAATCTTTGAGACGTCGGAGGGTCCTCGTCGGAAGACTATCACCGCTGGTGCCGCTCAGGGTTCCATCCTTGGTCCAGATCTTTGGAACATTGCATACAATAGTATCTTTAGACTGGACTTACCTGAAGAATGTTTTCTGGTGGGTTATGCAGACGACATTGCGGCGGTTATTGTCCCTAGAAACGTCCAGCCCATTAAGTCCCATTGGAGACTTAATGAAACGATGAGATATGTCTCTTCTCGGATGGAGGATCACCACCTGAGCTTGGCAACCGAGAAAACGGAGATTGTCATGATGACAGGACATCAGATTCCGACTTTGGTAGACTTTCGTGTCAACACAGAATATATTCGTTCCAAGCCAGCCGTGAAGTACCTGGGGGTTAGACTTGACACCAAGCTTTCCTTCAGAGAACAAATCAAGTATGTGTGAGAGAAGGCGGCAAGGATTACGGCTGCGCTCAGTCGTCTTATGGCGAATGTTGGCGGCCCATCAGCGGAGAAGCGGAAACTCCTTTTGTCCGTCACAAACTCAATCCTTCTTTACGGAAGTGAGATTTGGGCGGACGCTCTCAAGAGGGAGTGCTACCGCAAACAGGTGGGCGCGGTGCAAAGAAGAGCCGCATTGAGGATCTCCTCAGCTCACCGGACTGTGTCGGAGACGGCTGCACTGGTGGTAGCTGGTGTTGCCCCGATTGACCTGTTTGCCCAGGAAAGGAGAAGTGTTTATATCACCAAGTCCAAACTTGGCGCCAGGGAAGCGACACGGGTGGCCAGGGAGGCCTCCATGCACCAGTGGCAAGAGAGGTGGCGAAATGAGTCTAGAGCGGCTTGGACGCGGAGACTCATTCCGGACTTGTCTGTGTGGGTTGATCGTGGGTTTGGGGAAGTAAATTTCCTTATCACGCAGTTCCTCACTGGACATGGGTTGTTCCGAGCCTATCTTCACAATGGCTAAGTGGCTAAAGTGGATAGTCCGGCTTGTATTTACGGGAACAGTCTCCACGATGACGCGTTTCACACGTTCTTCCAGTGTGACCGGTGGGCAATTCTAAGGAGGCAGCTTCTGCTGGAGATCGGAGAATTTTCGCCGGAGACCGCAGTAGAAAAAATGGTGACATCTCTTGAGAACTGGACTCTCATCACGTCCTTTGTGGAGAAAGTTCTCAAGAGAAAGAAACTTGAAGAACCATAACACCCTGGATTTTCCCTCAGAAGGCTAAATTGGAGTTGTAGTGCATTGTGCTTTAAATACGAGGCTCCACTTTGAGGTTCATGCCTTAATAGGTTATTCCGAAGTGGTCAACAGCCTGAGGCGGTGGTTGTAGTTGGGTGCAAGTCCCACACACCGGGGAGTGCACCGTTCTCCTCCCTGATGGTGCATGAGAGCATTTCCCCTCAAAAAAAAAAAGTTAAAGTAACAGTAGGCTAGTATCAACTGCTCATTCATATCATGATGGGCAACTAACTAATCACTGTTGAAAATATAATTCCTAACACTGATGAGCCTAAAAGAATTGTCAGTCGTGCATGCAATCAACAAAATTTTGATAGGTTAAATGAAAGTATAAACCAGCAAAACTTTAAAAGCAACTTCCCAAAAGCGACTTTTAATTGTAAGGACAAATTACGTGTCAAATGGATAAACCAAGAAACCATCAATTCACAAGAGAGATTAAAAGAGTTGTACTGGCTCACAACGAATACACCAAATGATATCATTAAACGTGAATATACCAAGGCGAAAAAACAGCATGACCCTCTCCTGACCAGAGCAAAAACAATTTTATAAAAAAATATTGAAAATGCCAAAAACATTAGTAAAGAATCTTGGAACATAGTAAAGAATTTGACACGTGATATAGTGTAAATAGTTTTAATATATATATAAGAAATAATGACATGTTCACTACTAACCCTAGTAGCGTAGCGAATATTTTCAATGAATATTTCGTTTCTGAAATAATCAAATTGACAGGTCCTGTTGAAGTAAGCGATGATGTGGAGGGTAGTCGTACAATTGAAAACGGGTTTCACTTGAGTCATGCAGATGAAAAAGAGGTTATAGACATTTTGTATAAGATAAGTTGTAAAAATAGTGCTGGAGTGGATGAGATTCCTTACATAATGAAAGTTTGCTAAGACATACTTGCTGTTCCATTAACGATCATTGTTAACAATCATTTGATGAGGGTGTATTCCCTTGTAAAATTAAAACATCCAAAGTGGTTCCTATCCATAAAAACCACAAGAAAGATGTCATAAAAAACTACAGACCAGTCACAGGACAAAGTGTGCTCTCCACTTTTTTGAGATGATTTTTTTAAAGAGACTCATGACTTATTTAGAAAATATGAATCTACTAAATAATCAGCAGTATGGCTTTCACAAAAATTGTTCAACAACTGATGCAATATTTAAACTAATGATTGACTTGTATGATAATATTGATGATTTAGGCGACCAGCTGTGTATATTTTATGATATGACCAAGGCATTTGCCCTGTTATCTCATGAAAAACTACTTAAAAAATTAATGACTTTGGGAATTGCAGATAAACCACTGAGTTGGATTGCTTCCTATCTCAGAGATAGATATATCAGATCGTGACTATTCGTCATATAAGTCAAGAAGGCCTAATCAAACACTATCGCTCATCTCTATCGCCTCCTATAAACACAGGTGTGTCTCAAGGCTCAAATCTTGGTTCTGTGTTGTTTCTCCTCTTTGTTAATGACATACCAGAATCTTTAACCATCGGCGATATCTGTCTGTTTGCTGATGATGTCAGCCACTGGTTCTACGGCGAGGATAAGCATCTTCTTCGGGAAAATGCACAAGAGGATATGAATGAGATGGGTAACTGGTGCAAAGACAATAAGTTACTACTGAATAAAGGTAAAACCAAGGCTCTCACTTTTCACAATCGGAGCAAACCGAACAGTGCCCCCCTACTCCGACTTGATGGAGTTAGCATTAGTGTTGAAAGCCATGTAAAATACTTGGGACTTACCATCAAAATTAAAGTCTGAACGATTGAAAGGTGATATTCATATACTTAATAATTATATATTTCTATTGATAAAATTGGTGGAAATGACATGTAACTAACTGTAATGATAATTAATAATAATCATTGTATGCAATCATTTCAACTCACCTCCTTCATTATATCTTGGGAGTAATCCTGTTCAACTGCTTTATTGTTATCTCCATTTAGCTTGATATTTTTTAACTCACCTAACAAGATGTAACAAGCATTTAAAGGTACTGGTAATAGTTTGTAAAGTTACAACTAAATACTTTACTACTCAATTGAAATAGAATGGCCAATCTGCCAATCTCAAGACTATGATTTTAAGAATCTTTCAAAATAGGTCAATTTATTTGAAAATGAAAATCTTATAGGATGTTTAAGGTTATGATGCATTAAAATTCAACTTACAGAACTGTGTATCCTAAAATATACTTACAAATTAAAATGTTTAACTAATAAAGAACTTTTTTATATAGAATTTTATTATAGCAAGAACTAACTGAATACAAATAATAAACAAGCTATTATAAAAGTTATTGATGTTATTATAAAACAGTGAATCCAGACTAGAAGCAGATCTTCACCTTCTTTCCGAGACTGGACTACTAAAACTACTGTCTTCCTTCTTTTCAAGATCTCTTCTATTTTTAGTTGGTCGGCATGCTTTTTAAAGATTCTTCCACTACCACCTTCAACTTTCCATACGCTCTAGTCTTTTCAAGATTATGCCAGGTTTCCATAAAATACTGTTACCTCTGGTTTCCAACCAAAACACAGGTTCATCTAATCTGAATTCTTTAACTTTAGTAGTGGATTCTTTACTTTCTTCCTCTTCCTTCTGGTCAACCGCTGTTTCCATCTTGGGATGAACTCTAAATCTAAACCTTTCCTCGAAAAACAAGCGACTTAAACAGTCGACCTTCCCAAATAATTTAGTGGAAACATGCTCTATGTCAAAATTAAAATTTGTTAAAAACAAAGCCCATCTCTGTATTCTTCTAGACATGGTTGTTGGTACTCCTTTGTTGGATCCAAATATTGACTATAGCGGTCTGTTTGGATCCGGAAATGTGTTCCTCAAAGGCTGAGCTTTTTAATCGTATAAATAAAAAAAAATCAAGATAAAGCTTCTCGCTCTATTTGTGAATGATTTTTTGGCTTTACTCAGTGTTTTATAATTATATGCAATTAGTTTTTCTTCTCCGTTAGGATAACAGTAAAAGATTGTGGAACCAATACTCACTTATGATGCGCCAGTTGCCACAACTATAGGAAAATCATTATTTGCCTGTAATAATTTGCATCTCTCAAGGCAGCTGTGACAAATATTTGGTCATCAAAACAGACAATACAGTTGTAGGTTCTTGGGAGCAACAGCGGAATAAATCAGGATGATTATAAGTCATCAAAATCTGAGCATAATCATCATTCCAATTTCAATACTAAAATGTACTCCTAACAGCAATAAACAGATTTTCAAGCCTACTAGCTGTGAACCCGAAGGAAACATAGAAACTGCAATGAATAAGGAACATGAGAAACTTAAAAATTGTCAACATAAACAGGTACATGTTAATAAAAAACATTATACATCATAACAAATCCAACACTTTGTCAGAAAGCAAATGCAGATCAAAGGTGTATAACTTTCACTCTAGTAAAATTTCAGAATCAGTTTTATTGTCATTTTCTTATGCAGAACTGAATAGAGTAATTATTTATGTACGAATCAAGAATCAATTTACTATAATTAATACATACAGTAGAACAGAACAATTACAGAACAGAATCAATTAAAAGCTGCACTAAATTAAATTACATAAATGCACTTAAGCTTTTTTTTATTTTAAAAGAACTAACTATTTTTTTAACTATGTTTCCTAACTATGTATGTGCTATATCACAGTATATAGCACAGTCTAAACATTATTATTTAGAGAATAAAAGGCATTTAAAACAAGTCATTTGGAAACTTTATTTTTAAAATTGTTTATACTTTCTCCATACCATGGGTATTTTATTAAAAGTTTTAATTTGAACTTATGGCTCCTAGCATATTTATCCAATCGAATGGTTGGTAAAACTAAATTTTGGGCATTTCATGTTTGGTGTCTATGTACTTCACTAAAAGTTAGAAATTCAGACAAATTCTCTCTTACATATATTAAATTTTGGAAAATAAAAATATAGGGAAGCGTCATTATGCCATGAGTACTAAAAATATCTTACAGCCATCTCTGTGCCCTAAACCAAAAATAATTCTAATGGCCTTTTTCTGTCACAAAAACATGCTGGGCACCAACACTATTACCCCAGAGCATATTGGAGTATAATAAATTTGAGTGAAAGAAAGTAAAATAACAAATATTAATTAACTTTTGACTTACACAGTTTTTTAATGTCCTTAGCAAACTTAAAGCCATTGCTCAAATTATTGATCAATCCTCAAATAAATGCAGTATTGCATGGAAACTGATAAAAAAAGCTAATGATTGTTGTTCTACATCCAATTATTATGCATGACTAATTATTAAATTTTATTCTACTAAAAAATTACAAATAACTACTAAAAATTTGTCTAATCCTAAAAAATATTGCAAACAATGCTTTTATTAGAATTTTCTAATTTTCCTTATAATCATTCAATAATTATATAGTAATTAATATAATATTAATTTACTAAAAATATTTTCACGATTTAAATTTCAAATCATTAAGCTATTTTGCCAGTTTTGCTATTTGTAAAGTAAGAACTAAAAATATTCAAAAAAATTATTAATATTAAAAGTAGCTACAGGATCACCTGATAGTACAGGTAATTTCAAACCTTTTATAGTAAGAAATATTTTCTAATTATAATAAAATTTAAAGAACATACCAGCAAGAGAGGTATTCTGGGTCAATAAACTCTCCATTTTCTCCTGCATTTGCTTAATAATATGATTTTTACTCCCGATTATAAGTTTACTGTTATTTCCAATAGTAAGTGTAGAGTTGGATTTTTTCTCAACATCCATAAAATCTTTTTCAAGAACATGCAGTTGACTGAAAGAAGATAATGTATAAATAGTAGTGTATGATTTTACATAATGATGAAATTAAGATTTGCATTTGGATTAGTCAACATTGTAAAGGGGTATACTCGCGAAGTTAAACACTCGCGCACTCTAATAGACCACATATTTACAAATAACATTAATATTGATTCATCAATAATAGTTATAGGCCTTTCCGATCATTACGCCCAGTTGGCAACTTTTCACTTCAGTTCCATTCAGCCTTTGCCTACAGCTCATTACCAATATTCAAGGACTTTGATGCAAACGTAAAATTATTTGAACATCTTATTTCGAAGGAAAATTGGGATGACATTTATGATGCTAGGGATCTAAACATAAAATTTGAGAAATTCATAGGTAAGGTAATTTATGCTTTCGATGTTGCACTACCGAAAAATATGAAAAAAGTACAAAAGAATAGAGTCAATAAGATATATCTTACAGATGAAGTCCTCAAACTGAAAGATGAACTCCTTAATCTCTACAGTGACGTAAAAAATCTAGAGTCATCTCATTACCTAAGCTCATATTATAGAGAACTAAAGTGCCAATACAGACGAATGATCCAGGAAGTCAAGTCACAAAGTAACTTACAGAAAATAAAGACATCGGACAAACAAAAGCTATCTGGGACGTAATAAAAATAAATATACCCCCGTCGCAGCAGATCTGCGTACTCAGCAAATTTCCAAATCAATAATATAATAATAATAATATACGACAAGTCAAGTGGTCAAAATCTGTCGATGAACATGAGTATTCTGTGCCTATTCTCCATAAGATTAACATGGGAAAGAGTGTGCAGGTTTGCTGCTGTGAGGAACATTTAAAGTAGGCATTCCCAGCATAAACCATTTTTATTTTGATCATTTTTACCAAGTTTCATCAACATCTGTCCATAAATAAATGAGTTTGCCTAATCTCCATATGATTAACATGGGAAAAGAGTATGCAGGTTTTCTGCCATGATAAACACATAAACTATGATTTTTAAGCAAAAATGGATGAACCTCAACCACATAAAGCTAAATATAATTTTTTATCCAAAAATATTGGTTATTAAGTGAAATATTAATTTTTCCTTATACTCCATAAGATTAACATTGGAGCCTCAAATTAAAACGTACTGTGTTTAGATTTTTTTATATCTCGGTAACCATTGGAGATAGAGAAAAACTTTAAGGAACTTAATTGTGTAGTTTTTTAAGCTAATTAATTTTTCTCTATCCTCCATAAGATTAACATTGGAGCCCCACAATACAACGTACTGTGTTTAGTTTTTTTAATATCTCGGTAACTGTTGGAGATAGAGAAAAACTTTAAGGAACTTAATTGTGTAGTTTTTTAAGCTGATTCCAATGGTGAAATATAAAATTATAAATTTTTAAAAATTACATGTGAAAAATGCAAAAAACCCCATTTTGGGGTACAAAACCCCCCCAAACTACCCGTTCCCATTGACCGATATGTCTGGTTTACGAACTCGTCCGAGCATTTGTAGGAATACACGTCTCTACCAAATTTGGTCTCGATCGGACCATTTTTACGAGAGTTATCGTGTTCACAGACACATATATACATATATATATATATATATATATATATATAAATTTTAACGACTCTTGTTTTTGGACTCTGGGCACCTAAAGAAGAAAAAATAACATGGTCCCGGGCTTAAGTCTCACCATGAGACCTATGGTAATAGCTTCTTCCCTATGGGAAATTCGCTAAAATAACATGGTCCCGGGCTTAAGTCTCGCCATGAGACCTACGGTAATAACTTCTTCCCTATAGGAAATTCGCTAAAAGGGAATCCAAAGGCTTGCAACAGTTATAGACCAATATCAATTGTTTTAGTATTCTCTAAGGTCTTTGAGAAAGCCATGAACTTGAGGCTCTGTATTTTTTAGAACATAATAAAATTATAACTTCTAAGCAGGACGGTTTTTTCAAAGGAAGGTCCACTTTGACTGCCATGTTTGACCTAATAAACAGAGTTGTGAGAGAACTTGATTCAAAAAACTATACAGCAGGAATATTTTTCGACCTGAGAAAGGCCTTCGATACAGTAAATCATAACATACTATTGCAAAGAATGGATAGAGTAGGAATAAGAGGAGTAGCCTTGAGCTGGATTGCTTCCTACCTCTGTGGCAGAACACAGTATGTAGAGATGTTGACGAGAGCGGGTTCATTCGTCCCTATTCCTCTGCTAAGACCACCATTCTGAGGGGAGTGCCCCAGGGCTCTGTTTTGGGGCCCACCCTGTTCCTCCTCTTTATCAACACCCTCCCATCATGCACAGCAAAGGCCTGACCAACACTATTTGCTGATGATACGTCACTAACCATTTCAAGCCAGGATATCAACGGCTTAGAGCTCGCAACCTTTTGTGAAGCCAGTACTGTAATTTGATTGAGTGGTTTGATAGAAATTTTCTTTCCGTTAACACCGAAAAAACCCAGCTTATGCACTTTTCTATCACAAAAAGATGCTCCAATGGTTTCAGTCTTCTGTTGGATGACACACCGGTTCACCCGACTGACAAGGTAAAGTTTCTGGGACTGACCCTGGATGAAAATCTCGATTTTCTGGATCATATTAAACAGGTCACAAATAAATTGAGCTCTGGAATTTTTGTACTGCAAAGTTTAAAGAAAACTGTCAATAAGGACATTCTAATATCTGTATATTACGGACTCATCTATCCACATTTAGCGTATGTTACACCTATATGGGGTTATAAAAGTACAGAAACCAAATTTTTGTTTAAATTTTAAAAATGGGCTATGAGAACAATTTTTTCCCTGCCCAAACGCCAATCATGCAGAAAAGTTTTCTTAGATTCAAAAATTCTAACTCTTCCATCGATCTACATTCTTGAAACCCTCACATTTGTCAAACAAAATCTTTCCCTATTCACTGATTTAGAAAACCCCCGTATTCACTCATATTCACTTCAAAATTCTCACAATTTGCCAATCCCTAAACATATTACATCTTTCTTAAAAAACCACTGTCTTTACAACGGAATCAAATTGTATAATAGCCTCCCCCTTTCTTTAAAATTAGAATCAGACCTCTTAAAATTCAAATGTTGCATAAAAACACATTTGATTGAAATCTCGTGTTACAGCGTCCAGGAGTTCTTGAGCAACAGGGATTGGGCTTTTGTAAGCACTGGTGTGTTAGGTAGGAGGATGTAAATTGAATTGCTTTATATATTCTTGTAAATACCTTAACCTTATGAAGAAAAGCTGTATCTGTATGTTTGACTTAGCCAATGCAATGTATTATCAACTTGGCTCAATAAAATGATTTGATTTGATTTGATGGTGAAAAATAATTTTGTTTCACTGTATTTTCCTAGTGTGCAACAGGTATGTATAATGGTAAATTAACACACCTATTTACATTAATTTTTTATTTAGTCAGTAAAAATATCAATGACAAATATCACAAAGAAAAAAATATTTAAATGATAATCCTTTGTTAAATACTATGAGCAACATTGATTATTTGTGTAATACTTGCTTCACTCGCTGGGAGCTCCCATGCTCCTGTGGTGTCGTATAAGTCCTGATGGTGTGCTGCTCTAGTTTCATAGATGTCCTAGTTTTGTTTGAGTTATACAGTGTTAGAAGTCATGGTGTCTTTGATGTGCTGTCAATTGGTAGTGTTTCTTGTAAATACCGTTGTTGGTGCCATATAAAACCTTTAGTCCGGGGATCCTCACTAGTACATTTTAGAGGACCAATTTTGAATCAAATTGGGCTGAATCAAATTGAATTGAATTGGCCGAATTGAGGTTTGAATCAAATTTTCCCCAAGGTCGCAAGCAGTGGCAGCTCATGATTTTTTTTTGGGGGGGGGAAGGCACATCTTGTGGTTTAGAATAAGACAGTAAATAGGAGGCCCGGAAAGATTTTTGAAAGTAAAACCCTAAAAAAGTTTTTTTTAAGCTACCTGAAGCACATTTTCCTTGAACTGTGATGAAGTTTAAATTGTTTTATAACTATAAATTTTTTGTTTGAAATTCATTATTGGTGATGGTGGATTTACGTGATCTACATTTTTGTTGCGGATATTTTCCATCACAATTTTAAGTTAAACAAAGTTTCACAACGTTTCGGTGCCGTCTGTTAATAGTCTATTGGGTTTTGTATCTTCAGTGTATTGGTCTCTTGCAAATTTGATAGCTAAAATTATAGCAAACTGATAATTCTCTTATAGTGAATTAGAAGTTAAAAGCTATATAAAAAATGTTAAGTGAAGCAGATATAAAAACAAAATTACAAGAGAGCCTGAGATTAAAATAAAATACACCCAAACACAAATTTAAGCAATAATAAACCTCATTAGCAACCACAATAGAAATTGTGGTTGCTAATGAGACAATGGTTGCTAATGTGCTGTTTTTGTGGAAACCACAAATACAGCTCAACCCAATTATAAGAAGAGGTATGGTTAGTGCAACACAAATAAATCCAAGATCTATACAAAAGCGCCATATATAACTAAAGGCAACACACGACTGAGATGACATAACAAAGTTACATGTCAAATTTGAGTGCCCTAGGTACAGTACTATAATAAGACTAAACCAAATAAATATTTACCAGAAAAAATATTAACCCAATTTGAGTATTGAGGAGATAATTGAAAACCTGTATAAACGTACAAAATACAAATAAATACACACTCAAAACAGAAGCCTCAGCTATAACTAAAGGCAACTCACGACAGGAGCTACATACAAAAGCTATTTACTAAATTGACTGAAGAATGTTGAAAAATTATCCCATTAGGATTTCAATTATTTTAAATTAATTAGAATACAATTGAAAAGTAGTAAATCTTATTGTGATATTTTATTCAGTATATTAAGAGCTTACTTCGTCAGAGATTCAATTGTGGCTTGCATTTTGGTTTGTTTTGACATGCAAGTTTCTCGGTAAAAAGTTTCTGTTTTTATTTCTAATTCTAGTTTCTCAATTTGTTTCTTTAAAGCCATGTTTTTACTCTGTAAACAGGTAAAGTTTTTTATTAAAAAGTATTACTCTGTATTGAATGCTTTAAACTGTGGTACACTTTTTAGCTGTTAAATTTAAAATATAATATACAACCTCTCTTCACCGCACTAAAAGATGTAGAGTGTATATAAATAAGTGAGATTAAGTATGTTTATGTCAGGTAAAATATTTATAGCAACGTAACCAAACTGTCTGGGTGGCTGAGTGGTTGTAGTGCCTGCTTCAAAACTGAAGGTCACTGGATTGAATCCCACAAGGGTCGAATCTGGAACCAGTTGCCATTTCATCATTGGGCTATTAACGATGCTTCCTGACAACAGGCTGACGTTAGGTATCAACAAGACCGGAGTTTAAACTGTTTCCCATCAAAACATAAAAAAATACAGAGAGGCGTAGAAAGACACAAAACAAACTGATATTCAAAATATGACATAAAATAACATGTTTATTATACTTTTAATTGAAATGACCTACCCAGCTAGGTATTTTAAGCCAAGTATGAATGAGGAATGAATGTAGGATGATTTTGGCGCGATCTTGTAGTCTTGTTACTGACTAAGGCTGACATGTTCCTTAGACAGGACTGTTAATTAATAGCCCAACAGCCGATGACAACTAATGGACCTACAGTTTAACGTGGAATCCGAACCACGGCCTCTGAATTACGAAATGGTCTAATTATGAGGATGGGCTTTGTGGATTAACATAGTATTCAACAGTGCGGACATTAATCCACACAAGAGAACACTACATCCACCGGCCATCTCTCATAACTATCCACAATTCGTGACCTCCAAGTAGCTGGATTACAGGACGTCGCCACTGTCCCAGTCAATGTATTACTGTACATTTGCTCTACTTTTCTTCTTCACTGTAAATATAC
Organism: Nephotettix cincticeps; assembly: GCA_023375725.1. Classification (NCBI taxonomy): domain Eukaryota; kingdom Metazoa; phylum Arthropoda; class Insecta; order Hemiptera; family Cicadellidae; genus Nephotettix; species Nephotettix cincticeps. Next base: position 39,446,356 of record CM041786.1, read on the forward strand.
AGAAGTTTAATAGATGCAATCGTTTATAAGCTTTAGAACAGAATTTCATCAATTATTATTATTTATAATTTATTCAATTCTTCTAAGAAATTATCAGAAATTCTTGTTAAACTATAAAACATTTTAACACACTTTTATAAGTGTGTTAAAACTGATAAAAATAACTGATAAAAAAACCATAAACTGATTTTTTTACTATTTTTTCCTAAACTGATAAAAATAACCATCATGATTTTTTATAGGATCCTATGATATAAATACATTTGATGATTTTTACCTATCATAACCATCTGTATATACATAGGTATTAGTTAAAAAGTATATTTGACTATAAGAATTAAAAATGTAAATAAGTAAAAATGTAAAATGTAATGTGTAAGTACTTGTAAGAATGTTCTGTCCACCATGGATATACTAACATGAAGCCTGACTGCCTCTTCCTTCATCTTGTCACCAATGCGAGATGTAGCCTCCAGTCCAAGTTTATGTGTCACTACTGCATCCTTCGCTCCCTTCAAGTTCTCTTCACATTTATGCAGCACTTTGTTAGTTAAGTCTAACTGGCCTCGCAAGCTGCTCACCTATACCATCAGAATTGTTAACAAACTAGGAGATCATAAATGTTTTGTGTTGTAAACGTTGGTGGTCCAACAGCTGACAAGGCAAGTTCTTAAGTCTGTCACGAATTCCATACTCTTTATTGGTGAGAGATCTGCGCAGACTCTCTGAAGAAGGAATGTTATCATAAGCAAATGGTTTGTTCAAAAAAGGGTAGCTCTAAGGACAGTGTTGTCATGTTGGACCGTCTCCAAGCTGACAGCATTGGTGATTGTGAGAGCTGTTCTGATCGATCTCCTGGCCCAGGTAAGGAAACTGGTATCCAATGTCAAATCTGTTCTTGGCTCCGGAAGGCGACTCAGGTGGCCAGGGAGACCACCATGATACTCTGACAGGAGATATGGAACCAGGAGATATGGAACCAGGAGACAAAGGGGTGCCTGGACACATCGGACTATTCTGGAACTGTCCAGGTGGGTCGAGCGTGGGTTTGGTGAAGTCAACTTCCTCATCACACAGCTCCTCACTGGGTGCTGGCTATTACGCGCCTAACTCAATAAGATGGGTAAAGTCAATAGTGCAGGTTTTCAATACAGGGACTCTACCCGTGATGCTGCTCACCACAAGTTTTTAATGTGTGAACGGTGGACAGCCCAGAGAAGAGATTTGGAGGTAGAAGTTGGGCTCATTTCGCACAAAAGCGTAATCCCTCTCACGACAATGTATCTTGAGAACTGGTGGCATATTTTTGTTTTTGCCATGAATGTTCTCATAAGAAAGAAAATAGAAGAAAACCATAAGCATCTTTGATCTTCCCTCAAGAGAAAGTAAATAAGGAGAAGCTGTAGTTTTTTTCACTTCACATATGAGGACCTTGACCTAGTATAATATTAGGTTATTCCAAGGTGGGAATCTGCCTGAGGTGGAGCGTTTTAGTGGGTACAGGTCCCACACACCGGGAAGTGTGCTATTTCCCTCCCTGAAGGTGCATAATAGCATTTCCCGTTAAAAAATGTCTAGTAGAGAATAGAGATAAGTCACTCTCCTACAAGTGAATTGCCATTATTTGCAGACTTAATTACACGTCATTGTAAAAAATATACTTTCCTAGATTAAGTAGCAGCTGAATAACATTCTACATGAATATAATTATTGTTCTGCCAACAATTTGGAAAACTATTTTTTTACAATTAAAAGCTCATAGCTTTTGAACCATTAATCATACCATTACAAACATAGGGGGTAGTGTCATATTAATTGGGACCTTAATATATAATAAACCATGGTATTTTTATCAAAATTATTAGAGCGGATTTAGAGCATTTTTTAAACAATTTTTTACGGTTCAACTATCCCTATATATACGGCATCAATGGACTGACACATACTTTCTCCCTTAAGTAAATACGACAATCTGTAATAAAACTATCATATTCTTTAAAGTTGATTTAAACTAGGGGTGTGCGAAGGCTCGAATCATCGAGTTTTTTCCGAGCTTTTAAAGCTCGGCTCGGCTCGAGGTGTTTTGAAAAGCTCGAAATTTGAGCCGAGCTTTTGTCAAGAAAAAACACTTTTTACGCCGCAATCTTAAATAACTCTGTTCATACGGTTGTTTTTACATCTGTGAGCGTGATGAATTCAGATAGAAGGAAGAAGTAATGTTGTTACTTATTTTGAGATGTCGTAATAAGAAGCGAAACAGACGACATTGTTCTCAATCAGATGAAAATTAACCAAGAAATCAGCTATAGCTTGCACTTATTGCATGTATAGAAAAAGTAGACACATGTTTTGACATGGATATGTCTTAGCTGTGGGGGTTTGTTGGCGATTTTCAAGATGGAAAACATGTAACAGGTTTCCATAGAAACTACCAGAGCTATTGTTTTGAAATTTTAATATAAGATAATAGAATATAAGAATAAGAATAAGAAATATTTAATAAAAAAAATAAAAAAATAAAAAATAAAAAGAATATTTAATATAAGAATAAGAACAGCTGTTTGGATTAACTGAGACCATTCCCTTTAGACATATTTATGATCTAACCTATTTTCCTCAGGGAAGTAAATACAAACATTTTATTTAATATCTTCTACAATTGATATGAGATTTTTACCTTTAGTTTGAAAATTACTTTTTGTTTAAAAGAAAAAATGAAAAACACGTATCTAATTTTAACATGACAAATCATATGTCAAATATTAGAGAATTTAATAAAGCATCAAAAATAAAATTACCATTTTTCTACTAATAATACTTATCGATCCAGATATTGTAAAAATTAACTTTTTTCTTTTTTTATGACTGTCAAAAATGAAAATTAACGATGTTACATTAAATATGTAAACATTAACAGTATACAGCAACCATGTCTTATTAGACTGTCAAATAGGACACAGCTGTTGACATTCAAGTATTTTTATGTTTTTCGTTTCTAAAATGTAACTTGAACTGGAACTTCACTATTAAAATTTTAATAAATAATATAACAATAGTTTAAGATATTTTTAAAATTTCAAACTGTATTTGGTTCAGTATTTTTGGTTTCATTATGACAACAAACCCACAAACCAACAAAAAAAACAAAAAAATACAAACATTTTATTTAATATCTTCTACAATTGAGTATTTTTCCTTATTCAAAATCATTTTAGTATTCTTTGAAAGTACATTCAATGAAAAATACTACGGTAATAATCAAAATTGAATAATATTAAATTAAATCATAGTTAGTTAATAGTTTAGTTTTAATAATGGCTTCTTTTCGTCATCAACTGACAGATTCCATTGCTTTATACCACAAAAAATTAGATCCATAGAATTTAATAATATTTATTCCAAAAAATAAACCTTGAGTATATGACGAATTATTTTAAATTGTTCATTACAATGGACATCTATCATATTAAATATTTTATCAGTATGACAAATCATAAATGAAAACATTAAATTCAAGATTATCAGTCAAACAGGATGTAAGCTGTTAGTGATAAGAGATAAGGGGACGTGGATAGACAATAGGGTAACAAAAAACACGACCTTGAGCCTTGTTCAGGGGGAGAGGAAGAGGGGTTTGTTGACGTTTGAAACTGACTGTGGAACTTCACTATTTTAATTTAGGTCAAATACTTTACTTTAACAGTTTGTTTGTAGTTGAGTGGTTTATAATAGATATTTAATATATTTTTACTATTTGCAGTCATACATTATTCTTTTTATAATTCTTGGTTTCATTAAGTCTTGTCAAGCTACCTATAAAAATTCTAAGTTATTAAAAATCTTTCCATTTTACTCTTGTAAAAAGCATGCTTCACTTTTTTAGCGAAATTTGCTTTGTTGATATAATATACATAGATAAAATTAATTTAAAAAAATCTTTAGAACTTGAAAGCTATGAAACTAAAAATTATCAAACTAAATTATAAACTGTACAATTTGGTGAATAGTCGAATATATTTTTAGCTTTAATTTTTTTTAGTTAAGCACAAACTGTTCCCAATCGCTAGCCACTCGGCAAAAGTCTGTTATCTACCCGCGTGAAGGCGCTAGAGTATAATTTTTATTTATTTATTTAGGCTACTTTTAGCGAATTTCCCATAGAGAATAAGCTATTACCATAGGTCTCATGGCAAGACTTAAGCCCGAGACCATGTTAATTTTTTTGTCTTTCGGTGCCCAGAGACCAAAAACAATAGTCTTTAAAATATATATATATATATATATATATATGTGTGTGTGTGTGTGTGTGTGTGTGTGTGTGTGTGTGTGTGTGTGTGTGTGTGTGTGTGTGTGTGTGTGTGTGTGTGTCTGTGAACACGACCAAATTTGGTAGAGACGTGTATTCTTACATTTGCTCGGACGAGGTTATAAACCAGACATATCCATCAATGTGAACGAGTAGTTTGGGGAGGGGGGTTTGTACAAAAAAATTGGTTTTTTGTGTTTTTCATATGTAATTTAAAAAAATTTTAAATTTTATCTTTTACCATTAGAATCAGCTAAAAAACTACACAATTTAGTTCCTTAAAGATTTTCTCTGTCTCCACGGGTTACTGATATATATTAACACAGTACGTTGTATTTTGGGGCTCCAATGTTAATCATATGGAGGATAAGAAAAAATTAATATTTGCCATATCAATCAATATTTTTGGATGAAACATGGTATTTATCTTCATGTGGTCAAGATCTATCCATTTATGCTTATAAATCATAGTTTATGAGTTTATCATGGCAGCAAACCTGCTTACTCTTATCCCATGTTAATCACATAGGGAATAGGCAAACTCCTTTATTTATGGACAAATGTTGATGCAAGTTGGTATAAATGTTAAAAATAAAAATGCTTTATGGTAGAAATGCCTACTTTCAGCCTACTTGCTGCTGTGAGGCACACAGCAGCAAACCTGCACACTATTTCCCATGTTAATCTTGTCAAGAATAGGTAAATAATTATCATGTTTATGGCATATTTTGATAAAACTTGTCATATATTATTATTATTATTATTATATTATCGCTGAGTACGCAGGTCTGCTGCGATGGTGATATTATTTATGTTTAATGATAGTTTACCTCTAAAGACCCTTAAAAATGTAAAAAATACCTATTTCTCAAAATCTGCTCTAATGATTCTCATTAAAATTTCATCGTTAATAGTTATTAAGGTCCCAAATAATGTGACACTAAAATTACTCGTACTAACTGTATAATACTAATGGTTCAAAAGGGATTTTGATTTAAAAAATCAAATTGAATAATTTTATTTCTGGCAAAACAGCGATTTTATAAAATAATTTCACTAACTGGCTAAACCCTTAAAAGTCCCCAGGCTCAAAAACTAAACAAATTAGTATTTTGAATCATTAGTCTACAACTAAAGGTTCCAGACAAATGTTAAATTTAAAGTCCATGGCAAACACAGTACGTTATCTGAGCGTGCCCAATGTAAGCCCTATGGAGAAAATTAAAAAATAAATTTATTTCTCATTTCTCAATGATTTTCCATGAAATTTGGTATGCAGTATCGCCCAACAAAGCCCGCTCATACAAATTTTAGTATTACCTGGTGGTGGTGGGATGGGGGTGGGGGTTATGATCTGTTATGGGGGTGGATATATTATTTGTTAGAGTATTATTAATTTTTACCATTAGCTCAAGACCTAGAAGATCAAGGGAATCTTGAATGGAATCAAGTGATATACTCATTTTTTAAATCATAATTTAATATCTGCTTCATTATGCTTATAACTGTTGATAAGAATGTGAATAAAAAAACAAATCACACCTCCACTTTAAGGCTCTCATTCTCAGCCAACAGCTCCTGCTTAGAGAGATGTTCTGTGTGGCATTGGTGTTGAAGTTGTTCCAACTCTTCCTAAAAAGCAAAGTAAAAATAAGTGAACTGTCTCCATGATTTCTCCCAATAGAAATTTATTTGGCTTTGACTTCATAACACACAACTTCAATAAATCAATGTAAAAAAAGTTTATTTGGGTTAAGCTACATTGGTACCAAGTTTTAAAATCATGAATCATATTAACATGTCGTGCAATCTATCTATATATTACGTCTGTCTGTGACGCTCCAGGAGGCATTTTACGATGTCTTCTCCGAAAAAACGGGAGAACTGATAACAATGAAACTTATTTCATGCATTTTCTACATTCCAGAGAAGGGTTTTCAATGCTTGCAATTGTCCGCCACCCCTTGAAAAGGAAATAACAAGCATTTAAAAACCCACTTTTGCGTGATATTAGTTACATTTTTGCATATTTGATCAGTTGTCTTTGTTTAATGATTTAGTAGAAAGAATTTTAATAGAATTTTAATATTTTAATAGAAAGAAAAACAAACAGCTATCAAATTAAAATCAATTTTAGTTAGTTTATATTGGTCATTGATTTTAAACCCATTTCAAAATCATACTATGTATATTGAAATGTTATTTTAACGTGTATAACTAATGTTAATATGAAATAAAAATTGTATTAAAATCGATTTAATTGTAAAGTAATGTTAGATAACAAACCAGGGTATTTATTTTGTTTTGAACCATACTGATTTGTTTAGGATTTCAGGTTTATATTTTGGTATGATAATGTGTATTTTTTTAACTGAACCTTACAACCCGTACAAAGGATGGCCTTATTGCTAGTTGTTGATCTATTCTTGGATATCTGGACAAATGTTCACACAAGAGTAGTTAACATTTAGTTATGTTATTTAGTTCTGTTGATGGTAGTCTATGTTGTTTTTATTAAAATAATTTTGTTATTAAACATTTGTATTCAGCTATTGGTTTGATACAGTATTAAGTTTTAAGGAATTTTAAGCTACTAATATTCACCTTCTTTCGAGGTAGTTCAAGAAGACATTCAAAAAGTTTTTTCTTCAGGTCATCAGACATGCCATAGGCTGGATCTTCTGTAACATAATATAGGCGGTGGGGTACCAGATTTGATATTTTCAGTGATGTTAAACTTTTGAAGTGTATTGTAATTGTAAGTGTAGTGTAATTATATTTAAGACAAAATGTGCCATGATGGTTTCAACCCAACAACTGGTGACCTCAAACATCAGGGAGGCTGTGTCATCTGTCGTCAATTTTGTGAACTGTTTAGTCGCTGGGCCATATAGTCGACTCACCTTTTTCAGACGGTGGGACTTAGCGTAATCGATTGAGGCGCTTCCCTGACGAGTGAAAAGTTGAAGCCAAACGGAAGTAAGTGGGTTCGAATCCCCCTCCATAAGCAATCCTAAGTTGGCTTGTAAATGTGTGATACAGTGACATGTGGGCTCACTTGAAATAAAGGATGACCGGCTTTGATGGAAGTTGATGGCAATTGGCTTAATTAGGATTTAAGTGGACACCTGTTTCGCTTAAGAAGGGGGCCCATTTTGTTTTTTTTGTTTATACTGATTATTAAAAGAAGAGTCGCATAATGTTTTATCATTCAGTTAAAGCTAAAACACACACCAGTTGTTGGGTTAAATCACTCATGAGATGAAACAATTCTATATTAACTATATTATATTATAATGTGGTAATCGATTTATTGTTTGATTCACTTAAAACACTAAAATACTTATGAAATTACATAGATCACTAGTGAAAGGAGCAATATATATTCATCCTTTCTCATTTGGATGTATAGAGTTGCCCTATGTCAATAACGTAATTCAGGCAAATGGCTTTGTTTTTATTATAATTTCAAACTACAGTATAAAAAATATCTACAACAAATATCTATCTATTACAAAAAAGGCCACCTGAGCCCTATTATGTTAATCATCTTTATAAATAAAATTATTGTTTTGTCTGTAAGCTACATTGCTCAGTTATTAATTTTTTTGTATTTTTTACGTTTCCTGCATTAGAGAAGCCGAAACAAGTCTTATCTCAATTTGTGTCTGTCTGTGACATTCCAGGAGGCATTTTATGAGGTTTTCTCCGAAAAAACGGGAGAACTGATAATAATGAAAATTATTGCATGCATTCTCTACATTTCAGAGAAGGGTTTTCAATGCTTATAATTATCCACCACCCCTTGAAAAGTAAATAACAAGCAATTTTTTGAAACCCACTTTTACATGATATTAGTCACATTTTGCTTTCAGTTTTCAATGAATCATCTACTGGTAATAATCAGCTGTCTTTGTAGTTTCATGATTTAAACTGAGGGGAAATACTCAGCTTAAAACCCAAAAAGTCTCATGGAGCTGATGAAATCTCTCCAAGACTCTTGAGATCGGTTTTCGACCTAATATCTGAACCATTATCCAAGCTTATTAATGCCTCGTTTGAGTTGGGAATTTTCCCGACCTCTCTGAAAAAGTTTGTTGTCAAGCCAATTCTTAAACGAGGATCCAAGTATGACTGTAACAATTATCGACCCATTTCATTGACATCTTGCATTAGTAAGGTTTTTGATTTTGAGAAAGTTTTTCTCAAAAGCCTTTTGGCGTTCGTGGGGGAAAACAGGATTTTATCACCTGCACATTTTGGTTATACTAAAGGCAAATTTGGTTATACAGTCGATGCAATGAATAGTATAATATCTTCAATCGTTGAATTACTGGATTCTGGAAAATCGGCAACGGGTATTTTCTTTGATTTTACAAAGGCCTTCGACCTCATCGACCATTCAATGTTGCTTTCCAAACAGTGGAATTTGGGTGTGAGAGGTCTCAGTTACTCTTGTATTGACTGCTATTTAACGGGCAGAAGTCAAGTTGTCCATATTTCCTATGTTGATTCTCGTAGGTTTTTGCGCAGAGTACAGTCTTCCTTAAAACTATACGTATGGGTGTTCCTCAAGGTTCCGTCCTTGGCCCTGTTCTATATATACTCTTCATAAACGATCTTCCTGACTGTATTTCCAATTCGAAAATCAGCCTATTTGCCAATGATACCACACTCTTCGTAGATGCTAATAACAGTTCTAGCTTGGAAATCAAAAGTGTCATTGAGGGTAACGCTTTGCTTAAGAGGGCAAACCAAAACAAATTAGTTTTAAATCAAAGTAAAACGAAAATTGTAGAATTCAAAATAAGCAAGGCAGGAGCTTCTGAACGCATTGATTACTTAATTGGGACGAACACATTGAGCCAACTTCAGTCGTTAAGTTCTTGGGTTAAGTTAAGTTCATGCTCATATTGATTTTGTTTGTCAAATGCTCTCTTCCGGAATTTTCGTTTTAAAAACACTTTCTAAATTTTCAGACATACATGTGTTGCTCACAACGTACTATGGCATTATTTATCCTTTCTTAAACTATGCCGTTGCTGTTTGGGGGCATGAGTCTCAAAGAACTAAATTTGTCTTTAAATTGCAAAAAAAAGCCATCCGAGTAATTTTCAGAAAACCACACAGGTAGTCTTGCAAGTCACTTTTCAAAACCAATAAAATTTTAACTTTTTCTTCAATTTTTATATTAAATACAATAACCCTTTTCTTACCAAACATTACAAATTTTCTTCACAATCAGCTTCAAATTATAATTTAAGAAAAACTTTTAATGCAAGAGTACCTAAACATAAAACCAGTTTTTTTTCAAAATCATTTTTCTTACAATGGAGTTTCACTTTTTAATGCTCTTCCAAACTCCATAAAGGCAAAGGCAAGCTGCCCCAAAATTTTTAAAAATATGGTCAAAAAATTTTTAATTGAAAAATGTTTTTATAATGTTAAGGACTTTATTGGTTATAATGACGAATCCTAGTTATTTTCTTAGTTCATTATTATACATAGTTTATTATGACTACTTACTAATTTTATTGACACTATTATGCAGTTCTTGTTAACAACTGTCAAAATAAAGCAATTTGAATCTGAATCTTAATAGAAAGAAAAACAAACAGCTACTGTCAAATTAAAATCAATATTAGTTAGTTTATATTGCTCCATGATTTTAAACCCATTTTGAGAGCATAGGTACTACATTAAAAAGTTATTTAAAAAGTAATTTTAGCAATGGTATAAAAATGTTCTAATCGATGTAATTGTAAAGTCATAAATGCAAATATAAATAAATAATATACGTAACATAATATAAATAAATAATAAACCAGTGTCAGGGCCGGCGCTAGGGCCATGCGGAACATGCGGCCGCATGGGGCGGGGGCCAAGAGGAAAGGAACGCCAACGCACCGGCGAAGCCGGCGCGCAACGGCGCGGCGCGGCCGGCTGCACGGCCTGTTAAAGATTTTTTAGAGTCCATTTTTCTGAACCAAAACATTTTTTGCTGAAGACATATATTTTTTGAATATTAAAGAAAAGGTCTATTTATGTTTAACACTTCTTTTTGAGATAGGAAACATACATCGGAATAGGGCGTCTTCCTTAAGGAGTCCTTAAGTTTTAATAAAAATTTCACGGACTCGTTTTATAGGGGGTTTCCATTTCTGTTTGACGTTTTTTATTGCATTATGGACAATTAAGATTACTTACACCGTTCAAATAGACGCCATCCTTTCTTAAATTGGCGCCCTTTAATTTCAATCAGAATTTCGCGCCGAATTAAAGACGAGCCCATTTTTGGGGAATAAAAAATTCCATTTATTTTTGCCGTTTCTTTATGGTGTTTTGAACAACAAAGATTTACTTATACCGTTTATGGGGCGCCATCCTTTCTTGAATTGGAATCCTTTTTTGTTTCAATAATGAGAATTCCATGCCCCTTTTAATACCTGACCGCACTTTTCGGGAATTAAAGAAACGCTTGGTTGAATAAGCAAAACAATCTACAATGCGCCAGCAGAGGGCGCCATCCTTTCTAAATTAGCGCCCATTAGTTTCAGAGAAAACTTACCACCCTAAAGACATGCCCTCTCTTTTGGAAGTGGAAGAAATACTATATTTTTTAGTTTTGACGCCTCACTTTGAACCTTTTCTAATTTTACAAGTCAGTTAAGAATTTCTTTTAAACGAGCAAGGCTTAAGGTTAGAGTGATGAATTTCGAAGTTGAAAATAATCAAGAGTTACCTACGTTCAGCCACTTCACAAGAACGCCTAAGTGGATTGGCAACACTGGCAATTGAAAACGACGTTCTCAATTCACTGGACACAGATTTAGTTTTGAGAGACTTTACCAAGACCAAAGCACGAAGAGTTCAAATTTAGTAGTATTTTTTTGTAATTTTTGCCAAAGGACATTAAAAAGTTTTGTTACCGTAAACGTTAACATAATGTTAATTTTCATGACGTTACCAGTAACTAGTGATATTTAAATGTTTGTCTTTGTAATTTTTGCCGTAGGCCATGTTTACGTTTATTATGTTCAATGTTTTTAAAGGTTTTGTTACCGTAAACATTAGCACAGTCAATTTTCATGACGTTACCAGTAACTGGTGATATTTATATTTGTCTTTGTAATTTTTGCCGTAGGACATGTTTAAGTTTACCTTGTTTTTATAAGATTTGTTACCGTAAACGTTACCACAATGTCAATTTTAATGACGTTACCAGTAACTGGCGTCATTTAAATGTTTGTCTTTGATTTTTAGTGATAAAGATAAGTACTGATGTTACAAGTTAAAAATAAATATTGTTATATATATTTAAATGTGAGCTTAAATTTTGCAACTCCCAGTCCCAACTTTATATTCCATTTGATACCATTATTCATTGTAATAAAAGGCCTACATTTGATATAAATAAATAATTCTTTTACTTTAATTTTGTAATTTTATTCAATACTATATTTTATTACTTACATTTGACAATGTGTTCACTTTTGATTATAATTAGGAGTTTATATAATTATATATGTAATACCAAAGTGGAGAGATTATTTTTTTGGGGGGAGGGCGAGAAAAATGACTCTCGCATGTTCAGTGAAAATGCCTTGCACCGGCCCTGACCAGTGTATTTATTTATTATCTTTGTGCTGATTTGTTTAGGATTTCAGGTCTACATTTTGGTATGATAATTTTTCTTCTTTAAACTGAATCCTACAACCCGTACAAAGGACGGGCTTACTGCTAGTATACAATAATTAGTCTCTTTAAATAACTTTGATGCCAGAAACTAACAGTTTTTGTTTATAAAGTCATTATTTTCTAATCACAAGAAAATCTTATTTTTGCTCTGGGAAATCCTTCATTGCTGGACTTTGTCATATTTTATTTTATTTTATCTATAATTACTCAAATACCTTAACAGTTTTTGTTTATAAAGTCATTATTTTCTAATCACAAGAAAATCTTATTTTTGCTCTGGGAAATCCTTCATTGCTGGACTTTGTCATATTTTATTTTATCTATAATTACTCAAATACCTTAATGTTTTGAGACCTGAAACAACTTTAATTTTATAGCACATCCAATTTTGTGACTAAATGGCTCTGAATTTTAAGACCAAATGAGACCTTGGTTTTATTTAATAATTACAATTTAAGTTATCATTATGGAGTAATATAAATTTAATAGCCAAGTCAATGACATTTTGTAGGCGCATGTGTTTGAAGAGAGCAACAACAAAGTAATTTGATTCTCAAGTTATGTGGAGCAAGGCATAATGTAGAGCTTCAATCTGACGTCACTGGTTTAATCTCCCCCACAAAAATATTAGATACAAAGGTGCTCCTCTACATTTCTATGGTCTATATTTCTGTCTAGTTTTTGATAACTTTATACTAATAAATAATCAGGACAACAAAATTTCTTATACTTGTATATAAATGCAAAATCATATTATTGATAAGGTGGTTTTTAATTGATTTTTTAAGTTTTAAAACAGAGTGTAAACGTAGAACTTTAATTTTATAATAAGTGATTTAAAGGAACAGGGTAGCTAATCTTAATCTTGCATTTTACATTTAAGGGCGCTCATTTTAGCGAATTTCCCATAGGTCTCATGGTAAGACTTAAGCCCGGGACCATGTTATTTTTCCTTCTTTAGGTGCCCAGAGACCAAAAACAATAGTCGTTAAAATTTATATATATATATGTGTGTGTGTGTGTGTGTGTGTGTCTGTAAACATGATAACTCTCATAAAAATGGTCCGATTGAGACCAAATTAGTAGAGATGTGTATTCCAACATCTGCTCGGACGAGTTCGTAAACAAGACATATCGGTCAATCGGAACGGGTAGTAAAAATTGGGTTTTTTGCGTTTTTCATATGTAATTTAAAAAGTTTTAGACAGATTTGATAAAAGTTGGTATAAATTGTCAAAATAAAAATTGTTTATGCTATAAATGCCTACTTTCAGTGTTCCTCACAGCGGCAAACCTACACACTCTTTCCCATGTTAATCTTATGGAGAATAGGCAAATAATTAAATCATATATTTATCGACAGATATTGATAAAACTTGGTATATAATATTATTGATTTGGAAATTCGCTGAGTCCTCTGCGACGGGGGTATTTACTTTCTCCCCTTATATGATAGGATATCGAGAAATTATTGTTTTCGTCAAAATTTTTGATTTGAGTTAAGAGTGGATGTATCCATCATTTAGGGGGTACAAAAAAGTGTGTTTCAACGTGATGTCTGACTGTCCATATGTCTGGATGTGTACAAAGCCACAGCCTACCCTGTTTGTCCGATTTAGATGAAATTTGGTATGTTTATGTATTTATTTGGTATGTATATATTTTCCGAATCTCCAGGCGATTTTTTATTTTTACGAATTTCAGATTTTTATAGGTAGTTCACTCCTAAAACCCCTAAATGTGAAAACCCAAATTTCTCAAAAACGGCTTTAACGACTTTGATTAATATTTGATAGTTTATAGTCCATATAGTACTAAATAATAAAAAACCACCCCATGTGTGTAAAAATTACGGTTCAAAAGTTATGGGCTTTTAAATTTCAAAATTTTTTTTTAATTTTCTGCAAAAACAATAAAGATAAAGTATAACTTGACTATGGTAATTAAAACCAGCTTAGAAAACTAATCAAATTAGTATTTTGAATTATTTGTCTATGACTAATAGTAATGGTTCCAGGGAAAAGTTAAATTTAATATCCATGGTAAATGCAGTACGTTGTCTGAGGGCATTCAATGTTATTCTTATTAAATTTCTTCCTTATATCCTAAACGTTTTTACTCAAATGCTTTGTATTTCCGGGGGAGGGGGTTCCCTATAAAATTCAATCAATTAATTTAACAATTAATAATTTTTAATAATTAATATTGTTTCTCTTGTTATTTTTAGAAATTGGAAGATTATTTTCAATCAATAAATTAATAAATAATATTTAGATAAACTTTAAAGAATATGAGTGATATTTTTATTACATATTATTGTCGTTTCAAAATTTGCTTAAGGGAGAAAGTATGTGTCAGTCCACTGGTACTGTTTATTTATTTTGATTTACTGTAGGCCCTAAAAATATTTTTATTGTAAAATGTTCTGACTTTTAAAAAAAAGGTTTAGGTTCTCAAATTTAGATTTATCCATTATTATTACTCTAAAATGTTCTTTTTAGCGAATTTCCTATGGAAAAGTGATCTATTCACATGACCTGCAAGGTCACCCCAGGCAGGATTACGATAGAAGTTCAACCCCAAAACACGTTTTGGGGGTCATACAACATTTTATAAGTGTATTAGCATATATATGTGTCGAGACAATAATGGCCACAATTATTGTCTGAATATCATAAAATTTGGTGAAGTTGTTCCTTTCTGTAATATCTTAGACAAGTTCATTTGGCAACACAATCAAACTATATACACTTTTGGGGAACTTTTAGCCCAAAAATGGGGTTTTCAATTTGTTTACATATAATTTTTGAAAAAGTCAATTTTTTCTTTTTGCCACTGGATGGCTAAAAAAACACAATTTAGTATTTTAAATCATGACTCTAGGTCAATTGGTTTCTGAGATATTCAAAATGATAAACACAGCAGTACGTTGTGGTCAATTTTACGGAGAATAACTAAAAATCAATAATTCACTTATTTACTTAAATATTCCTATAAAAATTCCTAACTTAATTATGTATTCTACCTACTAATCATCCTGATAATACTGCTCACGATTTTAGATCAAGAATAACATGTATTTTGTGCTGGAATGTCGGTCGTTAGTGTTTCTGTAGAGTTTATAAGGTCAGTGATTAATTAAGTGGACAGAGGTGAAAATGTTGTAGGTGTTTTATGGATCTAAGTAAGGCATTTGACAGTGTTTGTCATCTAAAATTGCTGAGCATTTTAAATTACTTAGCAATTCAATGCAGAGATTTTTTATCTTGAAAAAGGAAAGTAATTTATTCATATAAATTATATAAATAAATTTAATCAAATGATTCACATGCCATCCCCTACTGAAATAGTTAATTATGGTGTCCCACAGGGTTCAATTTTAGGATCTTTATTATTTATTTGTTTTGTGAAAGGAGTGCCTGGCTTGGTAAGTACTGGTATGATATGCCTCTTTGCAGATGACATAAATTTCAAGTTTTCAAGTACCAAATAAAAAATAGTAAAGTTGAACAATTGGCCTTGGAACAACTTTCTTCAATAGACAGCATTTAGGGTAAGCTAATTTAATCTTTTAGTTAACACAGATAAAACAAAATTCATGTCTTTCAATACAGTGCAGAACAAGTACTCCTTCCAACCAAATATTTTTATTGGCAGAAAACTTTTAGGCGAAGTAAATGTTACTAAATTTGTGAGATTGAAAATAGCACAAAACTTGATTTTTTAAATAAGCATATTGAAGATCTCTGTGGTAAAATTTCTTCCGGTTTATATATTTCAAGGAAATTGTCAAAGATCTGCACATTAGACGCTTTGAAAATGGTCTGTTTCGTGTTTGTTCATTCCTATATTTCTTTTGAGTCAATTTTATATGGAGGAACTACTTTCCAAAATTTTAAAAGAATGTTAGTGCTACCAAAATAAGCAATTCGTATATTTTTTTGTATAAAGAAATAGACTCTGCAAAAGAAAGTTTCAAAGTATTGTGGGGATGTTGACAGTTTTTTCTCTGTACATAATCTAAAATTAATTGAAAAAACTCTCAAATGCTGGAGTTAAATATTACAATGGTCTGCCTCCTAAAATAGTTTGTTAATATTTCTTACAAGTTAAAATTTAAAAAAGAGTTTATTTATATCTCTTTATTCCTTTCAAGAGTTTTTTCAGGGCATAGAATAACAATTTGTATTTTTTTAGTTTTTAATAACCATATAACTGACACCATTCTTGTACACACTTGTTTATATTATTGAATAAAAATATTTTGAATGTTGATTATAATATCATAAAATCTATTACACTGACCACAATCATCCTTCACTCATATTTACCATACTGTATAATATTCACCAGTCTTTAAGATATTATGCTTGATATATGATTTTTTCTGAATGAGTGTTGTTATTGGAAAATGTATGCTCACATAACAATGTATAATACTCATAACATGTTATGAAAGAATGACATCACATTTGTTGTGGAGGTTGTGAGGATTTACCGCACCCATTGATTGTGGGCCGAAGAAGCCCTACGACTACACCGGAAGGTGGACCTATACTGACGTTTAACAGTATTGTATAACCAACCTAGCTTGTTATCAAATCAGTCACCCCAAGTGAGTCAAAACGAATCAAAGTGAAGACTGTTTTGTAAACTATAAAAAAGAACAAAAATTGACTAGGGTGGAAATGGATATGAGTCCACCCTAGTATACTATTTATCTACCAACAGTGTGAAATGTGCCTGTTATCGTATGGTTGTAGGAAAAACATGTTTTCATTTACTTCTATGGGAATATAGGAATTGTGGGAAATAGGTTGGATAAAAAAATCAATCAAAAAAGTGGTTTTAGAGTAATGTCCGTCTGTGTATGTGTGTGTGGGTGGGATGTGCAGAAAAGCCTATAGAGATTATTGCCCCTTAATCAAAAAGTGTTTTTTTTATGATGTCTGTGTCTGTGTGTGGGGATGTGCAGTTTTAAAAGTGCCATATATGTATTTTATTGGATCATGTTATCATTCATAAAAGACACTATTCCTTTTATGAATTTAATGATAGAAACCAACACACATTTCCCATAAACATTATACTTTTAAAACACTGCATAAATAACTATTATTTTATTTGACTCTGGTTTTGGCCATTTTGAACACGAAAGAAATGTGTCTCTCTGGGAGTCTTATTTTCTCACCCTATTATGTAAAGTAACTTCCCAGAACCCCTAATCGAGTTTATGTCAATTATCTCCATCAAATCAGCTCTAGAAATTTTATCTGCTACAACTGTTGATCCCTTGAAAATATATTCAAGGAATGGGAAATATCACAATAATGCAATATGTTTACCTTATGTCAAGCCTTTAGTTCTTGTTTTGTTCTTTTCTCTTCTCACATATTTCACCACAAGTTTGTCATCTTCAGGAAATACTTTAAGTCACTAGTCTACACTATACTATTGGCTCTATTTGCATATATACACATAAAGTTATTTACACTTTTATATCTGTGTGTTGTTATCGTCACGATTGTTTAATAACAACAACCGCAATGATAATGAACATTGTTATAATAGTGTACATAACTTTGTGTGTAAATATGTAAATAGTGACAATAGTTTTGATATAAGGTAAATGTATTGCTTATAATAGTTCCGGTCATTGAAACTGGTTAAAATAAACTTATCACAATAATGATAAAATTCATAATGTTCATAATTTAACACAGAAAATTTGATTTAAATTTTCAATATTAAATAAACTTAATATGCCTTAAATATTATATGTAATATGAAATGAACTGTTGACTGTAAATAAATAAAATTCAGTACAATTTAATGATACTTATTATAAACTTTCTTCTAGAGAATAAAAGTTAGAGTTTATTTCAAAGAAACTAAAAGGAATAATATATATTTTATTGAGCTAAATTGATTAATGATTTTGTAAAATAAATGTAAATAATTGCTCCACATTGATCGAGTAGTTATTTTTTTATATTTTTTATAATCAACTACAAAAATTGTCTCCTGTTTCTTCTTACTGTTTACAACACATTACCTTAAAGTAATATTATTTGAAAGCCAAACAAGAATGTTAGCATATAAGATTGCATAACAGAAGTGTGAGTGACACATAACCTGTTAACTTAGAGGTTAGTCGTATAACAGAGTTAGGAAGCCTCACTAAGGGCATATATACGGGTCCCTCCTCTGATCTCCTCAGTCTCATGCTGAACCGTGGAAGAGAACTGATATCCCGTGGTGACGGGGACTGGCTGACATCTCGTGTGGACAAGTGGATTGCTCAGTGCCAAGGCTACTCTAGACTAAGAAGTAGGCTGTTGTCTCGCGGCTGCCAGACCATGATGGACCGTCCTCTGCCTCACAGGCAGGTCTGGAGTCGGTCAGACTCTGAACTCCTCAACGACTTGATCCCTGCCTCTACTGAGACTTCAGACAACAACATCAATATATCAACCTTGAGTCTCGATGAAACTAAAGAGGAAGAAAACAGCAACTTGACTCTTGATAAACAACATCAGTATGATCAAGATATCGCCGATTATATTGCTTATTTAAACAGACCGATCATCAACATGAATGATCATTACATAGAAATCCACCAATTCCACTATGAACCCAGCAACTTTCTTTTGAACCCTGAAGATGTTCCAATCCGCCCACCAACCAGGAGGAAGAAGCACAAACTTGATTTGAAAAAGACTCAGATTGTAGATTGCAAAGGAATCAGCCCGGTAAAGACATCTGAGTATAGTGATTTTCTAGTGAGACAAACCCCAGATAGGAACATCAATATTGTCAATGGGAGATCAAGTGATGAAGAAAACCGAGAGCCCAAAGATGTGCTGGATCAACATAGACCATTAAAACAAAAAGAAAAAGGTGTTGATAAGAAGTTGGATACTGTTATAAATAAAGAGGGTCATGTTAAAGTGAAGAGAGGGCAGACATTTTCAACTTGTAGTACAAAGAAGCCAACTAATCCAAATGCTCCTGAAGCTCCTCATAGGACATTCCTGAGCTTCCGTTCAGCGAAGAAAAATAAGAGTGGTCGCAGAAAGAAGAGGATTGTGGTGGGAGAAGCTGGTGTGGAAGGGCCGATATGGCCAGCAGTGCTGCTAACCTTCGACCGCTCCATCTCTCCTGGACCTCCAGAATCTCCAGATGAATCTCAAGTATAAACATTGTGTCTAGTGATGTGGTTGTACTCTAACTGTGAGTACAGTATTTTTTGTTTAATTTAAGATTTAACATAGGATATAACACAAAAATACCAATTTAAAAACTCTATATTTAACTGCAAATATAATTTTAAATATTGAGATGTAAGCTGTAAAGCTGTAAAGTTTTTCTATCTAGATAAAATAAATTACTATCAATAATGTTAATATTACCATGAGATTATCTATATATGTTGACTTTTTTGCTTTCAATTGATAGTTATTAGAAATGATAATAATTGACAGTAACTTAATATGGCTTGAGACAACCAGATTATGATTATTTTATTCCATAATCGTTTAAATGTGTTTAAAAATCGTTTAAAACCATCTGGTTTTGTATTCAAAATTATTGAACTTATAAATTCATTCAGTTCTTTTAACTGAATTTACGAGCATTAAATAGTCCATTAATGTTTTCTCTATTGTTCAGGTTTACAATATAAACCTGAAATGTCACATTTATTCAGTCATATTGGTTACAATATTAAACATTGACATTGAATCCAAATAGCTGATTTTGACATGGATATGTCTTAGTTCTGGGGGTATTGGCGATTTTCAAGATGGAAAACATGTAATAGGATTCCATAGAAACTACCATAGAAACATTGTATTGAATTTTTAATATAAAAGAATAAGAACAGCTGTTTAGATGAATTGAAACCATTCCCTTTAGACATATCCATGATCTAAACTATTTCCCAAAGGGGGGGTAAATACAAACATTTTTTACTACAGTAATAATAATAGTACGGTATTGCAGTCGTATTACAAAAAATATATTTATTATTATTGTAAACCCAATGCTTAAATTAGGTATTGCAGTTGACCAAGCATATACATAAACTTTCAAATTATACAACAACTATTGAATAGGTCCCCGGAAAACGTTCCAAGTGACAAAATCTCCAAAACCGAGGTATTTAGTGTAAAAGGTTCTAGATGCCACGAACTAGTCCGTGGTATATTTGGTTTGTAAGATATTTGAGTTTGCAGCCCTGATTTCGTTTGTTAGACTCCATGGTAAATTTAACTTTCTATGGTTGACTCGAAACTAGGTTTTTGTCGCTTGGAACGTTTTCCGGGGGACCTATTTAATTACTGAGAATTATATTTTCACAATTAGTTAATAATTAATTATCGTTTATGAGTGATTTGATTTTCTCGTATACAATTTTTTTTCAAAAAAATTTTTGTTTGCACACAAATTATGTTGTTGCTTCTCATTAATTTCATTATAGAAGTTTTCAAAAATCGTGTTTATCCTTACTCCTAAACTTAATATATAACATTAACATTTATAATGCACAAAATGAAATGAAATCTTTATGATATCTTATGATGATTATGATGGTTTTGTAGAATTTACCTTTACGTATTTATAATCAATATTAATAAAAGTCAAACTTATTAAAGTTTTTGGTGTATTGTATTTGAATATCATTGTATGGTAGTCAAGTATTTGGTTATAGTTTCTGATTATTACTTTGAAACTTCAAATGTTAAACAAAAGGTTCCAACATTACCCTGTTTATATTATAAAATCTGTCAATTGTGTATAGTAATTTGTTGATTACAATCTATAAAAATGTATTCCACAATTTTAATTAATGTGTTTAGTGTTTTATATTTAGATGTTAAAGTAATTAGAAGTTAAAATTTATACTACTATGAGCTTCTGAATACCAGTTAATTAGCTGGTCTTCAGTTAAATAAACTATTTTATATAAAAATTTGAATTTATTTACCTTTACCACTTTCAATGAAGATAGACTAATTTGATATGTACTGGTATTGATTAACAACAATGCAGAGTACTGATTTTTTCTCAGTGGTAATATTCAGTGGTCATTTCTCAGTGGTAACTATATTTTTAATATGTTTTAAATTATTATGTCCATGCTGATGTCTGTGATGGTAATGAAACTAACATAGTTACCATGTTAACATTGTCAAACATTAAAATTCATGATTTATACGCCAACATATATTGGAGCAATAAGTACACATGAAAGCAGTAAAAGAAATACCCTGCGTACTGGGCTGAAAGTCCTGCGCACTATGAGAATTTTAATTTTTTAAATAATTGTATCACCATATCAGGTGATGCATAGTTAAACCTATAATCAAACAAGTGACAGTATTCCTATTTTGAATACGATATTAGCATATTAGCACAGGAATGAAGATTTTCTGCAGAGACCATTACAGAACAGGGATTTTTTATAAATAGTTAAAAAAGGGACACAGAAAAAAATTATATTCCGAATTTCATAAAAGATTTTTTATCTATATCTTATGTCAAAGAAGCTAATCAGTTTCAATATTCATGGTGCACAATAATTCATGCAGGTATCTAAAGTAGATCATGCCTTGACATTGCTTATATAAATATGGGTCTTAATCTACATAAATTGCTGTCAGATACGGATTGAAAATTAATTATATTGTTTTAAATCATTACTCTAGGAGTGTTATTTACCGAGTTAAGGAAAGTTTTGAACTCATTAAATTGTCCTTAATGGGGGAACATTATTATTGATTTCTTCCAAAAGAGATGCACCATGTCAGTGAAGGTGTCTGCTCTGTTTACATTTTTCACAGATATAAACAAGGGATTGTTGGTTTGGTGTTGCCTGCATTATTTACGTAAGAGAGAAACAAAGATGTCAACTTTCACACATACATGATTTTCCAAAAGAATAAAGTGTACTGAATATTTTGATAAATTTTCGTTAGTTAATTTTTAAAATAAATCTACCTGACAGCCAGTTATAGAAAGGGTATTCAACATTGCACATTATTTTTACCGAGACACTCACCCAACACCCAACTACGATGAATATGAGTGAAGTGTGTGTATGTGTGTGATGAATGTAATGATTTTATAACATGTAGCTTTGTTACTGACGAAGATAGACTGATTCATTTTCTAGGATCATTAATTGACAGCCCAATGATCAAAGGCAACTGGGTTCATCATCGAACCATCACAGAGCTGTGTCAATATTTTGTCAAGGACAGAAGTGGAATAGTGAATTTTAGAGGAATTATAGAACAGTAGTAACAGCAGAATATTTAAGTAGTTACAGACAGGTGAATTTATACATTAGGCTGTCAAAGGTATTGTTCTTCATTTTATGTGTGGATGATTTTTAAGGCTCTAGAACACCTTTTAATAGAGAAGTACCTGGTGACCGAGCTTTGCTCGTATAGAATAAGACATGTGTTATACAAATTAATTATAAAAATTTAAACACATTTTTTACTCAATGAAAACATTTATGTGGTTTAAATAAAACCGATTAAATACACCATAGTTAATATAGCACTGAACAAAAAGTATTGGCACTGACGGGGATGGAACTCACGACCTCTGGGTTACAAGGCCAACACGCTATCACTGGACCACGGCGTCTGCCAAATGAGAGTCGCCGTTTAAGGTCTTTTAGCCAACCTCAATTGTTTTAGCCGATCATTTACTGTTCAATTATCCATTCAGTTATTATTAGCCTGTGATCAACAGATTTTATTAGAAATGGAATGTAATTGGTTTGTTACAGTGGCTTCAAGCAATACAATGAATACATTTTCTATCAAAACACGGAATATTTTGGAAATACTGTTTTCTGCTTTTATTTTGCACAGTTATGTTACCCTTAAGTTTTTACAAATTGTTTAGTAACCTGATAATTTTGCATTTATTACATACATAAAATAAATATTTATGAAAAACCTCTATTCACGTACTGTTCCCCACCATCTTCAATCAAGAAGTGTCAAACTGTTATAAACCGATGTTTTGGTTTCTATTGTTTACATTTGATTCTCCATAAGGGTATTGTTAAATTTTTTAGATTTCATAATAAATAGATATTAATATAATAATATAATAGATTTAATATTACAAGAAAACAAGAATTTTTCTGGAGATTAGACCTATCTAGAACTTATTTTCTACTTCTTTACTTCTTTATATTTTGGAAATTAGTAATTTCCAAAATATAAAGAAATTACTTAGAACCGTATTCGAGATCCGTGTGTAAATATATACAGTATATATATATATATATATATATATATATATATACAAACTTTGCTCGTATTATAGTATTGAATATAGGATAATTTAAATTTTTATGTCAGAATAAACTATATAATATATATTGATCAATAATTTATAAGAATATCTCATAAATCTTTCTCTTATTTATGTTTACTGTTTTAAATAGCTGTTTTTAGCGAATTTCCCATAGGGTAGAAGCTATTACTATAGGTCTCATGGCGAGACATAAGCCCGGGACCATGTTATTTTTTCTTTTTAGTTGCCCAGAGACCAAAAACAATAGCCAATAACATTTCTATATATAAATATATATATATATGTGTGTGTTTATGTGTGTTTGTGTGAACACAATATGTCTCGTAAAAATGGTCAGATCGAGACCGAATTTGGTAGAAACGTGTATTCCTACATTTGCTCAAACGAGTTCGTAATCCAGACATATCGGTCAATCGGAAAGGAGTAGTTCTGGGGGTTTTGTACCCCAAAAATGGGTTTTTTGCATTTTCCCATGTAAAATTTAAAAATTAAAAATTTTATCTTTCGCCATTAGAATCAGCTTAAAAAACTACACAATTAAGTTCCTTAAAGTTTTTCTCTATCTCGAACGGTTACCGAGATATTAAAAAATCTAAACACATTACGTTGTATTTTGAGGCTCCAATGTTTATCTTATGGAGGATAAGGAAAAATTAATATTTCCCTTAATAATCAATAGTTTTGGATAAAACTTGATATTTACATTCATGTGGTTGGGATCCATACCTTTATGCTGAAAAATCGTAGTTTATGT
This sequence comes from Nephotettix cincticeps, assembly GCA_023375725.1. Classification (NCBI taxonomy): domain Eukaryota; kingdom Metazoa; phylum Arthropoda; class Insecta; order Hemiptera; family Cicadellidae; genus Nephotettix; species Nephotettix cincticeps. Next base: position 39,470,457 of record CM041786.1, read on the forward strand.
GTTCCTCATAGCAGTAAACCTGCATAGATTAGATTAGATTATTTGAAATGTCAACCATACCACAAGGTAGGTATTTTAAGCCAAGTATGAATGAGGATTGAATGTAAGATGATTGTGGCGCGATCTTGTAGTCTTGTTACTGACTAAGGCTGTCATGTTCCTTAGACAGGACTGTTAATTAATAGCCCAACAGCCGATGGCAACTAAGGGACCTACAGTTTAACGTGGAATCCGAACCACTGCCTCTGAATTACGCATTGGTCTAATTATAATGATGGTCTTTGCGGATTAACGTAGTATTCAATAGTGCGGACGTTAATCCACACAACAGAACACCACACCCACCAACCATCGCTCACAACTATCCACAATTCGTGACCTCCAAGTAGCTGGATTACAGGATGAGCCACCATCCCAGTCTCTCTTTCCCACCATACTCTTTCCTATGTTAATCTTATGGAGAATAGGCAAACTCCTTTGTTTATGGACAGTTGTTGATGAAACTTGGTATAAATGGTGAAAATAAAAATTGTTTATGGTAGGAATACCTACTTTCAGTGTTTCTCACAGCAGCAAACCTGCACACTCTTTCCCATGTTAATCTTATGAAGAATAGGCAAATAATTCTGTTATTTATCGACTGATATTGATCAAACTTGTCACATATTATTATTTTTAAATTTAAATTTAAATTTTTAAATTTAAATAAAATTTAAATTTAATTTTTAATTTTAAATTTTTATTTCAAAAAATATCAGCTTGGCACATCTGGTATCTTCTTTTAATTCATGTATTTAGTGAAGGAAACCCAATCGGGCATAGCCTCGGGGCAACCCTGTTATTCATCTTAAATGCTTTTGACTAAGGAATCACTAGTAGTTTATTTTATTGAATAAGTATATTAAATTTATGTCTTTTCATAACCTTTGAGTAATTTATTGAAATGTGAATATCATATGATTACTACTGTACTGTACTGTATTCTATTTTTTGTGAATAAAGAATTGTTATTAGTATTAATTTTAATGGACACATACATATATAAATATTATTTCAATGGAGCATGTTTGGGACACTAAATGAAATGTAACATAGTTCCAGACTCTTACCATACCGCCTACGGTAACAGCTTACTCCCACAAATTCAATACAAGAGCCCACAATCTGATATTAGCCATACAGATTTCCTCTTGATCAAATGATAAGGAAATAATCTTTATTTCATTACTGCATATTTAAATTATGATATAACTATAAATACACAGTTTTATAGTTATAAAGCACATTAATGTGTGTCAGGATACAGTATATACAACGTATATCTTGCTATAACATTACAAAGTTAAATTTCCTTCATAGCTCATGTTAACACAGTGAAGGGATTTTCTTCAGATTTTTTTTCTAACTTCAATTTTATTCCTAATCATTCTTTCATTTGTCAAACTAAGACATCAAACGGAAATAAATCTGCAAACTTAATACTTTTCTAAAATTAACTCACTAACAGGATCACAGAACACCCCAAGCACATCCCTTGGGAAATCTGCATTGGTAGAACTTCAAAGGGAACATGACAATAAATTGATAAAAATTATTATTCTAAGCGTAAACATGGTGTTGGGAAGACGTGGGCTGATTGGCCAATTCCTGAGGGAGGGTTTGACGTCTTCAACCCCCTTCAGCACAACAATGAGTTGAGATAAAACCAGAGATGGCACTGCAGGGGTTCAGTCATCCACAGTCGACTGGCAGGTAAGCATCAGATATCACAAGGATTTTGAACAAGTTAGTCTACCTAACAGTTTTTATTTCACTTTCATAAAAAGTTTATAAAGAAATAACTTATTGAGATAATTGAAAGATAATAAATCACTTGATTATAGCTAATTTTAGGAAAATAAACTTAAGTGTATCCAAATATCTAAATAGTATTACATTCAACTCTCATTCATACTTGGCTTCAAATACCTACCTGTAGTATGGTCGCCATTTCAAATAATCAAATCTAATCTAATCATTAATTAATTACTTTGAATAAAACATGTTTACTAATTCTGGATAATTTTATTTTCTGTAAACATAAAAATATTATCAAATTTTCTTTAAAATAAGGAGGAATAAATTGCACAAAAGTAAGAGTTAACTTTGATTACAAATCAAAAGATTTGGTATCAGTCAACTTATACGAACTTTCTCCCAAACTTGTTATAGTCAATTATGTTCAATAATGCATGTTATTTTTTCTTCTTTAGGTGCCCGGAGACCAAAAACAATTTGTTAAAATTTATATATATATATATATATATATATATATATAATATATATATATATATATATATATATATATATATATATGTCTGTGAACACGATAACTCTCGTAAAAATGGTCCGATCAAGACCAAATTTGGTAGAGATGTGTATTCCTACAAATACTCGGATGATTTCGTAAACCAGACATAACGGTCAATGGGTAAGGGTAGTTTGGGGGGGTTTCATACCCCAAAATGGGGTTTTTTTGTTTTTTTCACATGTAATTTTTAAAATTCCAAATTTTATCTTTCGCCATTGGAATCGGCTTAAAAAACTACACAATTAAGTTCCTTAAAGTTTTTCTCTATCTCCAACGGTTACCGAGATATTAAAATATCTAAACACAGTACGTTGTATTTTGAGGCTCCAATCCAATACTATAATACGAGCAAGTTTGGACATTTGCACACGGATCTCGAAAACGGCACTAAGGAATTTCTTTAAATTTTGGAAATAACTAATTTCCGAGTAGAAAATAAGTTCTAGACAGGTCTAATGTCCAGGAAAATTCGTGTTTTCTTGTAATATTAAGTTTAAAATCTAAAAATTTAACATTATGCTTATGGAGAATAAAATGTAAACAATACAAACCAAAACAGCTGTTTATAACCGTTTTGGACAAGTTTTATAACAAGTTTTGGATAAAACTTGATATTTACATTCATGTGGTTGGGATCCATACCTTTATGCTGAAAAATCGTAGTTTATGTGTTCCTCATAGCAGTAAACCTGCATAGATTAGATTAGATTATTTGAAATGTCAACCATACCACAAGGTACCTAGGTATTTTAAGCCAAGTATGAATGAGGATTGAATGTAAGATGATTGTGGCGCGATCTTGTAGTCTTGTTACTGACTAAGGCTGTCATGTTCCTTAGACAGGACTGTTAATTAATAGCCCAACAGCCGATGGCAACTAAGGGACCTACAGTTTAACGTGGAATCCGAACCACTGCCTCTGAATTACGCATTGGTCTAATTATAATGATGGTCTTTGCGGATTAACGTAGTATTCAATAGTGCGGACGTTAATCCACACAACAGAACACCACACCCACCAACCATCGCTCACAACTATCCACAATTCGTGACCTCCAAGTAGCTGGATTACAGGATGAGCCACCATCCCAGTCTCTCTTTCCCACCATACTCTTTCCTATGTTAATCTTATGGAGAATAGGCAAACTCCTTTGTTTATGGACAGTTGTTGATGAAACTTGGTATAAATGGTGAAAATAAAAATTGTTTATGGTAGGAATACCTACTTTCAGTGTTTCTCACAGCAGCAAACCTGCACACTCTTTCCCATGTTAATCTAATGAAGAATAGGCAAATAATTCAGTTATTTATCGACTGATATTGATCAAACTTGTCACATATTATTATTATTATTATATTATTGATTCTGAAATTCGCTGAGTATGCAGGTCTGCTGCGATGGGGGTATTTCCTTATACTATCATATAAGGTGATTAAGTAAAAATTATTGGCATATGTACAGTTAAAATACAGAAGGTACCAAACATAAAAATACATTCAAGTATAGTCAAGAAAAAAGTATTGACATACATAAGTAAAGTACATTAATTACATTAAAAATGTCCCATTAAAAATCCCTGCTGTTAATTAGGTTTCATTCTGAAAAATGTGTACAGTATGAAGTAGAATAAGATTTTAGAAGACCTTGGTAGTGACTAATTGCGCTTAAAAAGTAGGTTTTTAAATGCTCGTAATTTACTTTTTAAGGGGCGGCGAACAATTTCAAGCTTTGCCCCTTCTCTGGAATGTAATGAATGCACAAAATAAGTTTCATTGCTATCAGTTTTCCCGTTTTTTTGGAGAAGACAGCGTAAAATGCCGTAAATGGATTTAAGTATATTTATGAGATGTAAGGGGAAGCCACAATTGTATAATTTATACAAAAGCATGTCAAACTCTATCACAAGCCTGAGCGACGTCGAGGAATGCAGCTACGAGTGGTGTTTGTTTTCGAAACCATCAGTTTAATTTCACTAATCCTTAAAACTTGATGAGATTTCTGAGGGATATGCATATTTCACTGGAAGTTCTGCACTACTTGGGGTTAGATGTAAAACATCATCTACTTTTTTATTCGTTTCTTGACTGGATCATAGACTGGATTGGAGTGAGTGAATGCATCTTCAAAATGAATGAAAATCACATAATTGTGTTTCAAGGCAGAAATTATTGTTGGCGTGCGCATAAGTCATTTAGTAGCTTGCCACATATTCAAATCCCCAGGATTTATATCAGATAAGTAAGATTTATATGAGTTGATTCTATAGGCGTCGAGTTCATATTTTACTTTTCGAGTCAACTCTTTAACTGCCTCTTTCAACAAGGAAGTCTGTGAGGATAGATACTGAAACACACTATCTTTATGGATAAATCAGCTGATTTTGTAATTCATTATATCCATAATGACATTACTTTCATCAAATGCTGATATCTGATTGTTCTAGAACCTGTATCGTTATGAATAAACGGCATCAGTGGACTGACACAAAATACTTTATCCATTAAGTTCATTTAAACGACAATCGTTTATAAAACCATCATATTCTTAAACGTTTATTCAAATATCATTTAATAATTTTAAAAGCTTTTTTGTGTCAAACATAATTATTAACCAATTTCTGAAAATAATAACAACGATAAAAACAAAATTCGATTGATTGTTAGAACTTCATGGGGGATTACCCCTCATACCACTCCCTATACCAAGCTTTTTTGAGTGATGATGTTGGGTGATGTGACCTTACGCTACATATATGACTGGGACGGTGGCGACGTCCTGTAATCCAGCTACTTGGAGGTCACGAATTGTGGATAGTTGTGAGCGATGGTCGGTGGATGTGGTGTTCTCTTGTGTGGATTAACGTCCGCACTATTGAATACTACGTTAATCCACAAAGACCATCCTCATAATTAGACCAATTCGTAATTCAGAGGCCGTGGTTCGGATTCCACGTTAAACTGTAGGTCCATTAGTTGCCATCGGCTGTTGGGCTATTAATTAACAGTCCTGTCTAAGGAACATGACAGCCTTAGTCAGTAACAAGACTACAAGATCGCGCCACAATCATCTTACATTCAATCCTCATTCATACTTGGCTTAAAATACCTACCTGGGTAGGTCGCCATTTCAGTTAAAAAGTATAAAAGTATTAAGTTTCATTGAAAACGGTTGGGAAATTAGGTTTTTACGCAATATTAATCGCATTTTGCTTTCAATTATCAATGAACCGCCTACTGGTAATAATAATAAAGACAGCTGTCTTTGTAGTTTAAAGATTTAAATGAAAAAAAAGCTGTCAAATCAATATCAGTTAGTTTATATTGGTCATTGGGTTTAAACCCATTTCGAAATCATACTACATTAAAAAATTATTTTAACGTATAACTAATTATAATAATGGTTTAATTGTCAAGTAACTTCTACCATAAACAATTTTTTTTTAACAACTATATCAACTTTCATCAGCATCTGTCCAATCAAGGAGTTTGTCTATTCCCTATATGATTAACATGGGGAAAAAGTATGTAGGTTTGCTGCCATGATAAACACATAAACTATGATTTTTAAGCATAACCGGGTGGATATCAACAACAAGGTAAATACCAAAAATATTGATTGATATGGGAAATATTAATTTTTTCTTATAGTCCATATAAGATTAACATTGGAGCACCAAAATACAACGTGCTGTGTTTAGATTTTTAATATCTCGGTAACCGTTGGAGATAAAGAAAAACTTTAAGAAACTTAATTCTGTGGTTGTTAAGCTAATTTTAATGATGAAAGATAAAATTTAAAATTTCTTTAAATTACATATGAAAAACGCAAAAAACCCCATTTTTTATTACAAACCCCCCAAACTAACCGTTCCCATTGTCAGATAGGTCGGATTACAAACTCGTCCGAGCAAATATAGGTGTCTCTACCAAATTTGGTCTTGAACGGACCATTTTTACTAGAGTTATCGTATTCACAGACATATATATATATATTATAAAATTAAATAAACATGAGCTCCCTTTAAACATTTTATTTTTTACATAATACACGACACGTGTATTTATAATAAATTAAATTTATTTACATAAATTTAAGTTAAAAGTACACTGTGAAAATGAACTAAGATTCAAATCACGTGTTGTGTATTATGTAAAAAAGTACCTGGTGACCGAGCTTTGCTTGGATAAAATAAGACATGTTTTTACAAGTTAATTAGCAAAATTCAAACAAATTTACTGCTCAATTAAAACATTTATGTGGTTTAAATAAAACCGTTTTCATACCCCTTGATTAATATGGCATAAATACTGAACAAAAATATAGCCCTCGGGTGGGGATCGATCACGCGATCTTGCGTACGTGAGACCTGAGCGCTACTAACTGAGCTACGGCGTCAGCCAAGTTGCCGTCGTCGTTTAAGAGTTTTGACCAACCTCAATTGTTTTAGCTAATCTTATACTGAATTAAAATGTCCATACAGTTTGTTATTATTATCCTGTGATCAACTGATTTTGTTAGAAAAGGAATGAGGATTGAAAAGCATAAGATAAATTTAATTTACACCAGTTAATTGGTTTGTTACAGTGGCTTCAAGCAATAAAATGAATACGTTTTCATTCAAAACACAAAAGATTTTGGAAATAATTTTCTCTGCTTTTATTTCGCACAGTTATTTTACCCTTTAGTTTTTACAAATTGTTTAGTAATTTGATAATTTTTCATTTATTACATACATAAAATAGATATTAATGCAAAACCTCTACTCACATATTGTTTGCCACCATCTTCAATCAACAACTGTCAAACGGTTATAAACAGCTGTTTTGATTTGTATTGTTTACATTTGATTCTCCATAAGCGTAATGTTAAATTTTTAGATTTTAAACTTAATATTACAAGAAAACAAGAATTTTCCTGGACATTAGACCTATCTAGAACTTATTTTCTACTCAGAAATTAGTTATTTCCAAAATTTAAAGAAAATCCTTAGTGCCGTTTTCGAGATCCGTGTGCAAATATATATATATATATATATATATATATATATATATATATATATATATGTATATTATATATATATATAATTTGATTGACAAAATGATTAATAAGAAAAAGAAAAAAATACACAGACCTTCCACAAACCAAAAATCAAAAGCCGAATTTATATGTTTACCGTACAGTTCCACAATGAATAAAGCAATAAGAAAAACATTTAACAACACTAATTATAAAATCAGTTTTAAAACAAGAAACAACACATTCAATATGATAGACAAATTAACACATTCCAAAAATCATCATACTGATAACCATGAAAGATCAGGAATATATAAAATAAATTGCAATGAATGTAACAGATACTATATTGGCCAAACTGGAAGAACATTTAAATCAAGATACAATGAACACATACAAGCAGTGAAATCTAACAATTTAACAAGTCAAAAATCATCTTTTGCAGAACACATTTTGGAAACTGACCACAAATATAAAGGAATTAAAGAAGATTTAAAAATTTTAGACTTTGAAAAGAAAGGGAAAAAATTGACAAAAAAGAAGAGTTACATATATACATGAATAAAAAAAAATTGATCAAGAAAATATGCTAAATATAGCAAACTTAGAAAAAGAAAACCCTATTACTTTCTCCCCTTATACATAGTACATGGAGAAAGTATTGTTTTCGTCAAAATTTTCGAATTTGAGTTGAGGGTGGATATATCCGTTTTGGGGTCCCCTGAATCCAAAAAAGTGGGTTTTGACGTGATGTCTGTCCGTCCGTGTGTGTGTGTGTGTGTGTGTGTCTGGATGTGTACAGTGCCACAGCCTACTCCGTTGGTCCGATTTAGATGAAATTTGGCATGTATATATATAGTCACCGTATCTCCAGGCGTTTTTTTCATTTTTTTGAATTTTTGATTTTTAAGGGTAGTTCACCCCTAAAAACCCTTAAAAAACGTGAAAAATCCAATTTTCTCAAAAACGGCTCTAACGATTTTGATTAAAATTTGACAGTTTATAGTGTACAGAGTACTAAATCATTTGACACCACCCGCATATCTGTAAAAATGACGGTTCAAAAGTTATGGGCTTTTAAATGTCAAAAAAATCAAATTTTTAAATTTTCAGCGAAAACAATAAAAGTAAAGTATAACTTGACTGGTACCATTAACACCAGCTTTAAAAACTAAACAAATTAGTATTTTGAATTATTTGTCTACGACTAACGGTTCCAGAGAAACGCAGTACGTTGTCTGAGAGCGCCCAATGTTATTTTTATGGAGAATATAAAAAATCAATTTCTTCCTTACTTTCCAACTGTTTTCCATGAAACTTGGTATGAAGCGTAAGGTCAAATCACCAAACAAAACCAGCTCAAAAAAGCTTGGTGTTACAGGGGGGGTTTCCCCCCCCGTAACACCCCCGTAAATTGTTTTAGTACCCCCCGTAATAAATTATTAAATGATATTTAGATTAACTTTGTAGAACATGATAGTTTTATTACAGATTGACTTTTTTAAATTTACTTAAGGGAGAAAGTATGTGTCAGTCCACTGGTACCGTTTATTTTTAATATAATACTAAACATTAGGAATAATCAATCTACAACTTAACCAAAATCACAAGTTCAAATTTAATTTTTTAATTTACACATGTTTTTAAGAGTCAGCTGTGTGTGTATTTGTGAAAATAACGTGGACTAATTATGTAAGTTCAAAGTTTGATAATTTTGTGTTTTTACTTTCAAGAACTGAGGAACGTTTAGTAAAACCGTGACGGTTTTTGTATTATATTTAATTTGCTATAATAATTGCTGATATATTATTGTATTGACTGACAAAAAAGTGTTTGTTTGAATATAACCTCACTTTTATAGGTTTGTTTGTTTATTACCTTCATTAATTTGTATGTTGAATTCAGTAAACTATCACGATAACATGTCAGACCATGATTATTGCCGTGGGAACTTGCAATTGCAAAATGAAACTATGTCAACTTATGATAGCAATAGTTCGCTACTTAACATTGAACATAAAGATAAGGAAACAACTGCTAATAATATTAGCATATGCCATATTATGGCATGTGCTCAAACCTCAAGCCAAACTTTAGTTCAAAACATTGATTGCAACGGTGCTGAATCGCAACTGGTTACGAAAGGTAGCGACTGGCAGACTGTTCCTAGCAATAAAAGGAGCAATGTGAACTCTAATGATCATCATTCTAAAATACCTCGCCAGGTGCTTCCAACGGTGACCTTTCAAACAAGAAACATTTTTGATCCACTCAGCCAGATCCAGGATGAGGGAGAACCTAGTACTCCAACTTCGAAGGACACAAAACCTCCGCCCATCTTCTTGCCTGGGATCGCAAACATTAAGGAAATGATGTTCTCTATAGAGTCAGTCATACCAAAGAATGAATATACGATTCAAATGTCAGCTAAACAAATGTCTAGCTGGAAATAAGATAAAAATTTGTCCAGTCTCTATTGACGCATATAGACAGCTAGTTCATCTGCTAGTGGGCCTCAAGGTTAACTTTCATACGTTTCAAATTAAACAGGAAAGGGCCTATCGTGTGGTCCTGAAGAACATGCATTTCTCAACTGATATAAATGATATTAAAATGTCTATTGAGAAATTTGGACACAAGGTGCGAAATATCTCTAACATTAAAGACTATAAAACTAAGTCCCCACTGTCCATGTTTTTCATAGACTTAGAACCTAATCAGAACAATAAAGAAATATATAGCATTCAGTATTTATTGAATGCTAAAATCTCGTTTGAACCTCCACGTAAAAAGTCTGATGTTGTACAGTGTAAGAGGTGTCAACAGTATGGCCACACCAGGGCGTATTGTAGATGCCCATGTCGTTGCGTGAAGTGTGGTCAAAACCATGACACATTTTCATGTAGGAAACCTGTTTCTGATCCTCCTAAATGTGCATTGTGTGAGGGTAACCATCCAGCTAACTACAAAGGGTGTGTTGTCTATAAAGAAGTGAAAAACAAACTGTATCCTCCGTTGAGACAAAGAGCTCTAAAAGAAATAAGAGCAGAAAGTAAAGACAATTCGGAAGGAGGTTCTTCTAGACCTCGTTCCAGTGATTCTGGAAGTGATTGGATTCCAGTGATTGGTCCCAACCAAGTCTCCTCCAGTACAGCAAGACCAAGACCATCATGCTTCACCCTTACCTAGAGTAGACTCTTCATCTAAAAGGCGTAGTTCCTTAAGTTATGCGGACACCGTTAAACAAGTAAACAACAACAAAACTGACAGTAACCTGTCACAAACTATTCATCAGTTCTTAGATCGCTTTGAAAAGTTGTTTATTCAACAATCACAACAAATGGGTTCACTTCTGAATCTTTTAACAACGCTTGTGTCAAAATTAAAATGATGGATTCTTACATCAGGATTGCTCTTTGGAACGCCAATGGCTTGGTACAGCACTATCGAGAAGTAACGTCTTTTCTATTACATTAAAAATTGGATATTTTTCTAGTATCGGAAACACATTTTACGGAACGGTCCTTCTTCAAAATTCCAAACTATACCATCTATCATACTAACCATCCAAATCATAGAGCACGTGGTGGAGCTGCTGTGTTAATAAAAAATAACATAAAGCACTTTGAACTACCTAAATTTCAACATGATTATTTACAAGCATCAAGTATTGTTGTTGTGACGGAAACTGGCCCTGTGACCGTTTCAGCTATTTATTGCCCTCCTCCTCATGTAATAAATAGAGCCCAATTCAGGGAGTTTTTCAATTCCTTGGGTAATAGATTTCTTGTTGGAGGAGACTTTAATGCAAAGCATCCTAGTTGGGGCTCAAGATTGGCAACACCACGAGGCCGTGAACTTTTCAATATCATAATGGAACAACAGCTTACAAGTCTATCTACAGGTGAACCGACTTACTGGCCCACTGACAGGAATAAAATCCCTGATCTTTTGGACTTTTTTATTACAAAAGGAATATCAAATGAATATTTAACAATTTCCTCCTGCCTGGATCTCTCTTCCGACCACTCACCGGTATTATTGTCGCTTAGCTCACGGGCAAGCCCTCTTGAGAAACCTCCGTCACTCCTTAACAAAAATACAAACTTTCAGAAATTGAGAGAGGAGATTAATGAGCAACTAAACCTTAAACATCCATTGAAGTCAAATAGTGATGTGGAGGACGCAATTATTTATTTTAACACAATTATTAAAAATTCTGCTTGGAATGCCACACCCCAACACAATAAAGAAGGAGTTAAGTATAACAACCTACCTATAGACATAAAAAGAACAATTGCTGAGAAAAGAAGGTTACGGAGAATTTGGCAAAATACAAGGAACCCTACGGACAAAACACGTTTTAACAGAGCGGCCAGAAAACTAAAGCAACTCTTAATACAAACTAGAAACACGTGGTTTGAAGAGTACACAAATTCTCTTTCACCAATCGAATCAAGTGAATATTCCTAGTGCAAAACAACAAAATATTTAAAAAGACCAATACAACACATTCCACCTATTAGAAACAGCAATAGTTCGTGGGCAAAGAGTTCCAGTGAAAAAGTTAATACATTTTCAGATCATTTTGCGGATGTTTTTAGGCCTTTTGACTCTGATCAGCAAAATGATGACGAGGAAATATTTGACTACCTGGAATCACCTACCCAGTTATCACTCCCGATTAAGCCGTTCACCCCTTCTGAAGTTCACAGCATGATACATGAGGAAATACATCCTAGAAAAGCACCAGGATATGATCTCATAACAGGAAGGGTACTCAAAGAACTTCCCAGAAAAGCGATTATGTTTATAACATTTATTTTCAACGCTGTTTTGCGTCTAGAGTACTTCCCTTGCCACTGGAAAATAGCCCAAATTGTCGTTGTTCCCAAGCCCGGTAAACCGCTTCATGACGTTTCTTCATATCGCCCCATAAGCTTACTTCCATTGCTTTCAAAGCTATTTGAGAAACTTTTTCTGAAGAGGATGCAACCAGTACTTGAAGACATAAACTTGATTCCCGACCATCAATTTGGGTTCCGAAAATGACACTCTACTACTGAACAAGTTCACAGGGTTGTTAAGATTGTCAGAGACTCGCTTGAAAAGAAGAAGTTTTGCTCTGCCGCTTTCATTGACGTCAAACAAGCTTTTGACAAGTTTTGGCATCCAGGACTACTCTACAAACTGAAACGCTCTCTTCCTCATTCTTATTTCAACATACTAAAATCTTACTTGACCCATCGATTTTTTCAAATTAAATTTTTGGATGTCCATACAAATCTTTTTGAGATTAATTCAGGAGTTCCCCAAGGAAGTGTTCTAGGTCCAGTTCTCTATTCGATATTCACTGCAGACATTCCTACAGTACCAGAAAGTACCATAGCTACATTTGCTGACGATACTGCTATTCATATGAAATATATAGAGAGCTCAAGTTCATTTTAATTTAATAATAACTATATTAGCAGCTCTTACTTGTGAACTACAAATATATATATATATATATATATTTATAAATTTTAACGACTATTGTTTTTGGCCTCTGGGCACCTAAAGCCAAAAAAATAACATGGTCTCGGGCTTGTCTTGCTATGAGACCTACGGTAATAGCTTATTCCCTATGGGAAATTCTTTTAATTTAATAATATCTATATTGCTACTCATATGAATAATGTGCTTGCTTCACTAAACCTTCAAATTGGACTAAGTCGTCTTGAGCTGTGGCTTAAAAAATGGAGAATTAGAGTAAATGAAGCTAAATCACACCACATAACTTTCACGTTAAGACGAAACATATGCCCACAAGTGACCCTTAATGGCGTTTTATTGCCCCAGGTGGAAAGTGTGAAATACCTCGGTCTTCACCTTGACTCTAAACTCACGTGGCGATCACATGTATGGAATAAAAGGCTACAATTAAACTTAAAATTAAATAATCTTAACTGGATTTTGGGTTACAAATCAAAATTGTCTCTTGAAAACAAGCTCTTAATTTACAAAGTTATTTTAAAACCAATTTGGACATATGGATTGCAGCTTTGGGGTACTGCCAGTAATTCAAACATCGAAATTATACAGAGGTTCCAATCAAAGGTCTTGAGAAAAGTAACCCAAGCTCCTTGGTTCGTATCAAACAAGACACTGCATGATGATTTAAAATTACTCTCTGTCAAAGAGGAAATTCACCGCTTCAGCAGTAAATATCTGACCAAACTAGAAAATCATCCCAATTACCTCGCTCTAAATTTACTTGACAACAGTGAAACAGTGAATAGACTTAAGCGTTGTTCAGTCCTGGATCTTCATCTACGATTTGAACAATAACATTTTTGTGTCACCACTGGGTGACGCATAGTTCATGTCATATTTCAGTTACATAATTTGTACTTATTGTTACTGTATCCTTTTAACAGATTGTAAAATAAATAAAGTTAAAAAAAAATGTTTTTAAAAAATCACATGACTGATATTTGTTTATTTATTTACATAAATTTAAGTTAAAATACACTGTGAAAATGAACTAAGTTTCGAAACACGTGTCGTGTATAATGTAAGAAATAAAATGTTTAAAGGGAGCACAAGTTCTTTTCATTTAATAATATATATATATATATATATATATATATATATATATATATACAAACCTTTCTCGTATTATAGTATTGGATAAAATGTTTAAAGGGAGCTCAAGTTCATTTTAATTTAATAATAACTATATTAGCAGCTCTTACTTGTGAACTACAAATATATATATAAATTTTAACGACTATTGTTTTTGGCCTCTGGGCACCTAAAGCCAAAAAAATAACATGGTCTCGGGCTTGTCTTGCTATGAGACCTACGGTAATAGCTTATTCCCTATGGGAAATTCTTTTAATTTAATAATATTTATATATATATACAAACCTTTCTCGTATTATAGTATTGGATAAAATGTTTAAAGGGAGCTCAAGTTCATCTTAATTTAATAATAACTATATTAGCAGCTCTTACTTGTGAACTACAAATATATATATATATTGATGTTTGTAGAAATGTGTCAAATGACTTAACACAATTATTCAACTGGTTTTTGATAGTATAAATGAAAAATGAAAATGAAAAGTTATGCGAATTTTCGTTTAATAAATATGTAAACGTTTTCAAGCATTTAGAAAATAGAGATGATAGAACAATAACAATAACAAACAGTGACTAAATATTTTAACAGGTGATCGATTGTCTAGATAGAAAATTAAATTAGATTAAATATGGAATATATGATTTGGTACAATTCAAAATAAATAAATAAATAAATATAGAGGTTTATACATGTAATTTTTAAACTGTTAGTTTCAATTGAGTTGAATTGTTTTTTATCATTTTTTATCAACTTATCTTAAATTTAAACCGGATGGAAATTTTGATTTTAGAACCAACTGGTGTGCCAATTCAGAATTTCTCAAAATTAGTTGGTTACTTTTTGCATTTTGATGTGGTTTAATTTGCAAAATTAATTGATTGTGGAATTTGCAAAATTATGTCTAAATCCCTATCAGGTTTGATCAATATCTGCCAATAAATAAAAGGAGTTATATAGAGAATAGGCAAACTCATTTATTATGGATAGGTGTTGATAAATCTTGGTTTATGGACAAAAAAGCTGTTTATGGTAAAAATACCTACTTTCAGTGTTCCTCACAGAAACAACCCTCGATACTCTTTCCCATGTTAATCTATGGATAATAGGCAACTTCCTTTATTTATGGGCGGATATTGATAAATTGTTTTATATGGTCAAAATAAAAATAGTTTATGGTAAAAAGGCCTACTTTCAGTGTTCCTCACAGCAACAAGCCTTCATACTCTTGCCCATGTTGAATCTTATGGAAAATAGGCAAACTCTCTCATTTATTACGGATATTGATCAAACCTGTTATATATTATTATTGATTCGGAAATCCGCTGAGTAGGGCTTCGCAGGTACTTTACAGGTACACCTCAAAATGATAACATTGACCCGTGTTTGCCATGAGACTTACAGTAATAGCTTCTTCGCAATGGGAAATGTTCTAAAAGGTTTGCCATTGGAAAACTTATGACTGGACACTCGATATATATATATGAATAATTTTCCCCTTGCTACATTACACAAGCTACATATTCTATGTCGATGTCGATACCGTTCGTCTAGATTATGAGCTGCAGCACGATGACGGCAGTGCTGGTGTCCCTGGGAGTATACCTGCTCCTGCAACAGCCAGTGGGAGCCTCGGGGGCGTCGCCCCCCGACACAGACACAGCGGCTCGAGCACCTTCACGACGACGAGTTTTGCTGTCCCCGCCCCTGCGAGCTCGCCTCGAACCTGTGCTAGGCGACTTGCTCATAGACGACGGCGATGACCTGCTAGACGTGGGGAAGCGAACGTTCGACGACTACGGACACATGAGGTGACGGACAAATCCTTATAGTACTTCTCAATTTGGTGTGTATACAACAGTACTTTAGAACCAAGCACCAAGATCTTTTATTTCCTTTCTGAAATAGCAACCTACTGAAGTAGGTATTTTAAAAAATATGAATGGGAAATGAGTGTTGTACATTATTGTAGTGCGATCGTGTAGTCTTGTGACTGACTAAGGTTGGCATGTTCCTTAGTGAGGAATGAATGATTGTCCAACGGCATCAATATTGTAACGTTCCAACGTTACAATCCAAACCAATCCAATCCAAACCAAAATTTCGCATCTAAATTATAAATTGGTATGGTAATGTGGATGAACGTAGTGTTCAATTGAGTGGACGCGGGATATCGCATCTCGAAACCATCGCTCATACCTATCCACAACTCCGTGACCTAGTAGATGGATTACAGGACACGCCATCTTCCCAGACATTGAGACGATGTTCATTAGCATCGACCATAATGGAAGTAACAAATTATATGAAACAACAGTGGTAGACAATATTTAAAATAGTGGTTATCCAGAAGACTGCTGCGGCTCTGTTTTGAAAGACTATATCGAGCTACGTGGTTCAGACGTAGCCAAAGTAAAACAGTCCAAACCTATACACAGGCCTAGGTATAACGTTATACACACAATATACAGTAGTATTATTTTTGGACTGCCAAAGGTCAAAAATATTATAAGTGAAAAGTATGACGGTGTACACTACTGCTGTGTTTGCATTTTGCAGGTTCGGCAAGCGCGGTGACCCAGAGGACAAGTTCGACGACTACGGACACATGAGGTTCGGCCGCGGCCATGTGTAGTAAACTAAGCGGTGTTTTGTACAAAAAAAATAAATAAAAAGAGAAACTTTAGTGTTTTATTATGCAAAACAGTGACACTTGACACGCCATGGCGACAGTACCAAGTCATAACCAGTGTATGTAGTTATACTGTAATTAATCAGGAATTATAGTCAACTTATTACTATTAAGAAAATGCTTGGGATTTACTCTCAACTAACTATGATGGATGTGCAACGAATCAGTTTGGTTGTTTCGACTTCCGGTTTGACGAGTGCGAAACATAATTATTCAAGGCAGTTTCTCGCGCATGCTCAGTCCATGTGACCGGTTGGCCCGGGGCGAGGATCGTCCTGACCTACTCCGTCCGTGCTGACGTCACAGACTCGGCGTCCAAGTCGCTTCCTGCGTCACTTGCTGCAAACTGATCGGTTAACATCCATCAATCATATCTATTTAACAACATCCTCTACGGGTTGTTTCGTATCGACTTTCAACTGAGATAGACCCCAAAAACGGATCGCTTCGGTCGGTATGTCGCTGAACCTGCGCGCACCTGTTCGTATTGCCAACCTGAGCTACAATTACGGCAAAAATTAACTTACTTTAATTTACAGTTGATTAACAAAAATTATAATTACATGTGATTTGGTGAATTAAGTTGATAAACAAGTGATATTAAGGTAATCTCTGTCGACGTTTTATTCCTAACACTATTTGATACTCAAGAACCTGTTATCTAATAATTATATCAAAAACTGTTTGTTCTTCCATAATTTTTTTTAATTTACGTACCAAAAACTGCCATCATGCCACCACTGCATTATACTCGCCATCAAAGTTTGTGCTGAGTGTTTTAATTATTCTAAACCCATTTGCGTACCATAACATGACTCAATATATTTTTGCCATGAGTCAATGGTCTTTATAAAAGCTCGAATGGCAGCATACACTAGGTCAGCGCCATTTTGAAAACTCCCAACCGAATGTAATGTACACACGAACAACAGTTGCCTAAACGGTAACCCTGACAGCTAGGTACCCCTGTGCGGAATGCGGATCGTAGAAGCAATACAGCGATGCTACAACACCAGTGGATACGAAGACGCGATGGAACATATTAAGATAGGAATGCAGGTCCATCACCTTACATTAGCAATCCCAGCGAGACCACTGCCCTCGCGGCACATGCGTGCCTGCCTCAACAAACCGGTCCACGGGATTTCGCCGGCAGTTTCCTTGAACTCCATCCTTAGATGCGTTTTCCTCACCGCGTTCCACGTGCCGCCACTCATGCTCGAGGCAAGTAAATAAGGTCCTCTATTTCCTCATTCCTACTCTGTTGGCGATTTATTCAAAAGTGCCAAATAAAACTATAAAACCTTAGATCTGTTAAAAGAGGACATGGACGTCATAAAAATGTTTTCCATAAAATATTTTTTTATTCAGTAATATGTTCTCTGTTTCATCCTAAAATTTGGTAATTTAACATGGAGACATATGGACGTCCGTGTCCCCTTATATTCTTCCAAAAGTTTGTATGCAAGTCCATCTAGTTAGGCTTTATTATTAATACATCCATAAAACCCCCAAATCTAATGTTTCTTATATAGGGGTACTACCTAAACCTACGTACTCATCAATACAAATTAGATTAATTTGTATAACCCGCTTATTGGCATAGTTTTATAAAAATTTGATACGTTTTTAGCGAATTTCCCATAGGGAAGAAGCTATTACCTTAGGTCTCATGGCAAGAGTTAAGCCCGAGACCATGTTATTTTTTCTTCTTTAGGTGCTCAGAGACCAAAAACAATAGTCGTTAAAATTTATATATATATATATAAAATAAATATAATATATATGTATATACTGTATATATTTGTCTGTGAACACGATAACTCTCGTAAAAATGGTCCGATCGAGACCAAATTTGGTAGAGACGTGTATTCCTACAAATTCTCGAACGAGCTCGTAAACCAGACATATCGTTTAATGGGAACGGGTAGTTTGGGGGGGGGTTCGTACCCAAAAATGGGGTTTTTCACATGTAATTTTTAAATATTTCTAATTTTATTTTTCACTATTGGAATCAGCTTAAAAAACTACACAATTAAGTTCCTCAAAGTTTTTCTCTATATCCAACGTTACCGAGATATAAGAAAATCTAAACACAGTACGTTGTATTTTGAGGCTCCAATGTTAATCTTATGGAGGATTAGGAAAAATTAATTTTTCACTTATTAACTAATACTTTTGGATGAAACTTGATATTTAGCTTCATGTGGTTGAGATCCATACATTTGTGCTGAAAAAATCATAGTTTATGTGTTTATCGTGACTGAAAACCTGCATACTCTTTTCCTATGTTAATCATATGGAGAATAGGCAAACTCCTTTATTTATGGACAGATGTTGATGAAAGTTGGTATAAATGTTAAAAATAAAATCTTTGATGGTATAAATGCCTACTTTCAGTGTTCCTCACAGCAGCAAACCTGCTCACTCTTTCCCATGTTAATCTTATGGAGATTAGGCAAATAATTCTCATGTTTATCGACAGATTTTGACCAAACTTGTTAATATTATTGTTGTTGTAATATTATTGTTATTATTATTATATTATTGATTTGGAAATTCGCTGAGTACGCAGGTCTGCTGTGACGGGGGTATTTACTTTGATAACATCCAATAAGCATATTAACATGTAAAACAAACCTTATTGCAGCAAACCTGCCTACTTGTACTATTCGAATACCTTACGATGGTGGGAATATACGATAAGTTCTATGGATTTCGCTCTACTCACAACAGCGTGCTTCGTGCGATCTCGTTTCTGTTCATATAAAGGGGAAAGGGGACTCGGACGTTCGTATAGTCTCCATGTTAAATTACCAAATTAAGTGAGCTATTGATTTTTAGTTCTTATAAATAAAATTATTATTAGACAACGTACTCTGTTTACCATTTTAAATATCTCACTAACTGATTGACCTTGAGTAAATACTAAATTGTATGATTTAACTTTCTCCCCTTAAACATAGTATATGGAGAAAGTCTTGTTTTCGTCAAAATTTTCGAATTTGAGTTGAGAGTGGATATATCCATTTTGGGGTCCCCTGAATAAAAAAAATGGATTTTGACGTGATGTCTGTCCGTCCGTGTGTCTGTCTGTGTGTGTGTGTGTGTGTGTGTGTGTGTGTGTGTGTGTGTGTGTGCGTGTGTGTGCGTGTGTGTGTGTGTGTGTGTGTGTGTGTGTGTGTGTGTGTGTTTTTGAGTGTGTGTGTTTTGTGTGTGTGTGCGTGCGTGTGTGTGCGTGTCTGGATGTGTACAGAGCCACAGCCTACCCTGTGGTCCGATTTAGATGCAATTTGGCATGTATGTATTTATTCACCGTATCTCCAGGCGTTTTTTTCATTTTTTAGAATTTCTTATTTTTAAGGGTAGTTCACCCCTAAAACCCTTAAAAACGTAAAAAATCCAAATTTCTCAAAAAGGGCTATAACGATTTTGATTAAAATTTGATAGGTTATAGTGCACAGAGTACTAAATAATTTGACACCACCCGCATGTCTGTAAAATTACGGTTCAAAAGTTGTGTGCTTTTAAATGTAAACAAACTATTTTTTAAATTTTCAGTGAAAACAATAAAAGTAAAGTATAACATGACTGGCACCATTGAAACCAGCTTAAAAACTAAACAAATTAGTATTTTGGATTAATTGTTTACGACTAACGGTTCCAGAGAAAAGTTAAATTTACTGTCCATGATAAACGCAGTACGTTGTCTGAGAGTCACCAATGTTATTCTTATGGAGAATATTAAAAAATCATTTTCTTCTCAAAACTATGAAATGCACTGTTAACTGTGTGAAAAATACAACAAATATTTTTACGTCTTTGGAGGATATAATAATATCATTGTTTCGAAACCTTATTTAACATAAACACCTTTGGTTTTTAATCTGGCGTTATCATCAGTATAAAAATAGTTTAACCTCACCATTTAGTTGTTAAATATATCATGTAATGGTTTATTGTTAAAAAATAATCATCCTATTTCTGAAAATAACAACAAGAAAAACAAAGTTAAATCAATTGTTAGAATGTTACTGGCGAACCCCCTCCTGGCAATACCAAGCTTAATGAGAGGGTTTTGTTGGGCGATGTGTCCTTAAGCTGCATTCCCAAGTTTCATGGAAACGGTTGGAAATTAATGAAGAAATTGTTTGACTTTCTAAAGCCCATAACTCTCAAAACACCGGGGGTTTTTGTTTATCTCATGAGGGACTATAAATCATATAATATTCATTAAAATCGTTAGAGCAGTTTTTGAGAAGTTTTCATTTTACATTTTTTTCGGGGCTTTTAGGCGTAAAATACCCTTACAATAAAAAAATAAATACCCTGTCGCAGCAGACCTTCGTACTCAGCAAATTTCCAAATCAATAACATAATGTATGACATGGTTGATTTTAATCCGTCAATGAAATATGACGGTTATTCGCCTATTCTCCATAAGATTAACATGGGAAGAGTATGCAGGTTTGCTGCTGTTAGGAACACTGTAAGTAGGTGTTTCTAGCGTAAACAATTTTTATCTTGACCATTTATACCAAGTTTATCAACATCTGTCCATAAATAAAAGAGTTTACCTATTCAGATTAGCTGCCATAATAAATATATAAAATATGATTTTTAAGCATAAATGGATGAATCTCAACCACATGAAGCTAAATATAAAGTTTCATCCAAAAAAAGTGAAAATGTGAAACTCCACCGAAATGTATTATAATCAATAATCGGACAATAATTGGGGCCATTATCCTCGTGACACACATATGCTTACCCCTTATGTATATACTGTACATGATAAATATATAAAATTGTTAATTAACCCCCAAAGTGTTCAGGAAACTTCTATCATGGTCACGGACTTAGCTGTGACCATGCGGGTCGTGTTAATAGCTCACTATAGAAGAGAGTAGGAATATAATGCCAGTTTTAAGGTTACTTTAAATCGTATAATTTTCATCTAAATTGTTCTGATACTTTAGTAATTAATTGAGCTTGTTTATAATATTTGATTTACTTGGTTAGCTCACCTTTGGCCCAAGTTTTAGAGCATAATTGGCCCAAAAAAAACTAAAACAGGAAAAACAAAAAAGAAACTAAGTCAACAACCAAAACAAACTGAAGGCCTGGTCTATCTCATCAGACGAGAAGGTTAACGTGGAAGGTTATCTTGAGTCGGATGGATTTACTGAAACCTTTTAAGACCTTGAAGAGGTCATTAAGATCTTGAGGTTAGTCATCTCATTCCTTCAGGCTCTGGCAACCCCTTTGGCAACTTTGTAGTTGCCAACTACAGAAGATATACCCTAGCAGGACCATACGTCTCACTAGTAATGGGCCTACAGCCCAGTGCATGGAAGAAAGTAAAGTTCTGGCGTTGACCTAAAAAGAACACGTCTATTCAAAACTGAGAAGCTTTAAAATAAATGCACAAAAATGGCGTCCTAACGGAATAAATTCGTAGTTCCTGAACTTCATGCCTTTTGGTTTGTTTGTGTATTGGATTGAGTAGTAAAACTCAATCGTATCAACTCGATCGTACTCAATAACGTTAAGAAAATAACGTTATGATTAGAATATTATTTCTTTTAAATTTTCTCGAAGAAAAATGTTCCAGTTAAAACGATTTAAAATCAAATGTTTATTTTTCATTATATCCTCCCAAAACTAACCATACAGTTGATGCATGATCCATTACCATGCCATGATTATGAAATGGTTAACGTTGGCTCATAAATATTAGGCTTGATTATTGATGGCTTTTTAAACTTTGGACAATGTTACCCCAATTTGATTGATTTGATTGATTTGATTTGAAGATTGACCCAGATTTTTCAAAAATCATAAAAATGTCAAATCAATCTGCTTGAGCTTCATTTTTAGTCCATGTGTTCTCTCAAGTTTGCATATACTGCGGTAGCAACAAAAAATTGATGTAATTTTGGTATATCTGTATAATTTAACGATACTATTTATTAAAATACCCCGTCACAGCAGACCTGCGTACTCAGCGGATTCCCAAATTAATGACATAATAATAATATATGACAAGTTTTAACATTATCTGTCGACAAAAATATGAGAGTTATTTGAGCCTATTCTCCATAAGATTAACATGGGAAATAGTATGCAGGTTTACTGCTGTGAGGAACACTAAAATAGGTATTTATAGCATAAACAATTATTTTGACCATTTATACCAAGTTTCATCAACATCTGTCCATAAATAAAAGAGTTTGCCTCCTCTCTGTTTGATTAACAAGGGTAAAGAGTATGCAGGTTTGCTGCTTTGAGGAAAACTAAAAACTTTTTTAGTATAATAATATGGATTATGAAGCTAAATACAAAGTTTCATCCAAAACTATTGGTTTCATCCCAATTAAGTAGTTTTAGAAGTAGTCAAAGCCTACTTGTCTGGTTTGTATGTATTATTTATTCATCACTCTGTGATTCTCACATCATTTTCTCTAAATGCTTATGGAATTTATACGTTTTATCAGACTAAAATTTATAATAAATAGGTTTCAGTACCTCTAGTTCGTAACTATCGGTGCGACTACATGCTTACTAGAATCATAGAATGAATGAGTTTAGAGACTGTACATCATACAAACACCAAATAAAATCTTTTCTAAACAGGGCGATTATTTATAATACAGTAGACAAATTCCGTTTCCTCTCGGATTTGGTTTCCTCACTCAATATCAATATGAATCAATATCTATGTATTACAGAGAAGTCACAAATTGGGTTATTTTCCGTCAGCAGGTGTCTGATTATAAAAAAATCTAGTTGATAAATAATAACAAACAGAAAGAAAATCAACTATTTTTTGTGTATTTTTTAATAATACGTTTCAAAAAATAATTCCAAACTTTATAACACTTCATAAAACTAAACATTACAACAACACCTATAAACAAAACATAAACGAGAGAGAAGAAAGAAGTTCAACATGAGCAGTGCAACGATCTATACTACTGGATTGCACCCTGCCATGCAAAACGAGCCAGATTCGCGGTCTGCTGTCTGAGTAAAGGAGGTACGCGAGGCCAAAAAGAGCGAATCTAACAGAGCGCTTGATCTCAATCCTACGCTTGTCTACATCACTGGAAATATGTAACTCAATTAAAACTTATATATTTGTAATCTGCATGAACGGTTGAATTTTACAGTTAGCATACAATATTTTTTTTATTTTTTATTTGAGTTTTTAATTTTTATATGATATTATTAATTTTAATATTTTTTATATGTGTGTTTGAAGCAAACTGTCAGCGGGAAAGTTTTAGATTATGAGATGATCTAAAACTTTTACTTTAAGGCAATCGGCTATCTCTTTTAGTTTTCCAGATAATCGATCGTAAAGCGAGCGTTGAGTGTACAGTTCGTTGCGCGGAGCTACTCGTTCCGCCTGTCGAAGCTCGCGCTGTAAGTAAACAATATCCAAGGGAACGTCCTACCTGTTTTATATTCATGTGTCGTCTTTTCTATGACTAATATTTAAAACTTAGTTGTTTAGTTTCAGTTAAGCTTCAATGTTCAGTTATTTTAGACCAAATGTAGCACGATGCCAGTGTATTGCGCGGCGAATAATTGCAAAAGCAAAAGGGAGAAAGGTTGCACGTTTTCATTTCACAAGTTAGTAATACCATTGAACTTTCATACTTCGTACATACACAGTTATAAAATCAATGGTAATACTATGTTCATAAGTGGTAGTTTTTTTATCTTGAAACTCAATTCTAGACTTAAATAATAATAGAATAGTATAAGTTAAGAAAATATAAATACATATTATATACGAGTACATACGGAAAAATTTAGAACCAAAACCTGAAATTGGAAAACACATGAAAAAAATCATCTGATAATATTATTAACTATTTACTTTTTTAGACTATTTTATTGATTACCATGACTATGGCCTAATGGTTCGAAACATTTCGGTATTGGAATAAAGTAATTAAATACTGAGCTTATTTTAAACCAAAACAGTTGTTGAGTATGATAAAAATAACTATAGAAAAATTAATTTAATTTATTTAAAATTTAAAAAAGTTAGAAATTTTTCCGTTTAATAGCAGCTACCCATTTTCCCAACAGTTCAGAATTATTTAATTTTATACCAAAAGAGTTGTTGAGTATGATCAAAATAACTTTAGAAAAATTAATAATACCGGCATTTTTATTTGAAAACACATAAATATGCAATATATAGTAATGGTAGAATCCAGAAATAGAAGTAAATACTAATTATTTTCAAACTAACTTATGAGATCTACGACAGAAGTGACGTGTTTTATAATGGAGGTATACGGACGTCGGCGGGATTGTACCTCCCGGAGTGGGGGAAGGCGCTCGGCCGGCCGGACCGCGTTTCTTATACGGAGAGCGCAATCCAGTACAGTAGTATAGATCTTTGGAGCAGTGAGGCAACACGCTTTACTGAGACCTAAACGAAATTTCACTTCCTCCTAAACGATGTGGAATAATAAATAAAAGATATATAAATAAAAATATGGTATAACTTCAACGATCGAAGCTCTAATCCTCTACTTTATGTGATTGATAAAATATGTTTTACAATAGACATGGATGGCCTAATAGCATGTATCACAAAAAATCTTAATGGGTAAGGTTCGGCGAGGGTGAAGACAAGATCATGATCATCATCACTTCTTATTGTGTTTGAGGAAACTTAAGAGGACAAAATTTCATACGTTGTCTGCGTGGTGTTGTGGAGCATGCGTTCTTTTGTAAAGTACAATTTTCATTCTAAATTTTCTGTATTACATAGTAGCATGTCATTTTAGACAAACCTTTTAATTACCTTTCCTATAAAAAATAGTTTACTAACTAATTTTGTGTGTTTACTCCAAACACACAAAACGTTGACCTTTGAAGAATCGCGTTTAACTTCCATAAAATCACATAAGGACATCTAAACACACATGAACGTTTATGGCGATTTAGTGTTCGACCTGTGCGTAGGCCTACTAAGTATAATGGCGACAGCTAAAGTACTGAAAAAATTGTAATCTGCTGTTTCAGATGATATGTGTTTTATTGGTCTAAGCTCATTACTAGGTTAGCACCGAGCAATTAATCTTTGTCTAACGATAAAAGAAGCTAATTTAACTGTTCAGTGAAGTAAATAGCTTAGTTCCAAATATGAAATTAATGTAAACGTCATTAAATCTAGGCCATGGGCGAAGGTTAAGAAGTCATCGATGCCCCTTAACCCATTAAAATGGTCCCTAGCGCTATCATTCGATAAACATGACACGTGGTTGAAGATAAAATATTATACTGGTTCGGTTTATTCTAAATACACCTAATAGCTCTTGAATATTTCAAATGGGTACTGTACCTAAAAATTGTATCGTTTAAGCGATAAAAACTTTTATTTTATCATAGTAGAGATTTTGGCTATAATTTGAATAGGAATAAAAAAGTTTTTCATCTCACAGACCAGTGATTAAGAACCAGAGTAAATTGACGTTATATCATAGTGTTGTAACTATGATGTAACATCACGCAGATTTGCTCATTGATAGAGATAATGTATGGTCTTCAAGGTCTCGCGACTTGGTGGTTTGGCGATTTTCTGCTTCATTCGTCAACCACAAACAATGCGAACTTTTAAAGCGTTCGAAAGTTAAACGTTTTAACGGGTTTAACCATATAACTAACGTTTTGGTGATGAGAAGTTAGTGTGAAAGGTTTTTTGTTATAATACACAACTAATCAACAACGAAGTATACATATTATTTTGTCTATACTGTACTTATTTTCAATGCACATATATATGTAACCCAAATTTGACTCACTGACTGACTTACTGACTGATTTACTCAAAAGCTACAAGACTTTGGAGCTTCAAATTTGGTACACAGATTCTATTTATGGTCTAGATGCGTACTAAGAAAGGATCTTTTGAAATTCCCAAAGGGCTCTGCCCTACTAAGGATCAAAGTCCCCATGTTATGGGGAGTAAATATGTTTACACATTTTCTACAATCATAACATTTGATTTAAACATATACAGCTGTTGGTTTACTCCATTCACAATGTGGATTGCTATTCAATGCCTTTTGTATCAATCGTAAATTTAAAACTATCAAGTAAATAAATACTGTACAAAATTAACAGTTTACTTGCCACATTGGTACCTATTTTTTATTTTGTGTCTAATTTAATGTCATATGTTTATAAATGCCATAGTATTGTATATTGATTGATCTATTTTTATTATTCATCTAAATAATAAAACTAATTTATTCATTTTTATTTATAAGCCTCCTGAATTGGTGGATAATAAATAACAGGTTACTAACCTTAATATCCGTCGATCCAATTCTATTTGTCACTATCGTCTGTGACCCAGGTTTCGAACTCGTGGTTCATTTTCAAACTAATGTCAATTGTTCACTCCATTGGAGGTCGTTATATCCTCTTCAATACATAACATACACACAGGAGTTTGATAGCGGAAACCGGCCGGTAAACACAATACCTAAATTAGTTAAATTTTAAAGTTTTAAATGTTTTAAATGTACTGTTTTGTCTAAATGTGTGTATGTTATGTATTGAGGATGAAGAGGATATAACGACCTCCAATGGAGTGAACAATTGACATTAGTTTGAAAATGAACCACGAGTTCGAAACCTGGGTCACAGACGATAGTGACAAATAGAATTGGATCGACGGATATTAAGGTTAGTAACCTGTTATTTAATAAAACTAAGTCGTATTAGTTACATTCATAACTTGAGAGCGGCTCATAACTATACCGTGACCCTGAATATCTAAATCTTTCACAACGTAATCTTGTTTGACTTCGGAACATGGCCAATCTTAAAATTAACACATATTTACTGTGGAGCGTTACGAAATTTGCTACGGTCAACTAGTATTTTATCAAATCAAATCAAATCAAATCAAATCTTTATTGCTGTAAGACATTTTTACAAATGTATAGCAAGAGTCAGAAATTTAAAATTATTAACAGCTAACCTTATCATTCACTCTCTCAATTTCACTACAATAGTAACATTCTCGATAATAGTCAACAATAGTCACCATTCACACTTCTCATTTACACAAGAACTCTCCCCCTGCTTAAATTCAATGACCGATAAATTCTCCCACCGAGTAACATTCGGAAGCCACTAGGTAGCCTTTCAATCGAGCCTTAATTTTTTTTAAATTTTGTTCAGACCTCAGGTTTTCAGGAAGGGCGTTTAGGAATTTCTCATCCATCTGTGAGGGGAGGTGCTCGAAAGAGGTTGTCCGATGTTGAGCTACACGATAAGCGTGTCTTGATCTTGTCCCATATTGATGAATATCGCTGCCCTATGTCAATGCAACATTTTTCTGGCAATACAATATTGTTTCAAATATGTATATGCCAGCGAGGGTCAGCAACCCTAAATTCCTGAAGGTCTGCCTGCACGACTCTCTATAATTTAATTTCCCGATAATTCTGACGGCTTTCTTTTGAAGACGAAAAACCCGCTTAAAATTTGCAATTGCACAGAAACCCCATAACCGAATTCCATAAGAGAGTTGTGGGTAAATAAGGCCAAAGTAGGCCATGAGCTGCACTTCTGTGTTGCAGTATTTTGAAATACTGCGTAAAGCAAATAATCCAGAAGAAATCTTTCCGCAAATTTTGTCGATGTGAACACTCCACGACAAACACCTGTCCAAGTGAATTCCCAGAAACTTGACGGATTCTGCTTCCTCAATGGTAACGTCATCCACAAGCACCGAGAAACTCGTCTCAGGGCTCAGGTTTTTCAACGAGAACTTCAAGTAATTCGTCTTGGAGTGGTTTGTCATCAAATTGTCGGCTTGGAAGTATTGAATGCAAGAATTTAGATCTTCTTATGCTGAGATCTCAAGTGCTCTAAGAGACTGAGATCTAAAGCAGAGAGTCGTGTCATCTGCATATTGAATAATTTGTCCCTGTGAAATGGATGATGGGATGGATACGTTGTTTACGTAAATCAAAAAGAGGACAGGGCCGAGGATCGAACCCTGGGGTACTCCAAGTTGAATCACAGTCTGATCCGATACTGAGCCTGATATTTGAACGACTTGGCTTCGACCATTTATGTATGACTTTAGCCAATTTAAGGGAGTGCCACGTACCCCATAGCACTCTAACCTGTTAAGCAAGACTGTATGTTCCACGCAGTCAAAAGCTTTTGACAGGTCAATGAAAACGCTGAGCGTTTGTTGTTTATTTTCCAAGCCTTCCACAACCATATCAACAAGTTCTGTGACTGCATCAATGGTTGATTTTCCTGATCTAAAGCCAAATTGGCTCTCCGACAAAATTTTGTGTTTTTCTAGGAATGCAAGGAGTCTTTCCAGAAAAACTTTTTCGAAAACTTTGCTCAGTACCGATAAGATCGAAATTGGGCGGTAGTTGCTGGCTACCGTAGGGTCGTCTTTTTTGAAAATTGGAACTACCTTCGCTTTTTTCAGTTCCATTGGGAAAATGCCACTTGCAAAAGACAGATTGATTATTTTAGTCAAAGGGCAAACAATGCTCTCCGAGCATTGTTTTATTAACAACATTGACACGCCATTGACATCTTCTGACAATTTTGAGGGGAAATTTTGGATCACGCGAGCCACCTCATCAACACTAACCGGAGATAGCATCATAGAGGACACTGGTCCAAGAATACTATTATTACTATTGTTTGCCTTTAATTTTGAAAATCGACTGGGAGCAGCTACAGACGAGAAGAATTTATATAATTCAGATTATACTTTTAATACCGTGGAAATGTTGATATGTGGCACAAACACGTAGTGAGCATTGTCCCCCAAAACCAAGGATGCATCACGGAACCCTGCCACAGTTATGCGTAAGCAATTTTTTTTTCAAAATCAATCTACCAATCAATGCGGTTACATAAGCCCCAGGAAGAGTAAGGCAGACAGAAAGCAGCGGCACCTTGCGGTCTGTAAGGAAACTAATCATGTCGGTCGACAATGTCCAGAAGCGTGACCGTGGTGGTGGTCACGTGACAGGTTGGATAGACGCGTGAAGGTGAAGGTTCTGTTCTCTATATATTGTCGCGGCGCGGTGCGGCGCCCGCGGTGGCCGACTCTGAGGACCTGCTACCTGTTGCCTGCTAGTCCTGCCACAGTCGCACTACCAGTAGGTGAGATTAATACAAAATATGTTACAAGTTAAGTGAGTAATTCACTACACCTGCAGGTTTGTGGCTTGTATGACTCAGTCTTAAGAAGCAGGATCCCACTTAATATTGTGAGGAAACATTGACTTGAAATCTTAAACCGATAAACAAAAAATAAATTCTTAGATCAAGCTTTAGTATTAATTTTAAATCAGTAAATATAATATAATATCATTGGTAGTAATTTAAATGGCCTTATACGTTACAGCAACATTTTATCTTAGTATAATTTTTAAATAGGGTTAAAATTAATGATCAAAGTAATGGAACTAATTCTGATTTAAATTTCAAAGCCGTTTATGTCTTTATTAATAAAGTGATTTACTACGTTCCACTAATTATGTGATCTTGTGTCTAAAAATTGCTAAAAATGCTGTTTAATAGCTAATACTACGTTTAGTGGTTTTCTTGCTTGCCTCAAATGGCATTTGGAATATAACATTAGGAATACGAAAAGATTTTTATATACCGGTTGTAATAACTTGATTTGTTTTTGCAAATTAAAGTATTTTTGTAAGTCAATTCCGAGACTTTAATAACACATGATATTAATTGGTAATTAATATTTTTGAAATATATTAAAGAATTCAAATGTATTATTTCATCATTCATAATTTAATTCTAAATCGTTCAACGTTCAATTTTAACGTCGAATAATTCTTATTTATGAAGGGCCTTGTCAAGACTAATTTATTGTTATTGTATCTTGTATTTGTATCTAATTTACACCAGCCAATAAATACTGAAAACTCCAAACGCAGAGTTTTGTTAAACTGTTTTGGCTTCGCCACAACTTTAACTCGCAACTTCGTGATGCAGTGACGGGTTTGAGTTTCATCAATGAGTTGTGGGGGTCGTTCATCGGCACCCGACAGATCGCCGTATTTCAAAATTTTGAAACATCGGGGGCGCTCCCGTCAAACCACCCAAATCTTATGAAGCATCGGCGGTTTGTCGTTTAGGCGATCTGACGGGGCCGCACGCATCGGCGGTTTGTTGGGCACGCCCGACAGATCGCCGATGTTTTTGAAACACCTTCAGTGTTTCAAAAACTTGTTACTTCGTTAGCCGTAAAGTAAGTAAGTAAAGTAGGTCCACCAGTAGGCAACAGAAACCATTTTCTAAAAATGCCGATGTTTAGGGAACCGTCTTAAGTATAAGTCAGACATCTTATACATATTTGATGATTATGATAACCATCACCTAAAATCCAACCACCGTTCTTTACGATTTTCTGATGATATCGTCTTATAGGCCTACTCTTCTCACAGAGATAGAGTAGTGGAATAAAAATGTTTGTAAGATACATGCCACATATTTTTCAAAACCAAATTCAAGATTCAATTCACCCTCTCCCCTAAAGGACTATAGTATAAAACAATTTAAATAATAACATACCTAACCACGGCTTAATAATACAAAATATGACAAACAACTAACACATACAAAACTTAGACACTTAGGTCAAATGAACGCTAAACTTTAATTATTAGAGTAAACCGCACGAAAGTAGTCCGATGAGGTCTTAGACAGCTGGTTCCTCCCTCACCCCTCTTGCCAGCAGTGTTACTATTTTTCATTTAGCCTATCATGGCACGATGTAGCCATATACTTTTATAGAATTGGGCAATTTGGCAATGCAACACTGACTCTCATCCTCGTGTGGTTTACTCTAGGAATTGACAACCAAAAATCATGGGAATAATTAATTATTACAATCAATTGTTAAAATATTAATACAATTCTAAATACACAATAAATAATACATTGCAACTAGGCATTTAAGTGCCAGACATACGAAAACCTCTCCAAAAGGTATAGAATAATGAAAATAAGTTTTATTAAGTGTGAGCTCACTTTTTTTCGGAGAAGCGTTACTAAAAGGTAGCAAGAAGGTATTTTAGAGCATGAATGAGAAATGAGTGTAAGATGAATTTTTGAATAAAACTTGATATTTAGCTTCATGTGGTTGAGATTTATGCTTAAAATTCATAGTTTATGTGTTTATCATGGCAGCAAACCTGCATACTCTTTTCCCATATTAATCATATAGGGAATAGGCAAACTCCTTTATTTATGGACAGATGTTGATGAAAGTTGGTATAAATAATGTTAAGATAAAAATTATTTATGGTAGAAATAACTACTTTCAGTGTTCCTCACAGCAGCTAACCTGCACACTCTTTCCCATGATAATCTAATGGAGAATAGGCAAATAATTCTCATGTTTATGGACAGATTTTTATAAAGCTTGTCATATATTATTATTATTATTTTATTGATTTGGAAATTCGCTGAGTACGCAGGTCTGCTGCGACGGGGGTATTTTTATTCAGGGTACCCCAAAACGGATCCAAAGATCCTCAACAAGTCTTACAATCCGAAACATTAATTATTATTAGCTGTCCAACGGAACCATTCAAGTTAAGTCCTTATATAAACATACTATTTTTGCATCACGGGAGCAGTGAGCAGAGAGAATCAGTTTTTATTACTCGGAACTACCCGAGTCTTGTTTCGGAAACTCATTATTTTGACACATAGGTCACACAATAGGTAACATTTTATTTGGGAAATTTTGGTGTAAAATACTAAAGATAAAAAACTGATTATACCATATCTGAGATTGTTCGAAAACAAACTGAACAATGAAAGGTCTACTTTATGTTGTTCGAGAATGACGAATGTAACAGTAAAATGGGTCCAGAATTAATACAATTTCTTTAATTCATTTTTCACAAAGCCCGTAGCACAGCGCAAACTCTCCATATGCCTGAAACTAAGTACGAGAATAATGTTGATTTTTTTAAACAAAAGATTCTTAATTGCTTTTTTAGACATTTATTGTATCTGCAGCACAATAACGTACGGAATCGTTGAAATAATGGTTGTCGCCTTAACAGTGATAATAAAGATGATACTGCAGCAGTTACTCCCTTGCCAGCATATATAGTTTTGGTCGCTTGCAAACAATCCTTTTCAAGACTGCGATAAAGTCACATACTGAAAATATTGGGAAAGTTTTAAATGTGAAACATCAGAAACTTGGACTTTGATACCGTCGAGTTTGTTCTACGAGTGATAAAGGAGGAGACCACCAACGATTCCCTCCAGTCTCGACTCGGTCAAGGTTGGTTTGGTGCCCTTGGAGGTTAGTTTAGCTTCTGACTTTTTTGAGCGATTAATCTAGTTGTTTTTATTTAATGTTATTAACAAAAGAAAATTAAATCCACTAAACCATTAGCTTCTGCCTTGTTCACGTATAGATTATATAACTATCTTTACCAATCAATACCTGTCTTCCACACAATAGTACCTTGGCACAGTAATTTAACATTTAGTACGTCCATTTTATTTAAATGCACTGTCGTATTATTTAAACATGATTGTTCAAAATTCTTAAAGAGCGTTATTAAAACATACAAACTGTTTTTCAAATATTAAGTAGAATGAAATATACAACTGACAGTTGCAGTGTAGGGTCTATATTATAAAAATAATGTTTATAAATAAACTACAGTGTCTGTACTTAGCTTGGAAATATCCCAAGCTTCTCTTTAAAATATGTTTTATAGCCACATAACAGCCGAGATGGGTCTAATCTCAATTTCTGTCTATTTGTAACGCTAAACAAGGTCTCTTTGTAACACCTCTTCGTTGAAACAAAAGCCCAAACTATCGTGAAACCTATTTTATACCTTTCGAAGAAGGTTTTATCACTTTAACAGATCCAAGCCATCTTAAAATAATATGATTAGATCTCAAAATAACATTTTTAGCGATATTAGGCACATTTTTTCTAGGTTTTAGTGAACATGGAATCTATTAATGCGATTTACCAGAAATAAATAATCAAATGTGAAATTTAAATCAATATTAGTTTGTTTACATTAATCATTGTTTTTGAACCAAGGTACCGTATTTCACATCTTTAGCAATAACCGCTATGAATTCGATACAGTCGCTTCCTATAGTCGATTATAATTTAATGTAGGACTATTCTATTTTTACAAGTGAGAAGCCAAGTACCGGTAGTTTAGGGGCTACTGTAGCTAGTAGCCTATACCCGTTTCATAATCTGGATGTCGTCGCTTCAATCTTTAGTAAATCTTTACACAACTCTTTGTAACAATAAACAACGCGAATATGTAAAATGTATGCTGTAACTATTTGTTCCTTAAACTAATTAATGATCCTAGCAAATTAATCAGCACACATTTGTTAAGCCATGTGGTTAGGCATGGTCGTTTCAGTAGATTTAATAGGTTCATGTAAGAGTTATCTGTTTATGATTAGTGAAGTGAGAAAAGGGGTAGTTTTCATGTTCCTCGAGGTTTTTATGGTTCAAGCACTGCAATTCGCAAAAATAAGGTATACAATTACCTGGTACTTCCAAATAAATTCTTTGAAAGATAGCTAGATGTTTTGGGATTTGATAATTAAACCTCTAAAATGCTGGTCACTAGGCCCTTGGAATCACTTTGAAGAAATTAGGAAAATCTATACCTTATTTTTAAACAAAGTGTTATAAATATTAAATAAAATTTAGGATATAATGTATGATGAGTATATTGCTTTAGTTGAACTGTGGCATTCAACTTAGGCAAATATAGAAGTATGAGTAATGAGTGATGATGAATCACACGAGTGTAGGCTATCTAGTGTCAACGGAAGTTTCGTCTACGAAGATAGTACCTCGCTGGGGTCACTGTTATAGAATGTTAATGACCTTTCGGATTTCCAGTTGCGTAACTGGTGATTGGAAACCCCAAACAAAAGCGTTCACTTTTCGTTTTGTTCCGCACGGCTCTTGTCGCCAGCAGGCTATTCTGCTCTGGAATATGGTCGATATCCCATTAGGACTTTCTATCTGCCCTGTAGTCTTGTAGTCTGTTGAGCTAGGTCGGCTCGTCGCCAACGATTCCGTTCATAATCAATTGTCTACTCCAATTTATATTTTATTGTTACGCGTTGTATTCATTAGAAAAGAGTCGTGAGGATTATCTTACGATACTCCCATCCCATCTTATTTCCTGTCCAAGAGTGGGACAAATAAAAAGTAATCAGTATAAAATACGTACGTAAAATAAACTGAAACACCTAAAATCAAAATTAATTTTAAGAATATTATTCTATGCGACGCGATAAAATGAATGATTATATCGACGTAAAAATATTCAACGTCAAAAAATAGTTTAAACTAGTTTATTCACAAGTTGATCATATAGCATAAAATAATAATAAGCTAATACAATATAAAAAATACCCCCGTCGCAGCAGACCTGCGTACTCAGCGAATTTCCAAATCAATAATATAATACAGTAATAATAATATATGACAAGTTTGGTCAAAATCTGTCGATAAGCGTGGAAATTATTTGCCTATTCTCCATAAGATTAACACAGGAAAGAGTTTGCAGGTTTGCTGCTGTGAGGAACACTGAGAGTAGGCATTTATACCATCAAATTTATTTTTAACATTTATATCAACTTTCATCAACATCTGTCCATAAATAAAGGAGTTTGCCTATTCACTATATGATTAATATGGGAAAAGAGTATGCAGGTTTGCTGACATGATAAACACATAAACTATGATTTTAAGCATAATGGATAGATCTCAACCAGATGAAGCTAAATATAAAGTTTTATCCAAAAATATTGATTAATATGGGAAATGTTAATTTTCCCTATCCTCCATAAGATTAACATTGGAGCCCCACAATACAACGTACTGTGTTTAGATTTTTTCATATCTCGGTAACCGTTGGAGATAGAGAAAAACTTTAAGGAACTACATTGTTTAGTTTTTTAAGCTGATTCTAATGGTGAAAGATAAAATTTGGAATTTTAAAAATTACATGTGAAAAACCCCATTTTGGGGTACGAACCCCCCCCAAACTACCCGTTCCCATTGAACGATATGTCTGGTTTACGAGCTCGTTCGAGAATTTGTAGGAATACACGTCTCTACCAAATTAGGTCCCGATCGGACCATTTTTACGAGAGTTATCGTGTTCACAGACACACGCACACACACACACACACACACACACACACACACACACACACACACACACACAGTATATATATATATATATATATATATACGTCGTAATTTTAGCAAATTTCCCATAGAGAATAAGCTATTACCGTAGGTCTCATGGCAAGAGTTAAGCCAGGGACCATGTTATTTTTTCTTCTTTATATAATTTTTATATATATAAAAATTTTAACGACTATTTTTTTTGGTCTCTGGGCACCTAAAGAAGAAAAAACATGGTCCCGGACTTAACTCTTGCCATGAGACCTACGGTAATAGCGTCTTCCCTATGGAAGGTTTACGACGTATTAGATTAGATTAGATTATTGAAATGGCGACCATACCACAAGGTAGGCATTTTAAGCCAAGTATGAATGAGAGTTGATTGTAAGATGATTGTGGCGCGATCTTGTAGTCTTGTTACTGACTAAGGCTGACATGTTCCTTAGACAGGACTGTTAATTAATAGCCCAACAGCCGATGGCAACTAAGGGACCTACAGTTTAACGTGGAATCCGAACCACGACCTCTGAATTACGAATTGGTCTAATTATGAGGATGGTCTTTGCGGATTAACGTAGCTTTCAATAGTGCGGACGTTAATCCACACAAGAGAACACTACACCCACCGACCATCGCTCACAACTATCCACAATTCGTATATTGTAGTTATACAGTATATGAGCTAGGGGGGAGGGAACAAACCGTCAAGGCATCGCCACCGTAGTGCTATACACTACATGTTGAAGTTATTTTATCTGTGGATGACACGTAACGTCAAGAGCAATGCCACCGTAGAGCCTACACTATTATGTCAAGGATTTTGTAGTTGTGAATGACAAAAACCGTCAAAAGCATTGCCACCGTAGGGCTCTACACTATTATGTCAAGGTTATAATAGTTGTGGATGACACATAACGTAAAGAGCATTGCCACCGTAGGGTTCTAAACTATTATGTCAGGGTTATAATAGTTGTGGGTGACACACAACGTAAAGAGCATTGCCACCGTAGGGCTCTACACTATTATGTCAGGTTTATAATAGTTGTGGATGACACATAACGTCTAGAGCATTGACACCGTAAAGCTCTATCTACACCACATTGTCAAGGTTAATGTATATGTGGATGGTCCTACATGTATATATGTATATGTGACATGTATGTATACATGTATGTACATGTATATGTGACATGGTCCTATAAGACCATGAGCACTGCCACCGTAGGGCTCTATCTACACCACATTGTCAAGGTTAATGTATTTTTTTTATGACACATAAGGTCATGAGCGTTGCCACCGTAGGGCTCTATCTACACCACATTGTCAAGGTTACTTTAGTTGTGGATGACACATAAGGTCATGAGCGTTGCCACCGTAGGGCTCTATCTACACCACATTGTCAAGGTTACTTTAGTTGTGGATGACACATAAGGTCATGAGCGTTGCCACCGTAGGGCTCTATCTACACCACATTGTCAAGGTTACTTTAGTTGTGGATGACAGTGATAACATCAAGAGCGTTGCCACCGTAGAGCTCTATATTCAGTGTGCTGTTCCATCAGAAAATTGTTTGGTTTTTGTATCTGCAGCCTAGATTTGAACGACAACCGTTAGATAAATAATAAATTATGCCAAAATATTTTACATTTTATATTCCAAAATTGTTTGTATTTATTTCCCTGTGGGAAAATAATTTGATCATGAATTAACCAAAGGGTGTTTTCAGTTCATTTAAATTGCTGTTCTTATGACCTAACTACAACACCACTAACTAAAAGACGTCACTGTTTCAAATTTTGGTCGCACAAATTGCCAACACCTTCCCCCAGAGCTAAGGCCATCCATGTCAAAATAGCTTCCTCTGTTTCTATTTAAGGGATAAACCTTTAAAAACAAATAAATCATTAAAATCTAAGCTAGTAAGTATGGAATAATTAAAATAAAATTAAACTAAAAAAACTGTCATTGTGAAGGCTGGCATTAGTTACAGATTTCCCTCTCTAAGTTAAATATAATAAAACATGACAAGAATGTTGAATATCTCATGAGAATAATTACTTGTGAGCTAGAAGAAACAAACCCCAAGATAACTACGAAGAGGAATGACTATAATGGAAAAAACTTCTTCCTTATTTCTCAGCCGTTTTCCTTGGTATGCAGTATAGAGTCACATCACCCAACAAAACCCACTCAAAAAGGATTGGTATCACCTGTGGGGTGAGGTGTTACGCCCCCCCAAAAAAACCAAACAATTATTTGAACTTGTTGTCTTGTCTTGAAAGGTGTCTTAGCTCTGGGGAGTGTTATAGAAACTATAAGACGAAAATGTATAACATAAGAACAGCTGTTTAGATGAACTGAAAACATTACCTTTGGACATATATATAATCTAACGATCTAACCTATTTCCCAAAGGGAAGTAAATAAACAAATTATTTCTCTTGTTGTCAATTATAGAAATTGTATGATTATTTTTAAAATAATGAATCTATATAGTACCGTATGTTTAAATAAACAACAAAACATTTGTAGTTATTAAATGTTGTATTTTTTATATTTGACTTTAGGGAGAAAGTACTCTTAAGAGTTTTGTACACCTAACGATGGTTTTGCTTACCTACTGAAATGTCCGAACAATCGACATGGTCTCCCGGATGACGCGTGTTTCCCTGGGCCCTGGGCAGACCACCGTCACACGTCACTGCTGCTCGTGACGCGCGTTGCTTCTCCGCGTTCGTCGTAGTCAACAGAACTGGTTTTCCACTACTGTCTCTTATAAAAGTGCGCCACTCTACGACCCGGCATATCAGTTGTATCTGCCCATACGTGAGGTGATCTCTAGACTTGTGTGTTATTCGCATTGAACTTGGTTTTTGTGTACTATTTATTATAAGGTAAGATTTACTGTTCTTCGACAGGAAGTGTGGGAGAATTGTTTTTCTTTCTTCGTTTATTAATTATATATTAACGAATTCATGTTTGAACAAGTAATGGTTTATTTAAAAATGTCTAGAATAATTATTGAAACAGAGGAAACGGGAGAAATTTAAAATTTCTAAAATTTTTAATTATAAATTTTTATGATTTCAGTTTTAACTTGATTTCTCTCAAAAATTGTAAGTAGCTGTTTAAACCGGTCTATTGTATTATTTTAAAACTAAGTGTAATGATGAATGTATAAATTGTTTACAATATTTATAATAGTATATTTTTCTCATAGTATTTTTACAGTTTATTTTCATTTAATATTGTATTCCTTTTATGTTAGGTTTTTATTCACTAAGAAACATTCATGTTCATCGTGGCGTTCTATAGGATAATCTATAGGAAAAAGAATAATTTTTCAACTGCTTGCGTTCTGGGGTAAAGAGTCTCTCTGGGAGTAAACATTAAAAAAAACACAATTACTGCTTAGATTTGATTATAAAATATATATAAAATCAATTTATAAATTCACTTATGAATTACGTTGTGATGAAGAGTTTTCACAGATTATGTGAATGTTTTATATATATATTACTAGGGTTGGATCCTACAATATAGTGGTCTACGGACCGGAAATTAAAAGAATCGTAGGAACGAACTTCCTCTTAATTTTTCAGTAATCAATCAAACTTATTTTATTTATGTCTGAAATAGACAGAGTGAAATTCAATGATGTACCTTGATCAAAGAACGTATGTTGCACGAAACATAAGCATAAAATTCAGTTTTGTGATTTAATTTAATGAAGGTTTGGGTAGAACCAAGTAGTTATTAAAACTTTTTATTCCGTTATTAACAATTTCATACCAAATTAATTAAATTATAAACTTTAAATTTGCTGTGTAATTCATAGTGTCAAAATTTTTGACGGATGGAAAAATCTTGTATTAACCGATATTGTTTGGTGACCCGCTTTATAAAACCATAATAAAAATCAGGTAAAATATAGCTTTTAGACATGGTTGGATATGTCCAAGCTCTGGGGGTTTACTAACAGCTTCTCGGGGCTGGGGGGATCGACCACACTAGCGTTATGATAGTTTAGGAATAATAAGAATTACTAATAACGAACATTTATATTCCAGATATCAGTTTGCGGGATGGATAGCCAACAGTTCAGAGAGTTTGGAAAAGCTGCCATTGACTACTTGGCAGAGTACTATGACAACATACGTGACAGGTAGGTTATAATAATTTACTTTTTTATATTACTAATTACTTAATAACCTACATAGTTTTAAATTTTAAATCAAACTTTAAATTGACACAAGTATTTTTTTGTTTTAATGATATTTTTTGATACACGTATTTTAACGATTTTCTACATGATTTCCATTTTTGGCAAAAAGATAGTCAATAGGCCTACCGCTGTCAAATTCACCCCTTTCTCTAGGACAGTTGAGACTTCTGTCTTGTAGACTTTGGTCTTTGGCCTTATGTCAAAAATCCCGGAAAAAATCACAGGATATAATGTAAGGGAACTTTGGGGACCGTCACGTCCAATCCATTGAAAGGGGACGGTGTCTCAAGTATTGTAAGCTTTCAGTCACCATGAACTTGTCTTTCCAGGCTTTAATGCTGATCCTTGATGGAGGACGTTGACCATAGCGTTCTTTGCAAAGCAATATCAGACTTACTTTGAATGTATCACTCAACCCATTGCGTTTTCTCTCGTCCGTTCATATCGCCTGATTGATGGAAAGGCTATGTTTTGAATTTTTAAACTTTAGTCAACAACAATGAATCAGTCAATACTTACAAATGTTATTGAATAAAACATTACTTATAAGTAAAGATCGCCGAGCTTACTCAGCGATCATATGAGCATATTCAAAATAGGCTGGGTATGTCTGAATGCATTGTATAAGAATTTAAAATTGATCAGTTTTTTTGGGACACCGTGTAAATGTGTATCTTAAAAGGCTGTTAAAGGAATGTTTGGAAATTGCGATTTGTTTCAGTATTCCAATACGTTATGTTTGAAGTGATATTATTTTATGATTTGAAGTGAATTATTTTATTTTCAGACCCGTCCTTCCATCAGTTAACCCGGGTTATCTGCGCCCCATGGTCCCGGAAACGATCCCGGAGGATGGCCAATCCTGGCAGGACATCCTTAAGGACATGGATCGAGTTGTGATGCCTGGGGTAGGTTAAAATAACTTATTCATTGTGTATTTATGAATTATTCTTTACACAAAATTAAGGTCCTAAATTTTTGTACATGGTCAACCAACCCGTATTTTCTAAAATACCCTAAAATAAAACATTCCGCTGACAGAAATAAATAATATAGAAATTTTAACCTCTAAACAAACTAAAATGATGAAATTAGAAAGATCTAACCAATTAGGCTACTACAGTAATCAATACAACGATTGTATTATGGGCTACTCTTACCTGTATATTTCAGCAGGCCTACGCGTAACGTAAACATTATCCTTTATAACACGCAATTAATATATACACACAAGTATTAAACACATTATAACCATTATAACTTACAATAAAGTTACTGCTAGCATTATTTACGTATTATTATATTATATTACCTATGAAAACATTTTTAATCAATTCTAGGCCTATCGTCTTTTTTAAGTTTGTACGAATTATAATTTAATAATACGAATGCACCTCATAAAGGTTGAAATTTGAATCAAAAAAGGCGCGATTTGACAAAAAACTACATTAGGTGTTAGGTACCTACGATCATTGAACCTCAATTAGGATCTATATAACAGATAGAGAGCATTATTGCAATAGAACGAGGTTGTATATTGACTTCAGTTTTATGATGTTGTATTTTTCATGTTTTATTATTTCTGTTAAAGGTAACACATTGGCAAGCCCCAGGATTCCACAGTTATTACCCAACGGCGAGCTCATTTCCTTCAATTGTAGGTGAACTGATGAGTGCAGGACTTGGAGTCATGGGTTTTAGCTGGGTGAGCAGTATTTTATACTTTTTAGTTGTTCTATAGTTAAAATATTGTACTAATTATAAATTATAAGCTAATGGTAAACATAAGTACAGAAATTGAAATTATCATTACCTCTGAGAGAAAAATAAGATTCACGTCCAGAAAATTCACACAGGTAACGGCAAATGTTTATCAACTGTTAAAGAGAAAAGGAAACAGTCCAAGTAGTCACGTTGTGATAAATATTGTTAGAAAATACAAAACCGGAAACAGGGATGCCAACTGCTGTAAACTAACTAATCCTACTTGATTAGTTTAATAGTTTGGTTTAATAATTTAATGGGTGGAAAGTTAAAAATTGAATAAGGCTTCAAATTATAAATATGTGTTTTATAGAGCATTCTGTTTAAAATCTCATTGAGATATTTTATTTCATCTAATTTATTAATTTCATAAGAATATTTTGTACTAAACAGGTGGGTAGATTTTATTTAACTTATCTCTAATGTATAATGAAATAACCTTTTCAGTTATGGATTTTCAAAATATTTCAATCAAACACAAAAAACGTTAAGTGAAAATAATATTTTTTACTCACGGGTTTTACATTTACATTTCAAACAATAAATTTAATGTATATAGTGTAACATAATGTTGATTTTGAGCTTGTTGTTCTGAAAAAAAAATTATTTGATTACAGTAAAAACTTTTATTCAACATAAAATTTCTATTTTCAGATGTCAAGCCCAGCGTGTACAGAACTTGAGATGGTGATGATGGATTGGTTGGCTAAGGCCATGGACTTACCCAAAGATCTGCTCAATGGTTCTGACTCTGAAGGTGGAGGTTGTTTGCAGGTAAAATTTTGATAAAAACATTTTTAAAGTGTGCTAAAATCCATGATAACTTATTAAAATAATTCAGAACCAGTTTATATAAAGACTAGGAGTAGGCCCTACTCAATTTATTTTTCGAATGAGTTATAGTAAAATCAAAACGTCAAAATAGATCAAGATTCTAAGATATTTATTCCAAATTAACTAACAGCATGATGTAATTTTCTTTAATCATTAAGGAAATGAAAATGAATAGTAAAATCATTTATTTGAGGATAGGTACAATTTAAAGGAATTGAGGAAGAGCCTAATTCTTTTCAGTTGAAGAAGATAGTATGTGAATTTTTTAAATAGGTCCTTCAAAAAATTACTATGTTAATATTATTAAAACGATAATAAATATCTTAGTCATTCTGCAGCTAAAAGGTTTCAACTGCAGACTGACTAAGGTATGTATTATCTTTTCAATTTAATTTCAGTTCAGGACTGATTTTTCGGGATGAATTTTAATCAAGATTATTCACTAATTTTCCTACAGTGTAAGTAACATAACATATCTTGATAGCACACTTTATGTTATCAGGGTTCAGCTAGTGAGGCAACTCTGATGGGATTACTCGTCGCAAAAGAGAAGACGGTAAGGCGAATTCAAAAGGAAAA
This sequence comes from Nephotettix cincticeps, assembly GCA_023375725.1. Lineage (NCBI taxonomy): Eukaryota > Metazoa > Arthropoda > Insecta > Hemiptera > Cicadellidae > Nephotettix > Nephotettix cincticeps. The sequence continues at coordinate 39,513,810 of CM041786.1, forward strand.
TCCTGAACTGACAGAACAGGAGATCAAAGCAAAGTTGGTGTGTTACTCAAGTGATCAGTCCAACAGTTCGGTGGAGAAGTCTGGAATGTTGGCATCTGTGCCAATGAGACTGTTGCCAACCGATGAGAACGGGTGTCTTAGAGGCGAGACTGTGCGTCAGGCTATGGAAGATGATGTTCAGAAAGGCCTCATCCCTTGCTATGTAAGTTGTAAAGCATATAGTGTATGAAATACCTCGACTATAAAATAATTTGTAAACTACATCATCCATAGACATACTAATTCTTAACTTTCAATACTTCTTTAGTAGTTCAATATTATAAATTAAGGATACAAAAGAACAATAGTGAAGTTATCACAGTATAACTATTATGAAAAGTTGAGGAATGAGGATCTCCATAGGACTTAACAAACAAACAATATATTTTGTCATTTACCAAAATATGTAGCCTATCAGCCATGCCCTACTTAAAGTCAAAGCTACATCCTAAACATTTACAGAACAGCAGCAGTAATTTATAATGTTAGTAAATGGTGAGTCATGAGTCGTATTTATTGGTAATTTGCAAGTGTGATGGATGGATGCTGAACCTGTGGCAGCAATGAACCTAGTTATGATACAAGTGTTACCCATCAATAAATGTCAGCACTGTTCACTTGGCACTATGTTGTGTTAACTCATGTCATAGATTGATAAATCTCAAAGGAAGATCTGTAGTCTGTATATGGGCAAAGCATAGATGGATAAAAGAGCCAGGTTCTCACAAGTTAGTAGGAAAAGCTGAGACAAGTTGTTTACAAGTATGGATCAGACATTAGATTTTATGATAACTGTAAACCATAACTATATACACCAGTTTATAACTGAATTAAGAGGTAAGAGATAATGTAAGAGACCTATTATAATTTCTATAAGAACCTCCTGTAGCTTTATTTTGGAAGCATAATCTGACATATTAAGATGTTTACAGCTAGTTGCCAACTACGGCACAACCGCAACTTGTGCATTTGACAAGCTGGACGAGATAGCTCCAGTGTGTCAGCAGCATGACGTTTGGCTCCATCTAGATGCGGCGTATGCAGGTGTAGCGCTCATCTGTCCCGAGCTGCGGAAATACATGCCATCGCTGCATCTTGCTGACTCAATCGTCACCAATTTGCACAAGTGGCTGCTCGTTAATTTTGACTGCTCAGCCATGTGGTAAGTTTGATCATCCTATCTTCTTATGCAACAACAATTGTGAAGGGGTATTTACAGGAGAGAGAAACTTAGGATATTGCACATTACCCGCCTTGTTACTTATGTGAAAAAACATACTATTTAGGTCTTTGGTGTTCAGCCCCCAAGGACTCTTGTCTAGCTACATCATTTTTTAAATATTATTTTAAGATTACAGCATACAAGGACAGAAAAAACAAGGCGGTACTTGGTAGCTCTCAGTCTTTGTTACTCAGATAGAAGGCGTTGATAAAGCTTAGTATATTTTACTAAAAACTAAAGGGGTGTTTTCCTTCTTCCGCAGTATATTGCACAGCGTGCTCCTTGATTAGTTAACTGTGTTACCGCAACAATGACCTACTACTGGTTGCATTGTAGTCATATGAATATGCGACTAGCCGGTAACTATGGAGGTAGAAAAACGGTCTCATTTGATTTCATTGGAACCAGAAGTTGTCATTGTTGGGCGATGCAGTGAACTTAATCACAGAGCAAGTTGTGCAATATACTGTGGAGGTAGGAAACGGCCTAAAGCAACATATAAGTTTTCTTTGAAGTTACAAATAAATTGTGTCATTTCAGGTTCAAGAGTTGTCGAGATATTGTGGAGGCTTTCACCGTGGAAAGAATCTACCTCGCTCACAGACCCAACACCGAGGCCCCAGATCTTAGGGTCAGTTTCACTTATTCTTGAAATATAGAATACTCTTCAAATTTTCTAAACATAACTAAAAACAAAATTAAATTAAATTTAAAAAAATATTTCAAATTTTCCACATTCAAAATCCCTTACATGAAATATAATTGTTTGGCTTGGATTTACAATTTTCGAGCGATTTTTTTTAAATTTTCTTGTGTTGATTTATAGAGAGTTTTTACAATTTTTCATTATATTAGGTGACAAAACACTTTTATATAATATTGATCTTTTTATTAAAAAATGATCTTTATTAAAATGATTTAAATTCAATGGACAATTTTATTACCGTATTCAGTATAAATTTTAGACAGCATTCAGCAACTAAAAATACCCCTGTCGCAGCAGACCTGCGTACTCAGCGAATTTCCAAATCAATAATATAAGAATAATAATAATATATTACAAGTTTTATCAATATCTGTCGATAAATATAATAGTTATTTGCCTATTATCCATAAGATTAACATGGGAAAGAGTATGCAGGTTTGCTGCTGTGAGGAACATTAAAAGTAGGCATTTCTAGCAAAAATAGTTTTATTTTGATCATTTATGTCAAGTTTCATAAACATCTGTACATAAATAAAGGGTGTTGCCTATTCTCTATATGATTAACATGGGAAAAGAGTCTGCAGGTTAGCTGCCATGATAAACACATAAACAATGATTTTTAAGCATAAATGGATAGATTTCAACTACGTGAAGCTAAATATAAAGTTAAATCCAAAAACATTGATTGATAAGTGAAATATTAATTTTTCTTCATCCTCCATAAGATAAAAATTGGAGCCCAAAAATAAAACATACTGTGTTTAGATTTTTTTTAAACCTCGGTAACCGTTGGAGATAGAGAAAAACTTTAAGGAACTGTATTGGGTAGTTTTTAAGCTGATTCTAATGGTGAAAGATAAAATTTAAACTTTTTTACAATTACATATGAAAACCCCAATTTTTGAGTACAAAACCTACCTGTTTCGATTGACGGATAAGTCTGGTTTACAAACTCGTCTGAGCAAATGTAGGAGTACACGTCTCTACCAAATTTGGTCTTGATCGGACCATTCTTACGAGAGTTATCGTGTTCACAGACACATATATATGACCAAATATATATAAATTTTAACGACTATATTGTTTTTGGCCTCTGGACACCTAAACACGAATAAATAACATAGTCCCGTGCTTAAGTCTCGCCATGAGACCTACGGTAATAGCTTCTTCTCTATGGGAAATTCGCTAAAATGTGATCATTATTTTAAATAAATAAAATTTATTGAGGATTTTTTCTACAGAACTGGCAGATTCCACTAGGTCGTCGTTTCCGATCACTGAAGATCTGGTTCACTCTGCGAGCTTATGGTCTGAAAGGGCTCCAGCAGCATATACGAAATCATGTTGATCTTGCAAAGCAATTCGAGAAGCTGATTCTTGGAGATCCTCGTTTTGAACTGGCAGCAACTACATGCATGGGCCTTGTCTGCTTCAGAGCAAAGGTAAAGAGAAAATCTTAGGCAAAGAGATTTCTTACAGGTAGTTCATTATCGTTATGTTATATTATATCATATATATTATCATATACTAATTATTATAAGTAAAAGCGCAAATCTACATCACAATTAATGAAGTGGAGAGGATCAGGTGATTAGGAAGATGTTAGTTGTTAAAAAAAGTCCCATTGTTTATTCACACATTTATATTTTTACTTGAATACAAATGAATACGAATGGTTAAGATAAGAAATAAATGTAGGTATGACATTTTGTTACTGATGAAAATCCTGATTTTATATAGGCTACTAGTAGTAAGCCTGTCCTACATACATACGGTTGTATGATTTAATGTTAAGAAGCAAGCTACTTATTACCGTGATACTATATAAACCTAAATTTTTAAACAAATAAATGCAAAGAAAAATAAATTTTCAGCTCTATTATTAAGTTTAATTTTCCATTAGCTGAATTAGAACAATTGTATCATTATAAAAATTAGTTATATGTTAAGACAACATTTTTATACAGCATCATTTTGAAAAAAGTTTAAAATTAATTATCAATGTAAACAAAACAATATTAATTTTAATTCATAGGAGATGGTTATTTCTTTTTATTAAATCACTTAGATCACATCACAAAACTGGCTTTTTAAGAGCTAATTATTTTATATCCATAATGTGGAAGTCAATTCAAAGTAAATAAAAATTATCTCCAAAAGGTATAGAATAATAGAATTTAGGTTCATAACCATATGGGTGTCCTCATTTTCAAAACAATCAAAAAACTTCTTTAGCATTATGGAGAGACAGACAGATAGAAATTGAGATAAGGCCCATTCCAGCTTTTCTGCGGTAAAAAGTAAATACATAATTCTAAGTAATGTACAAAAAAACTAATTTGACTTATATAGATTATAATATGTTTCATTTTATATGTTATTTTATATAATTATTAAAATGTTGTATAACATTTAAAATTAAAAGTAGCTGAATCGAAAAGCGTTATATGATTTGGTACATTCTAAAAAGTTTGTAAACCTATTACAAGGTATTCTGTGTATGTAAAGTACAGTTGCATGACTTATTTATTATTTTATTTGTTGCACTTGGTTTAAACTCCTGTAAATATCACAATTTTGGCTTTCATACAAATCAGTTCAATTCTGAATTCTGAATATGTGTTTGATAGATTATAGGTTTTACCTAAATTCAAGGTTGTCATCTTTAATACTCAAATTTGAGGAATATCCTTTTAAAAATTAGGATCCCTCCACTAAAAATATTTGTATTTACTTCCCTAAGGGAAATAGGTTAGATCATGGATACGTCTAAAGGGAATGTTTTCAGTTCATAGAACAGCTGTTCTTATGTTTCAAATTTTTATCTTACAAATTGCTAACCCCCCTCAGAACTAAGACATATCATCGTCAAAAAGTAAAAGGATTATACTTTTAGCTTCTACACTAAAAGAATTCAAGATATAACTAGGATTATTTATTTCAAAGAATAAAATCAATTTTTTTTTAATTATTTCTATCTGATAATAGGGAGAAAACAGATTGAGCACTGCCATCCTCGAGGAGCTCAACAAGAGAAAGAAGATTTACATGATTCCTGGCAAGCTCCAAGATGTTGTCTTCATCCGTTTTGTTCTTGCAAGCCCTTCAACTCAAATAGAGGATATCAAGAACTGCATTGATGAAATCATCGCAGCCACCAACATTGTGATGGAACAACAAAGAGAAAATACTGACACCGGAAACAAGATTAGTGTCGACTCCAGCACCGTGAAGATAGCTGATGAAACTAATGTGGAGTCTGTGGCAAGAGGGATGAATGAAATACACATAAATGGCTTTGGCAAGATCGTCCCAGAAGAGAAGCCGTCATTCTGCACACCGCGGCACAACATTTTGAATGTTGCCAGGAGCTAATTATAGGGGCAACTCTCATGGTACTGTCTTTACTACATAGGTTAATGATCACTTGTAAATATTTGCACATATTGTACATTGTTATTATACAACATTTATTAGTTTTATATATGATATTATTATTGTTAAAATAAGTATTAATAAGCTAGGGACTTGTGATAATTTGTAGTTTAAGATTGTCATACACTTAAGTTAAAATGCCTTTTTTATTTCATTCTACTCTCTTCATTACATGTACTTAGAATCTTAGATCATCTGTTGTACACTAATAAGCTGCATAATTGTTTTTTAGTAAAATAGCAAATTTAAAATTTCTATTCCTACCTTATAAAAATTGCTGTTATCTATACAGTACTTGATTTAAAACATGTAATCATTTGTTACTGACATTTAATTTACTGAATTATTAATTGAATAATAAACTATTGCAGTTTAAATACACTAATGGTTATGTTAGCTATTGAAATTACCATAAACATTATTTCATTATGACATTCCTCTTACTTTTGATTTCCTTGGGAGAGTATTAGTCAAAAAACTGCTACCACATTTATTAACTCCTTGGTCAATATATGCATTACATAGGGTGTACATGGACATCTCTCACAATTGAGGATAATGTTTTTCTAAATTTCAGAAAATTTAAATTTGTTAACTGAACAAAGTTCCTTTTATTAGCGAATTTCCCATAGGGAAGGAGCTATTACCGTAGGTCTCATGGTAAGACTTAAGCCCAAGACCATGTTATTTTTTCGTCTTTAGGTGCCCAGAGCCAAAAACAATAGCGCGTTAAAATTGATATATATATATATATATATTATATGTACATGTATATATGTATATATATAACTTTAACTGGCTGGGTGGTGTAGTGGTTATAATACCCGCCTTCAAAACTGAAGGTCGCCGGATCGAATCCCGCAAGGGTCGAATCTGGACCCAGTCGCCATTTGTCATTGGGCTACTAATTAATGATGCTTCCTAACAACAGGTCGACGTTAGGTAGTAACAAGACCGGGGTTTGGACCGTTCCCCATCAAAACGTTAAAAATGCCACCGGCGTAGAAATACACAAAATAAAAATATGTGTCTGTTAGCACGATAACTCTCGTAAAAATGGTCCGATCGAGACCAAATTTGGTAGAGACGTGTATTCCTACAAATGCTCGGACGAGTTCGTAAACCAGACATATCGGTCAATGGGAACGGGTAGTTTGGGGGGGTTTTGTACCCAAAAATGGGGTTTTTTGCGTTTTTCACATGTAATTTTTAAAAATTTATTATTTTATATTTCACCATTGGAATGAGCTTAAAAAACTACACACAATTAAGTTCCTTAAAGTTTTTCTCTATCTCCAACGGTTACCGAGATATAAAAAAATCTAAACACAGTGCGTTGTATTGTGTGGCTCCAATGTTAATCTTACGGAGGATAGGGAAAAATTAATATTTTCCATATTAATCAATATTTTTGGATAAAACTTGATATTCTATGGATGAAACATGGTATTTATCTTCATGTGGTCAAGATCTATCCATTTATGCTTAAAAATCATAGTTATGTGTTTATCATGCGAGCAAACCTGCATACTCTTTTCCCATATTAATCATATAGGGAATAGGCAAACTCCTTTATTTATGGACAGATGTTGATGAAAGTTGGAATAAATGTTAAGATAAAAATTATTCATGGTAGATATGACTTCTTTCAGTGTTCCTCACTGCAGCTAACCTGCACACTCTTTCCTATGTTAATCTTATGGAGGATAGGCAAATAATTCTCATGTTTATGGACATATTTTTATAAAACTTGTCATATATTAAATTATTGATTTGGAAATTCGCTGAGTACGCAGGTCTGCTGCGACGGGGGTATTAATTATTCTTATGGCAGGTATATATTAGTGATTTTCCTTTTCATTTGTTTTTATACAATATTTTGTATTTATTTGTCAAATTATTTATATTTAAACACTTAACAGAACATTTTTCACCAAAAATTTTTCATTTTTTAGGTAAACTTTGTTTATGAATATCACAAACGGTTTGAGAGTCATGTGATACCCAGAAGCATCAGCCCAAGGCAACTATATACAACAGTTATTCAAATAAAGCTTCATCATAGCATGAGCCAAAATCAAATTAATCTTATCTATATACAGTACTTACTATCCATAAGAATAAATCAGAAATGTTTAAGTAGGTTAGTTATTACAATGAGGCATAAAAACATGTAGGTTTTCCAGCATACATCCAATATAAGTGATGAGTCAGAGTTCAAGCGGAGCGGACGCAACGCGGTGTGGTTCTCTTATCGGCGGTCCTGTGTTGTAGTGGCTATCGCTACTTGTCCTCGTGGCCCGTTCGAACATTTTGCGTATACGTTTGTGTCTCTTATTTCCTCAATATGTCTAACTGTCAGGTGTGTTTAAATGGTTTTTAAAAAATCAGGCGAAGCTGACGTTTAATGACTGTAAAAATGTATTTCATGCGAAGTGTGTAAATATGGCTACAGTGGATCTAGCTTTTTTAGAAGAACAGAATGCGGTGTGGAGTTGTGATCCCTGTGGCCAGGTGCGACGTAAGAGTATGAGACTTGACACTAGTGCACAATAAGGAAGGATCACGTTGGAAGATATAATGGAGGCGCTAAACGAAATACGAGCTGATCAGAAAAAAACGTAAGTGATTTTAACGAGTCCAATGGTTTATTACATAGTAAATTAGAGGAGAATACGCAAACCCTTCAGAGCGGTATAGTAAAAATTGAGAATGCTGTAAAAGTAATTGAGGAGTTAAAGACTGAAAATAAAACGTTAAAGGATAAAGTAGTTGCTTTGGAAAGGAAAGTACAGTAGACGATATGGAACAGTACTCGAGTTCGCGTAGGAACTGTGTAGAATTGCAAGGTATACCTGAAGAGAGAGGAGAGTCAGCAGTGGAAATGGTGAAAAACGTAGGAAAAGCCTTAAATATGAATATAACTGAGGAGATGGTGGATGCGTGTCATCGCGTCAGCAGCAGGCAGGACAATGCGTCTCGACCACGTGGCATTATAGTAAAGTTTGTTCGCCGTTTCGACAAAGAGCATTTACTTAATAAGCGACGTGACAAGAAGCACGACTTCTCGAGTCGTTTTTCTGTTGATAAACCCATATATATAAACGAGTCTCTCTCCCCTGCAAGACGACGACTACTGGGACTGGCTCGAGAGGTGAAGAGAATGTGAGGTGTCAAGTATCAGTTGCTCCGTGGCGGCAATATCCTCATGCGCAAAACTGATGGTTCACCGGCGATCGAGATTAAATCAGCTTCGGACTTGGACAACCTGTAGATACTATTAAAGGTACAGCGAAATGTTCCTTATTAAGCTGTATAACAGAAGATATTCTTTGTTATATATTTTTATTAATTATTTCTGAACATGCATTGTTGTTTTTTCAATATTATTTCTGCAACCTTTTTATATAGATTTTATAAAAAATTTGTTTTTTGTAAATTTATAATGAAGCGATTATTTAAAATAAACGTTTCAGTTAAAATTGAACAAATCATATATACTACCGTATATTGTATCAAGTCTGATTTTTTACGTAATGTGCAGAAAATTGTTTGTTTAACATTATTTGTTTATACTAGATTTATAATATAAATTATGTTTGAAAACATGCATATGGAGGAAACTTTGATAAATATTCTTCATCTAAATATACGTAGTATGCGATCAAACTTTGATCGCTTTGTTGCTGAATTAAGTGTAAAGGAGAAATTACCAGAAGTGATAATATTAACAGAAATATGGATTAGTAATAATGAAGCAATGTTTTACAAACTGGAGAACTACGATTTAATATTATGTACAAACGAAAAATACCGAGCTGGTGGTGTAGCGGTTTTTGTTAGTGATTCTATTTCTGTTTCATATAGTGAGACAATTAATTTTGTATCTGCTGATATAGTTAAGTTTAATTTTAATTTATTAGGGCATGAGTTTATTTTATTTTCAATTTATAGATTGCATAGTAATTCAATAAGATGTTTTATTAATGAATTTAGAAAGTATTTGAATGAATGTAAAAAAACCATTAAGAAATGCAATGGGAGATATGAATATAAATTTACTTAAGACAGACGATAATGATGTGGACAATTACAAATTAATGATGGCTAGTATGGGATTTGAGGCTCTGATAACGCAGCCAACTAGAGTAACTGTAGCGTCACAATCCTGCATCGATCATGTCTACTTTAAGATGTCTTGTAACGACAGGCAGCGGTGTGCGGTGGAGACCGATGTAACTGACCATTACATGACGTCACTGCAACTGCGAGCAGCTGGCCGCCTCGCCGCCGAGCCCGCCACTGTCGCTCGTACTGTTATCAATTACGATAACCTGGACCTGATGTTGTCCAACGTGGACTGGTCTAATGTCTATAGGCAGGGAAATGCCTCAGTTGCATGTGATTTGTTTTTGGCTGAAGTACAATTTTGTATTGAAAGCTGTAAAGAAATATGTGTAATAAAGAATAACAACCGCAGATTAAAGCCATGGATCAACGATTATATTTGCAGTCAAATAAGAAAAAGGAACTTGTTGTATAAGAAAATTAAATATAAGTCACCAACTGATAAATTTAGGCTATATTACAATTCTTTTAGAAATAGACTGAAGCAAAAAATTAAATTAGCTAAAACAGAATATTTTAGAAATAGGTTGGAGAGAAATATAGGAAATCATAAAGCCACATGGGATATAATAAAGAGTATAACCGGACAGAATCATAGGGATAATAAGTTCTGTTTAACTATTAATGGTTCTATTGTATCTGACCCAGAGTTTGTTGCAAATTAATTTAATTCTTATTTCTTGTCCGTAACCGATAAAGTAATTGAAGATAACCTATTACCACCTGATTTTGATAACTTTCATTACAAAAATAATTTTATTATTTTAATGAAAGAAATTGTATGTTGTTAGGACCAGTATCATCTGAAGATGTAGTTAGGGCAATAAAATCCTTGAAAAATGGAAAGGCACCTGGAATTGATGGCATGAATTCATTCTTAGTTAAAAAAATCTCTCCTTGGATTCTAGAAGTTTTCACATTCATTGTAGATTTAAGTTTTAGTACGGGGATTTTTCCTGATAACTTGAAAAAAGCTGTAGTGGTTCCAATCTATAAAAGTAACTCGCCCAATATCTCTGATTTCAACCTTTTCAAAGATTATAGAGAAAATTATGAAAGAAAAATTTATTCAATTTTTAAATAGGATAATTTTTTCAGTTCCAATCAGTATGGGTTTAGAGTAGGGGTTAGTACAGAAATGGCTATTTTAGATTTTATTGTTAAGATGAATGATGGCATTAACAATAATAAATGTGTAAGCAGGCTTTTCTTGGATATTCAAAAAGCATTTGATACAGTGAACCATGAAATTCTGTTAAATAAGTTATATGATTGTGGGGTACGTGGTATAGCACACTCTTGGTTTAGCAGCTACCTAAGTAACAGAAAACAATGTGTCAAGATAAATGGCATTGTTAGTAATATGGGAACAATCAGACATGGTGTCCCACAAGGCTCAGTCTTAGGAGCAACCCTCTTTTTAATACAGTAGAACTCCAATTATCCGAATTAATGGGGACCGGGACCCATTCGGATAATCAAATATTCGGATAATTGGAGTTTTTTTTAAAATTGCCATTAGAGAGAAAAAAAGCTACGTTTTGATATTGCACTATTTTTTATTGAATTAAAAGTAAGAAACATGATATTTTCACATGGTTTAAATATAAATAAAATGTACGTACAAGTTTAGAAATAAAAATCATTGTTTTTTAAACATCTCCGTCAATGTAAGCTGTTTTGTGGTCTTCATCCGTTTTCGGGCAGCCAGGTCACGCATTCGCTTGACGGTGAGCAGTTGCAAGTGGTCACACTCGGGCTTAGCGGGGGGAAGAATAATAGCGCACTTAGACTTTTTTGGACAAAATTTTTTTTTCTGAAAGTGATTCGGATAATCGGCAATTCGGATAGTCGGAGTTCGGATAATTGGAGTTCTACTGTATATATAAATGACCTTTGTAGCGCAGTATTAAATAGCCAGATCACTGCTTTTGCAGATGACACGGCCTTGTGTTACATTACAAATAGTTGGCTCGAGACGGAAAGAAGTATATTGGCTGATCTTGAATCCCTAAAATGGTGGTTTTGCAAGAATAAATTGGTTCTCAGTACTGTTAAAACTAACTGCATTAACTTTAGTTTAAGGAGCCTTGTGGAATTTGATAATAAATTAGTATATAAATGTTTAAATTGTTTAAATACACAAAGTAAATGCAATAACTGTTCGGAAATTAGGGAAAATAGGGAAGTTAAGTACCTCGGTTTAGTCTTAGATAATGAGTTGAACTGGAAAAGTCATATACAAAAAATTAAAACTAAACTTCTGTCAGGAATAAGACTTTTTTATCACTTACGTGAAATATGTCCTATCCAAATCTTGCACACTTTATATTATGCCTTAGTAAATAGCAGGTTGGAATATGCTATTGTAGCGTGGGGTGGAAGTTATCGTTCTACTATAAGATCTATTGAGAATATTCAAAAGTGGTATGTTAGAGTAATGTTAATGAGGAATTCCAGAGAGCCCTCTCATCCATGTTTTACAATTATGAAAATTTTACCTATTAGATGTATTTATATACATAAAGTTTTAAAGGCATTTTTTCAAAAGAGAGAAAATTTACCTACAAGTATAAATTCTTTTAGACAAGGTCTTAGAAATGCATCAAATTTTCGGGTCCCCAAACCAAACCTAACTTTTTTTACAAAAACATTTAATTATACAGCCCCAAGAATTTTTAATAAATTGTCACAATACATTAAGAGTATTAGGAAAATTGACAAATATTCAAAAAGCATAAAAATTTGGCTTTTAAGCATGAGCAGAGATGATGTAGAGGAACTACTTGGCATTGTTCAGTAAATGTGATTCTGTCCTCTCTTATCATATCTCCATCCTGATATCATATACTATTACCATAGTTGCTACTAGTTGTTATCATAGTTATACTATTATATATACTGTAGTATACTATACTGTAATTATGAATCTAGTAAAATTTACAGACTTGAATTTTAGAAATAGTTATTTTGTTTCTAAAAATATTTTTTTACTATTATGAAACCCATTATTATGGGTAATTATTATTATTATGTTCTTTTATGAAACCCATGAAGGATAAGTTTTGTTTTTAATTATGAATTTGATTTTGCCAAAAAAGTATTTATTATTTTTATGATGACCCTTTCGTAGTTAATTATTTTGTTAGCCACCGCATAATTCTGACAAGTAAATTATATTAATTTATGATGGAATCCCTAATCTGGCGTTGCCTTTGGGACCCTATTTTCCTCAAAGATTGTATGTTTTAGTTCAATTAATTAAAATTAAATGTTAGACATTATGTTATTTTTGTTATGCTGTTATGCTATGTTATAAATTAAAGATGTTACTTAATTTCTGTTGTGTAAATATGTTTTATAAGGAGGAAATAAATCATTTATTCATTGATTCATTATTCATAAAGCTGGAAATCAAGTCCTATAGGCATTTTATAAGTGAGATGTAATTTTTTACTCCTTCTGCATAAGATTGGGACTCCAAATTACAACATACTATGTTGTAATAATACCCACATAGCACAAAATAGTTTCGGACACGTTTCTCAGACATTAACATGTAACATTATTATAGTGCAGATAACAAATACAAACTTTGCAAGGTCAAAACGAGACAAAATTAACAATTTAAATATAAGTATTATGTTCCCTTGATTAATTTTATTCTTTTACTCTGAATCTTTCATATTGGTGTGTCTTGTAATCCAGCTACTTGTTTAGAAGTCTCAATTTGAGGATAGATTTAAGCGATGGCTGGTGGATGCAATATTTCCTGATGTGCATTGACATCTGCCCTAATGAATCTGCAAAGACCAATCTCATAATTCTTATTAGATGCAAAATTGTGGTTTGTATCCCACATAGGTCCTACATAAACTATAGGTCCCTTAGATTTCATTGGCTGTTGCGCTATTATTTAACAGCCTTACCTAAGGATCATGTCAGGCTTAGTCAGTAACAAGACTAAAAGATCGTACCATAATCATTTTACACTCATCTCTGGAGATGTAATGGATAGTCGTTTTGGCCAACACCGAATACAATATATCCGATGTTGTTCTCAAATCAAATAAAAAAATCATTTATCGCCTTTAAATAATACAGCTTTACTGAAAGCTGGGTTAAATAACTCAAAAAAATTGTACCGCATGGGTCATTAATGACCTGTGCGTGGAATGAGTTCTTATAGGTGTATAGCTTCGTACACTACGAATTAAGCAGAAATAAAAATAACAATTACATGTTAGAAAAAATGAAAGACCTAAATTAAGCTAGTACAGCTACAATTTATTGAAAAGTTATTTGTAAAATGAAAAAAGGTAAAAGTAGTGCAGACATACTTCATAAAAAACAAAACAAGTACAAGTCTAATAATCAACTGTGATTTTAAAACATTTGGGCCTTGACATAGAATGTTAGCGAAATAAGTTTTGGCGACAGTGAAAAGTGAAAAAAATGATAGTGAGCTTGTAGAAGTGAGTGATTACACTAAGTATTCAAAGCTGATAAGGGATTCCACGCGGTCGAGGCCCAGTTCTAATAGTCAGTCGGTGACGACCCGCTTGTAGATGATTGAATAAGGTTCCTTATGCTGGAAGGTAAATTGCGGCACAAAAAATTAGCAGAGGACATTATGCAAATTAGCGGATCTAACAACTCTGGGAACCTGTGCACCAATATTTGCTGCACTTCTTGTGTTGTACTAATGTACAACTGGCGTGATATGCAGATATCTATTGATTAAAGTATAAATTACTATGGTTTTAACGTACAACTGTCTCAAAGACAAAAATTTAGTCTCTTGAAAAAGCGGTTCAGTTGATTATTATTTGTGTTTTAAAGGCGACTTTAATAATTAATTTTTGGATTATGAATAATGGTTCTATGTGATTTTTAGTAGGCCCTCCCCAAACCAGTACGTCATACTGTAAGAGTGACTGGATGTATTAAAAATAAATTCATCTAACATCTAAAAATAAATTACAACAATGTTTCTCTAGCTCTAACTAAACTGTTTTTTGATCTTGGAAAGGTTTGTTACAATCTGCATTTCATATAAGTCAAAAACCTTAAAATCCAAATCATAATATTGTCACAATTTTCTAATCTTTAGTTATTGCTAATAGATACCAAAGGAACTACTTTTATAAATTACAATAATTAAATACTATCAAGAAGAGTTAAATTGTATTAAATAATTATATGAGATGAAAAATAAATTTCAGTAAATTGGTTCAGCTTTTAAGGGATTTGCTGCTATCCTAAGTCACTGGATCATTGACCTGGACTTTGTTACACTGTTCCAGAACAGCTGAGAAGCCTGGTCTTGATAAACAGGTTAAGTCAGTGATAAGTCAGTGATTTGGTTTGATGGGTGTAACTTGTATGGAGTGCTATCTTCTATTTCTTCTTGAAATAAAATATGGAGGTAATATAGTGTAATTAGATGAATGTTTTGTGAAGAAGAGTACAGTTCATATTTTTATGTTTATTCTCTTATTCCTTACCCTCTTTTGTAAAATTCAGTGTTAAGAAGCAATGTACATACTTATTATAGTGAAAAAATATAAAATCTGAAATCTTAATCTGAACGTTTATGGTTTTGTTACATGGCATCTAACAAAACCATAAACCTCTACAGAAAAATTCTTTAATTCTTTGTCTATCACTTCAGGACTCAGTAAATGCCTCAAGGACAATATGCCACACATGTTTCGCTAAAGGGCCTTACAAATGAACAACCTTTACACATCCATCAATTAACATCCATCCATCATCCATCATTCACATCATCTGATCACCAGGGGAGGGACACATGGTCTATTAGATGCCATCTATACACGGGACCGATCACGTCAGTCAAATTGCTGCCCACATATACTCGGGACCTTCAGATTTAGTGTTAGGTTATATATGTATGTTTTGAGACCAATTTATATTTTGCAAATAGTTGTTACTTGTTTAGAATAGTGTTTAGAACTTCTTTGGAGAATAGTGTTCTACAATTCCTTGGATTGTCTTGGAAAGTAGACGACAATATTATTCTTAGTTGGATATAAGAAGAGGATAGTTTTATTTCTGAACTAGAAGAGAGTGGTATCGAAACTGATGTTGCATCAGAGCATTCCGTGCACACTACTGATACTATTATACCAAAGAATTATTAATTTTAATTACTAAATTAATTGAAACCCAATTTATATTTCCATGTCTTCTTATAGAAAAAAAATATTCAAACATTTGTCCCTACTTAATTATTACTCCAGACAACTTTAAACAAAATTGATTTTTTTAAATTTAATTTAATTTTGTTTTATTTTAACTCTTTTAGGTACCAAATGTATAGTTCTAAATGTAATAAGTAGTAATAATATATCTAACTGAGCTCATAAAAAAAATTTTATCGAAAGGAAATACAGTGTTAGATGCCAGCTATACGCACAATCTGTCGCGTTGGTCAGATGGACAGGACTGATGACGGGTTAAGCATATAAATGCAAAGTTGAGATACCGTACATTCTTAGCTCAATTATTTAATAAATTAGAACATTTTTATCATTATAACAATTTGTTATAAGTTGAGATTACATTTTAATATAGTACAATTTTGAAATTGGTTTAAAATCAATTATTAATGTTAACAAGCTAATATTGATTTTAATATCACAGCTGTTGGTATAAGTCAATAGATATATCTATTAAATCAAGTTTGAATAAAAATATCCCCATCACAGCAGACCTGCATACTCCAGCGAATTTCCAAATCAATAATAACACATTTTATCAATATGTGTTTTAAATAAGAGAGTTTGCCTATTCTCCAAGATTAACGTGGGAAAAAGTATGCAGGCTTGCTGCTGTGAGCTACACTGAAAGTAGGCATATTTACCATAGACTATTTTTATTATGTGCATATACCGAGTTTTACCAATATTTGTCCATAAATAAAGGAGCTTGCCTAGTCTCCAAAAGATTAACATGGAAAAGAGTATGCAGATTTGCTGTATTGAGGAACCCTGAAAGTAGGCAATTCCAGCATAAATAATTTTTATTTTGACCAATTATACCAAGTTTTATTAACATCTGTCCATAAATAAAGGAGTTTGCTTATTATACGATTAACTTGGGGAAAGAGCACGTAGGTTAGTTATAGCCATGACAAACACATCAACTATGATTTTTAAGCATAAATGGATTACCACATAAAGCTAAATACCAAGTTTCACCCAAAAATACAGATTGATATGTGAAAACCGTGAAACCCCAATTTCACATGACCGGTATTAGCTTTGGAGAGGGGGGTGTTGGTGATTTTTAAGTTGGAAAATATGTAACAGGTTTCCATAGAAACTACCACAGCTATTGTATTGAATCTCTATATATAAAAATGAATGTGTCCGAGTAGAAAATAAGTTCCTGTTTGTCTGTGACGTTCCAGGAGGCATTTTACGCCATCTTCTCCAAAAAAATGGGCAAACTGATAACAATGAAACTTATTTCATGCATTCTTTACATTCCAGAGAAGGGTTTTCAATGCTTGAAATTGTCCGCCGCCCCTTGAAAAGTAAATAATGAGCATTTAAAAACCCACTTTTTGTTTATGAATGTCACTTTATGTTCTGAAGTAGAATAGCATTACGGCTTTATTGTGAAAGGTTATATAGTCTGGGTCGCGGCATAGTGAATAACAATACTGAAATGATAAGTATTATTAATAACATTCCCATAAAACGAATAAATCTGAGGATTAATTCACAATTTTCAAATCCAATCCAAACTCAAACTAAACCTAACTGTAATACGGATTTTATAGGAAAGATATTCAACAGCTGATTGTTATAATAAACGTAATATGTATAAACATTGTACTTATTTTATTATTTGGCCAACATATAAACACGTGATTTTAATTAGACAGAAATGAAAATATAAATACATAATCCCCCAAAACCGTAAACTATTAACGTGGTGAATAAAGCTGTTCATTTTGTACAGTATACACACTTACTTCATAGTTTTACATTAATGAATTATTCAGATGGCATTGGATAGTAAAGCATATTGCTAATGGAATGTAAACCAATTTGCTGTTGCTAAGAAATCAAAAATGTTTTCATTGTAGACAATTTATAAACAAACTTACTCTCCATAACGTTAACATTATACATTTAAAACGCCATAAACTGGAAACTTATGGGGTTTTCGAAAATATTTTTTCTCTAAAACCTTCCCGGACACATGTAGAGCAACTTCCTAAAATTTCATGGCGATCGGATGAGTAGTTTGGCAACGCATAAAGGACATACAGACATACATACATTCAATTTTATATATAGAGATTGATTTTAAACACATTTCAAAATCATACTATATTATAAAGTTATTTTAACGTACCTTATAACTAATTACAATAATGGTATAACTGTTCTAATCTGTTTAATTGTAAAGTGTAATGCTAAATAATAAAGCTGGGTATTGATTTATTTTCTGTGAAATGATTTGTTTAGGATTTCAGGTTTACATTTCAGTATGTTAATCTTTCTTCTTTAAACTGAATCTTACAACCCGGACAAAGGGCGGGCTTATTGCTAGTGTTTACTAAAACCCTTCTCCTGAAAAGTTGCCATTTTGTAGTTACGCCCTATTGACCGACGATATATCTCTATCCAATACTATAATACGAGCAAGGTTTGTATATATATATATATGTTACTAATGTAAAAAACATTTAAAAACACAGTACCCTTTTTTATTGAAATTTATTAAACTGACATGTTTCGTACCCTAAGGACATTTTCATAAGTTCACTTAACCTATATTAAAATTATTGTTAAATGTAAATAAATGTTTGATATCTTTATCAGCAGCTGATTTTCATGTAGTCCTGGGGTGTAGTTGTATAATTTTTTCCAATATAATATTTTTTTGTGTGTGTTTGCATTTTATTAATCAACCTGTTGGATTGTGTTTTGTAGTTTTTGTAAATGTGTAATTCTTCTTTTACGTCTAATTTCGTGCTCTTTGTTCCAAATTCAATTATTACAAGGTCATCTTGCAAACTTTTAAAATTGTGATGGTTCTTTATCATATGTTCAGCTACATTTGATTTCATGCTTGTGTAGTTTTTTGAATTAAAAGCTTGTACATGTTCTTTGTACCTGGTTGTGAATGTTCGGCCAGTTTGTCCAATATAAAACATGTCACATTGTGGGCAGTTTATTTGGTATATTCCTGATTTGTCAAAATTATTGGTAGTGTGAGTGGTTCTGTTTATTTTTTTAGTGATAAGGTCAAAGGTGTTATTTCTTGTTTTGAAGCTCATTCTGTAGTTAGTTTTATTAAATGTTTTACGTATTGCTCTGTTAAATTTTGTGTTGTACGGTAAACATATATATGTTGGATTTCGTTTGTTTTCGTATTGTTGGTTTACAGGTTGTTGTTTGTTTTCTTTAATCTTTTTTAATTTCTTCCTCATCATATTGTCGATTAGGGTGGGTTTGTATCCGTTTTTAATAGCAAGGTATTTTATTGTGTCTTTTTCTTCATTGAAATTTGATTTTTTCATAGGGATGTTGACAAGTCTATGTATCATGGTGTGAAATGTTGACATCTTTTGCTGCCAAGGGTGGTTGGAATTGGCTGGGATTATACAATCAGTTGCGACTGGCTTTTTAAAGATTTTAAAAGTATGTTTTGATTGTTCATTGATTATTGTAATGTCCAGAAAGTTAATTGTGTTGGTTTGAGTTTCTTTTGTAAATTTTATTGTGTTTGAGAGTGAATTCAGATAATTTAAAAGGTTGTCGGATTCTTCTTCTGACCCATCGAAAAGGCAAATTATGTCGTCTACGTATCTGTACCAGTATATTATGTTGTTCTTGTAAGGGTTCAAATTATTAATTATTTTTTCCGATTCTAAAATATTCATGTAAATATCAGCTAGAAGACCTAAAAGAGGTGATCCCATTGCCAGTCCTTCTGTTTGAGCATAAAATGAAGATTTGTAATTAAAATAATTTTGTTCAACAGTCAATTTTGTTAATTTCATGGTATCAATAATTTCATTTTTCTTTAATGTTTTATTCTTTATTAGTTCTTTAGTACCTGGTGACCGAGCTTTGCTCGTTTAGAACAATACATGTATTATAAAAATTAATTAGAAAAATTAAAACACATTTATTACTCAATGAAAACATTTATGTGGTTTAAATAAAACCGATTTAATACACCATAATTAATATAGCAGTGAATCGCCATAGATGAACGGATACCTGGTGGGGATGGAACTCACGGCCTATAGTTCTTGAGGCCGACACGCTAAAACTCGGCTACGGCGTTAGTCAATTGAGCGATGCCGTTTAACGTCTTTTAGCCAAAGCCGATCATTTACTGTTTAATTATTCATACCGTTATTATTAGCCTGTGATCAACTGATTTTGTTATAAACGGAATGAGGATTGAAAAGCAAAAGAAAAAATTTAATTTACATCAATTAATTGGTTTGTTACAGTTGTTTCAAGCAATACAACGAAAACGTTTTCTATCAAAACACAGAAGATTTTGGAAATACTTTTTTCTGCTTTTATTTCGCACAGTTATGTTATCCTTAAGTTTTTACAAATTGTTTAGTAACCTGATAATTTTGCATTTATCTAATTCATAAAGTAAATATTTATGCATAACCTCTATATTGTTCCCCGCAGTCTTCAATCAAGAACTGTCAAACGGTTATAAACAGCTGTTTTGGTTTGTATTGTTTACATTTTATTCTCCATAAGCGTAATGTTAAATTTTTAGATTTTAAACTTAATATTACAGTAAAACACGAATTTTCCTGGACATTAGACCTATCTATAACTTATTTTCTACTCAGAAATTAGTTATTTCCAAAATTTAAAGAAATTCCTCGGTGCCGTTTTCGAGATCCGTGTGCAAATATATATATATATACAAACCTTGCTCGTATTATAGTATTGGATATAGTATTGGATTAAGAATTTGCAGTGTGTCTTTAACAGGGATGTTTGTGTACATACTCTTAACATCAAATGATAAGAATATTGCTTTATTTGGAATTACAATTTCTTTGATTTTATTTACAAGTTCATATGTATTTTTTATTGTAAAGTTGTTTTCAGGTATGTTTCGTTTAATCTTTTTTTGTAAATATTTACTCAAATTGTATGTTGGGGCATTTCTGTAATTAACTACAGGTCTAATTGGAATGTCTTCTTTGTGCGTTTTTGGTAGACCACAAAGTGTTGGAGCTCTCGGTTTCATAATTTTTAGTCGACTTTGAACATGTTTTGGAATAGTTTTACATTTGTTTATGGTAGTGTTAGTGAGTTTAAAAAATTCATCTGTGGGATCATTGTTAATGTTTTCAAAATCTCCATTTTGTATAAAGTTATGAATTTTTTGATCATAATCATTTTCATTTTATAACCACGATGCAGTTGCTTTTATCAGCTTTTTTGTTATTAAAGCTTGGTTGTCTTTCAACTTTTTTACTATGGCATCCATTACATTAATTTCTTTTTTAACATTTTGTGTCTTTGTAATTTTTTATTAATGTCATATTTTTCTAGTTCGTGGATAAAGTTGTTTCGGATGATATTTTTATCATCTTTTTCAATATTTCTAATTGCTATTTCGACATTCATTAAGTCATCTCTCGTAATATTCTCTTTGTGATCAAGGTTTATGTTGTATTTTGTGGATTTATTCAATAAGTTTCGTTCATTGTCTGTAAATTTGATTGTTGTCAAGTTCTTTAATGCAGTATTGAATTGATTTCCATTTTTGTTATACATATATGTGCAAATATATATAAATATATATATATAATAATATAATAATATATATAATATATATAATATATAATAATATATAATACTATTTGAAAATATTATATATTTCACTATGGCGCCCCATAATACATAACCTTTCACAATGAAGCCGTATTGCTATTCCACTTCAGAACATGGCCAAATTTAAAGTTAACATGTATTTACTGACAGGCGTTACGAAGTTCGCCGGGTCAACATATATATATATACTAACATATAATTTTACAAACTATTTTTTTGTCTCTAAGCACCTCAAAACAAAAAAATAACATGATCACAGGCTTAAGTCTTGCCATGAGACCTATGGTAATAGCTTCATCCATATGGGAAAATTCGCTAATACAGTAATGAGCTTGTATAAAACCCAGTTGTGAACAATATGGAACATGTTTTTTCCAAGCTCTACTGAACATGTGATCTATAAATGTGATTTAATAAAAGTTGCCTGTCAAATTAAAATCAATATCAGTTTGTTATTTACATTGATCTTTGATTTTAAGTCTATTTTAAAGTTGTACTATATTAAAATGTTAACGTAAAAACAATTTTAATAATACCACAAATTTTCTAATTTCATAAAATTTATTTGATTGTAAGTGAGTACAAAATAATTGAGATTTTATTATTATTTGAAATTACTCTGCTAGTATATAACATAAAGATGTTTAAATTGCATGGGACTCTAATAATCACTTTATTTTTTAAAATGAAATGGCAACCAACCCAGGTAAGTATTTTAAGCCAAGTATGAATGAGAAATGAGTGTAGAATGATTGTGGCACAATCTTGTAGTCTTGTAACTGACTAAGGCTGACATGTTCTTTAGACAGAATTGTTAATTAATAGCCCAACAGTCATTTGCGTATCTAAGGGACCCACAGTTTTACATGGAGTCTGAACCACTGCCTCCGAATTACTAACTGGTCTAATAATGAGGATAGTCTTTGTGGATTAACAAAGTATTCAATAGTGCGGCCTTTAATCCACACAAGAGAATACCACACCCACCGACCATCGCTAACAACTATCCACAATTCGTGATCTCCAAGTAGCTGGATTACAGGACGCCACAGTCACTCACTACTGGAGATAGTTATGGGTAAAGCTCAAACTTAGTTAATGATCTATAAGTCAAATAAAATCTTGTTTGTTATTAGAAAAAAATCGGTTTCCAGGGATGTGAAGAAATTACTATCCATAACGCAGAAGCTAAAAGCAGGGGAGAGAATGTGAACATGAGAGACGAGCTGGGATGGACACCTCTCATGCATGCTGTCTACAATGGAGACATGCAGCTTGCACGGGACTTGCTGTGTCAGGGAGCTCAAGTCTCCCTCCGTAACCATCATGGTTTGTATTATAAAATATTTGTATCATTTTCTTTTATGAAATAAAATCATTTTTATATTGTATCGGAATTTCCACTTTTTTCTTTTGTAGATTAGTATTTAACCAGATAAGGTAAGACATATTATCCATCTTCTCTTCCTGGCTAATGAACCATTGTGGCATTTGCATAAATGAGATAAGAAAACATGTAAACATGTAGTCTCAACTCAGAGTGGCTAGCCTATAGGAAGATCTACAGCCTTCCCAAAATGAAGTGCAATTTTTGAATTTTGATTCCCCACTCAATCAAATTCATGGTTACACTGTTTAAAGTTTAATTTAAAAGTATACTGGTAAAACTGATCGTATGGAGCCTTCAGCTGAAACTGACCGTCTGCAGGGGGCTTTATTTTTGTTTAGAGCAAAATAAGGGATTAAATTAATAAGTATTAATTAACCTGACATCGGTCCCATTGTTATATGGCATCTAACAAAACCATATGCTCTAGAGAAAATTATTTAATCCTTTGTCTATCACTTTGGTACTCAGTAAATGCCTCAAGGATATCAAAACATGTGTAGCACAATTAATTGCTACACATGTTTTGCATCATTAAGGGATGATTCACATCTGGTGGTTGCCAGGGGAAAGTGAGGTGCACATGGTCTGTTTGATGCCATCTATACACAAGACAGATCAAGTCAGTCAAATTGCTTGCCAACATACACACTCGAGACCGTTAATTTTACTGTTTGGTATTAAATGAGTATATGTATGTTTTGAGACCAATATATGTTTTGTAAATAGTTGTTAATTGTTTAGAATAGTGTTTAGAACTTCTTGTAGAATAGTGTTCAATATCCATACCATGATATTGTTATCTACTTTCTTTAACAATTCAAGGAATTGTAGAATTCCTGATCAATAATACTATACTATGATGAATACTGATCATATAATACTAATTAATTAGGCTCAGTCTTGATGTAATACCTTAATAGGTGCTTCCAAGGCGGATTTCAGCCTGATGTGAGGGGGTTTTAGTGGGTGAGAGTCCCACACACCGGGGAGTGTACCGATATTTCCTCCCTAATGGTGCATCAGCATTTACCCTCGTAAAAAAATACTAATTAATTAATAATAAATATTAAAAATTATAATTACTAAATGAATTGAAACCTAATTTATATTTCTACAAGTTCTGGTTCCATAGTATGGGATCCTTTTTGGGCTTCTAGGGAGAAACCCAATTGAGCTACAACAAAATTGATGATCCACAAACCTTCTCCAAACACTTGTTCCAACAATAAGTCGGAAAGAGTGTTAGAATCAGGAGTACCTAATAAATTACTAATAATATACAATAATAATACATTACTCCAGACAACTTTTTTTAAAATTATTAGTTTTCTTTAGTAAAATATGATTTAATTTTTGTTTTATTTTAACATTTTTAGATTACCAGATTCTAAATGTACTGTAGTAATAATGTGTCTAGCTAAGCTCATAAAAAATGAGCTTAGATGCCACATGGCGTTAGATGCCAGGTATATGTGAGACCGATCGTGTTGGCCAGATGGATGGGACCGATGTATAATAAATAAGTATATTGGGGCAGAAATAAATTTTTTTACCGGTCTAATTATGTATAAGTCTACAAAACTGGCCTTTTTATTGTTTGAATTGTTCCAAACACCTTTTACATTAATATGCATTGATCTATAACAATCTTGACAGGTAGTCAACTTGCAGATAGTTGAGGGGTGAGCGCAGTGCTCACTTTTCATTATAAGTCACATTATAAAATATGGAGTTTGTAATAAAACAGTCTGGAACTTGGAGTACCTGTTGTTTGGGGTGTCAGCACTCAGTAGTCAGGAGGATAAGATAGGAGAGGTTAAGTGACCTTCAGTCTGTCTCTATTTTTGATTTGTGACCAGTTACAGTGCAGTAAGCACAAATTTGAAAAGGACTTTAAGGCCTCATAATATATAGCAATACGCTATGTGTGTTGAATATTTATTTTTTACAATAGACAGAGTATTAGCAAAATGTCTTTTTAATAGCGTCATGTGTATTAAATAAATTAATTTATTGAAAAGTTTATTATTTTAGCTTTTTTTACTGTGAAATTAGTTATTTTTTAGTTTTTAAATATAATAATTAAAGGTTGGAAATATAGGTAAACATAATTGACATAATATAATTTGTTTGAAATTCATGAAATATAAATCGTTAAGGTTTTTAAAAAAGTTAACAGCACTCACCCCTTGACCATCATTGTAACTCATATGACCTCGACCAACGGCGGATTAACTACTAGCCCAAATAAAAAGAATTATATTTGTTATAGTGTGACTTCTATGTCTAAAATAATTCCCTAAATTAAGTGAAAATTGAGTTTATAAATTCGTTAAAAGTTCATGTTCTATTAATCGGTTTTTGTTTGTAAGTATTACATGGAATGGACTCTAGTTTATGTGATGGAAATCTATAAATAAATTAGGGTTGATAGCATATAAAAATACCCCCGTCGCAGCAGACCTGCGTACTCAGCGAATTTCCAAATCAATAATATAATAATAATATTTGACAAGTTTTATAAAAATCTGTCAATAAACATGAGAATTATTTGCATATCCTCCATAAGATTAACATGGGAAAGAGTGTGCAGGTTCGCTGCTGTGAGGAACACTGAAAGTAGGCATTTCTACCATAAACAATTTTTATTTTTAACATTTATACCAACTTTCATCAACATCTGTCCATAAATAAAGGAGTTCGCCTATTCTCCATATGATTAACATGGGAAAAGAGTATGCAGGTTTGCTGCCATGATAAACACATAAATTATGATTTTCAAGCATAAATGAATAGATCTCAACCACATGAAGCTAAATATCAAGTTTTATCCAAAAATATTGATTAATATGGCCGAAAAAAGAAATATAAGAATAATAAAAAATAATAAAATAAAAAAAATAAAAAATATTAAAAATTAAACGAAAAAAAAAAATAAATAAAAAAAAAATAAAAATAAAAAAAAAAAAAAAAAAAAAAAAAAAAAAAATAAAAAAAAAAAAAAAAAATTAATTTTTCCCTATCCTCCATAAGATTAACATTGGAGCCCCACAATACAACGTACTGTGTTTAGATTTTTTAATATCTCGGTAACCGTTGTAGATAGAAAAAAACTTTAAGGAGCTTAATTGTGTAGTTTTTTAAGGCGATTCCAATGGTGAAATATAAAATTAGAAACTTTTAAAAATTACATGTGAAAAATGCAAAAAACCCCATTTTTGGGTACAAAACCCCCCCAAACTACCCGTTCCCATTGACCGATATGTCTGGTTTACGAACTCTTTCGAGCATTTGTAGGAATACACGTCTCTACCAAAACGACTATTGTTTTTGGTCTCTAGGCACCTAAAGAAGAAAAAATAACATGGTCCCGGGCTTATGTCTTACCATGAGACCTACGGTAATAGCTTCTTCCCT
The DNA here is from genome assembly GCA_023375725.1 of Nephotettix cincticeps. Classification (NCBI taxonomy): domain Eukaryota; kingdom Metazoa; phylum Arthropoda; class Insecta; order Hemiptera; family Cicadellidae; genus Nephotettix; species Nephotettix cincticeps. The sequence continues at coordinate 39,540,017 of CM041786.1, forward strand.
ATGGGAAATTCGATAAAATTTGTAAAACCAAGTATTATTTTAGGTATAACTGTATTTACAATTGCAACTCTCAAGTTTGACGAGGATCTAATGAAGACGCTGTACGACAGCTTGTTACCTGAACTGAAGCAGCAAGAGAGTAACCTGGCCTTGTTATCAGCTTGCACTAGTAGATCATACAACACAGTGGAGTGGTTACTGGACTATACACAGGCTGAAGTAAACACTGTCTCACCACTGACTGGTATGTGTGCTTAAATCAATCTTAATCTTGCACTAGTAAATCATACAATATACAGTGGAATGGTTACTCCACCAATCGCACACTCAAATAAGCACTGTCTCACCACCAACTGGTATATGTGCTTAAATCAATGTTAACTTGCACTAGTAAATCATACAACACAGTGGAGTTTTTACTCCACCACACACACACTCAAGTAAGGACTGTCTCACCACTGACTGGTATATGTGTTTTCATCAATGTTAACTTGCACTAGTAAATCATACGATACAGGGGAGTTTTTACTCCACCACACACACACTCAAGTAAGGACTGTCTCACCACTGACTGGTATATGTGCTTTCATCAATGTTAACTTGCACTAGTAAATCATACGATACAGGGGAGTGGTTATACTCCACCACAAACACACTAAAGTAAGCACTGTCACACTAATGACTGGTATGTGTGCTTTCATCAATGTTAACTTGCAGTAGTAAATCATACAATACAGGGGAGTGGTTACTCTACCACACACACACGCAAGTAAGCACTGTCTCACCACTGACTGGTATGTGTGCTTACATCAATGTTAACTTGCACTAGTAAATCATACAACACAGTGGAGTGGTTACTCCACCACACACACACTCAAGTAAGGACTATCTCACCACTGACTGGTATATATGCTTTCATCAATGTTAACTTGCACTAGTAAATCATACAACACAGTGGAGTGGTTACTCCACCACACACACACTCAAGTAAGCACTGTCTCACCACTGACTGGTATGTGTGCTTACATCAATGTTAACTTGCACTAGTAAATCATACAACACAGTGGAGTTTTTACTCCACCACACACACACTCAAGTAAGGACTGTCTCACCACTGACTGGTATATGTGCTTACATCAATGTTAACTTGCACTAGTAAATCATACAACACCGTGGAGTGGTTACTCCACCACACACACACTCAAGTAAGCACTGTTTCGCCACCAACTGGTATATGTGCTTAAAATATGAATATTGACATGTACTAAGGAATAATACGGGTGGGTTTCACAAAACCGAGTTTTCACTACGCCGAGTAAGACTAAAAATCTAATAAATATCGAAATTTCACTACGCCGAGGTTTCACAAAACCGAGTACGTTATAAAATTCAACTGTTTCACTAAACCGAGTTTCACAAAACCGAGTAAGGGGCTGGGTACCGTCCGCTCTGGAAGTGAGTTCGCACCAAGAGCACGTCGGCCGGCAGGCCAACAACGTGCAGTATCATGCGCTTTGAAGGCATTCATTGCCTGAAATCTGTGTAAATGACATTATTGATCTAATAACTTAAGCTACTTTATACTGCTTTAATATATTATACAGAAATAAAATTGTCCATGGATGAATGTTAAAAAGAAAATTATATAAAATAGTAAACGAAAATAATTGTATGCTCCAAAGCAGAGAGAATTTCATAGAAGACAATACAAGGATTACTAGATATGTCAAATTGTCTTTTCAGAAGGGACGGTTTAAAACTGTGAGACTTAAAGCTGTAAACCGTCGACACCGGATGCCCATTGAACAAAAAATGGGATTATCGGAAAGGTATATCGGCCTTTCGAGAAGGGTCAGTTCTGAATGCTAATGTTTGGTATAACTCAGAAACCGGGCGCACTTATAACACCAAATGGGATTACAGGAAATGTCTAACTAAATTTTTAAATAGATTACATAAATGTACATATTACAAGCTGAAAGCATTTATTATCGATGAATATTTGTAATTAGTACCAAATATCGGAGATTGGTTCAAGATTTGACAGTTGAACTGTAAATTTTATAATTTTCTGTTAAATAAGGTCTAGGAGTAAGAAACTTCAGTTTAAATAAAAAAATTATTTCAAAAACACAACCAATGTAAGCCTAAATGTTTCTTTTTCTAAATTTATTTTTTTAATTTGAGCTATATATATATATATATATATATATATATATATATACAATATATTAATATTTATCATCTTATTTAAGGAAAGGATAGCTACTATTATAATTGTTACTAAGTTGATAAATATTTGAAACGTAGTACCCTGAATTTTAATCAATATTTAAAAAAAAGTACTGCGTTTCAAATGAACATGGATGGCAACAATTAAAATATATTAATATATTTTAGCCAGGGGTGCCCACCCCCCAAGCTTCATGAAGCACCCCCTCAACTTAGAACCAGCCCCCCCATGTAAGTTGGCACCCCATACCATAAACAAAGGTGTAAATTATACTCGTAAGCACCCCTTATTTTATCTAAAACTAAAAGAAGATTTATAAAATATATTTATAAATAATTTATAATATATTTTTAAATAGGGTTCCATCTTGCTTCGTCGCTGCATTTAAACTCAATAACTTTATATTTCACTTCCAACTGTTGTTTGACCTTCTTTTTACAGTGTTCGTTCTATTTGTCATGCCTAACGGTAGCATTGCAAAACAACATTTATACTTAAAAAGTTTGCTTTTTGGGCATTTTATTAGTGTAAAAACATTACAAAATTTAACAAACTTATCTGTAATAATTTAAAATTTAAACTACAAACAAAAACAATAAAAATTTAACAAAATTTAACAAATAGTGATGTAATATATTTTTGAATGTCATTACGTTAAACACTGTTAAAATCCGTTTTACCCCCCTTCAAAAAAATTGTTTGGAACCCCCCAAGAATTTCAATGACGCAGTCTGCGTCATAGACCCCCCTGTGGGCACCCCGGTTTTAGCTATACAAAACGGCGAAAAGCACTTGAAACACTAGAAACAACATAGGATTTGTATTTAATACATTTTTGGGATCTTATGATTTTAAAGAATCATAATGCTCTAAAAATTATTTTAATTCGCAACATTTTATTAGCTAAATGTATTATTAGCTACTGTATTATTATCTTATTTTTATTAACTAAAATATAAACTATTTATTATTAAATCTTCAACATAAATTATGTGTCACGCGTGATGTTCACTACTCGACTGGACAGCGAGTGCCTGCAAAGCACGTAATACTGCACGCTACACAGGCTTCTATTGTCACTTCTAGAGTGGACGGTACCCAGCCCCTTACTCGGTTTTGTGAAACTCGGTTTAGTGAAACAGTGGAATTTTATAACGTACTCGGTTTTGTGAAACCTCGGCGTAGTGAAATTTCGATATTTATTAGAATTTTAGCCTTACTCGGCGTAGTGAAAACTCGGGTTTGTGAAACGCTCCCAATAATACAACACAGTGGAGTGGCTAATGTACCACACGCTTCACAGGACTTGCTTCTTTAAAATTAGAAAATTTACTATTGAAATAATAATTAATACTAAAATAATAACAATAATAAAGTTGTGTGTTTTTGGGGAGCTTGTTATTTTAATGATTATAAGATATATCACAAAAACAAAACGTTAAGTAATAAATATCTACTATTTTTAATAGTTTACTTATTTAAGAATTCATGCCCTTTAATTAAATACTGTATTAGTGTTGAATGAGAGCATAATAAACTATTTTCATAATCTTTGTTTGTTTTTTGTACATTTTAGGAGTAACTCCCCTGATGCTTGTAGCTATGAGTTCAGGAGACTGTGAGATTTCTGAACTGTTGATGAAGCATGGGGCAGATCCTAGTTTGAAAAGTGGCCTTGGACGGGACGTAATGGAAATAGCTCTAACAACTGGCACCACCAAACTCTTCAATATTATAAATCCTGTTTCATCCACACCAAAGAACCAATTTGGTGTTAAGAAAATTAGAAATATAGAATCTGAAAGTATAGATCCACTTTTCACTAAAAAACACTTTAATTTAGATGCTCCATATCATACTCCATCAAAAAACTCTCCCAGTTGTCCGGTAATTAAAATCAATGAAGAAAATCTCTCATATAGAACTATTGATAAATCTTTACTAAGCCCTTCAACGAGGAGTGTTTTTCTCTTTTCCCCACAACAGGGATCACGGTCCAAAGTCAGTGATCAGTTGAACTGTGAGTACAATCTTGCAAGTGTTGTGACTCCACGTAAATTTATATCTAAATCACCGAGTGTAGGAAAGAAAAGGAAACTTTCTGGCGTAAATAGCATCTCGTCATGGTTTAAAAAGGTGACCAAAAGGTAAAATTGTTTGTATTTATTTCCATGTGGGAACTAGTTTAGATCATGAATTTGTCTAAAGGGAATTGAATGTTTTCAGTTCATCTAAGCAGCTATTCTTATTCTTATATATTTACAATTCAATACATTAACTCTGGTAATTTCTATGGGTACAACTTCCGCACTTTGTTTTGGGTTACACAACACTAACACCCCCCTCAGAGCTTAGACATATCCATGTCACACATCTATAATATAAATTACCCCCGTCGCAGCAGACCTGCGTACTCAGCGAATTTCCAAATCAATAACATAATAATAATAATATATGACTAGTTTGATTATTATCTGTCAATAAATATGAGTATTATTTGCCTACTCTCCATAGATTAACATGGGAAAGAGTATGCAGGTTTGCTGCTGTGAGGAACGATGAAAGTAGGTGTTTCTAGCATAAACAATTAATTTTTTGGGCATTTATATCAACTTTCATCAACATCTGTCCATAAATAAAGGAGTTTGCCTATTCACTATATGATTAATATGGGAAAAGAGTATACAGGTTTGCTGCCATGATAAACACATAAACTATGATTTTTAAGCATAATGGATAGACCTTAACCACATGAAGCTACATATCAAGTTTTATCCAAAAATATTGATTAATATGGGAAATGTTAATTTTTCCCTTTCCTCCATAAGATTAACATTGGAGCCCCACAATACAACGTACTGTGTTTAGATTTTTTAATATCTCGGTAACCGTTGGAGACAGAGAAAAACTTTAAGGAACTTAATTGTGTAGTTTTTTAAGCTGATTCCAATGGTGAAATATAAAATTATAAATTTTTAAAAATTACATGTGAAAATCGCAAAAAAACTCATTTTGGGGTACAAAACCCCCCCAAACTACCCGTTTCCATTGACCGATATGTCTGGTTTACGAACTCGTCCGAGCATTTGTAGGAATACACGTCTCTACCAAATTTGGTCTCGATCGGACCATTTTTACGAGAGTTATCGTGTTCACAGACACATATATACAATATATATATCAATTTTAACGACTATTGTTTTTGGACTCTGGGCACCTAAAGAAGAAAAAATAACATGGTCCCGGGCTTAAGTCTTACCATGAGACCTACGGTAATAGCTTCTTCCCTATAGGAAATTCGCTAAAAATGTTATGGAAGACCTAATGAACAGAATTTTATAATTCCATTATTTGATTAAATAATTATTTGTGGTATTGTTCCATGTTTCGCAAAGTTAAGATGTAATACAGACAAATGAAGAAGAATAATTAATTTACATTTGCATGTACAATAGGATAGAGAAAGGGCAAGTTAGTAGGAGAAGGTTGGGAGTGGAAAACAGGACTAGGAGAATTTCTGGGACGTGTTATTACATTAAATACCCCCGTCGCAGCAGACCTGCGTACTCAGCCAATTTCCAAATCAATAATATAATAATAATAATAATATACGACAAGTCAAGTGGTCAAAATCTGTCGATGAACATGAGAATTATTTACCTATTCTCCATAAGATTAACATGGGAAAAGAGTATGCAGGTTTGCTGCCATGATAAACACATAAACTATGATTTTTAAGCGTAGATGGATGAACCTCAACCACATAAAGCTAAATATAAATTTTTATCCAAAAATATAGGTTAATAAGTGAAATATTAATTTTTCCTTATCCTCCATAAGATTAACATTGGAGCCTCAAAATACAACGTACTGTGTTTAGATATTTTTATATCTCGGTAACCGTTGGAGATAGAAAAAACTTTAAAAAACTAAATTGTGTAGTTTTTTAAGCTGATTTTATTGGTGAAAGATTAAATCTACAAAATTTTTAAATTACACATGAAAAACGCAAAAAACCCCATTTTGGGGTACAAAACCCCCCCAAACTGCCCGTTCCCATTGAACGATATGTCTGGTTTAACTCGTCCGAGCATTTGTAGGAATACACGTCTCTACCAAATTTGGTCTCGATCCGACCATTTCTACGAGAGTTATCTATCAATATATAGAGTTATATACAATATATATATACATATATATATATAAAACAATTATAACGACTATTGTTTTTGGTCTCTAGGCACCTAAAGAAGAAAAACTAACATGGTCCCGGGCTTAAGTCTTACCATGAGACCTACGGTAATAGCTTCTTCCCTATGGGAAATTCGTTAATCCAATACTATAATACAAGCAAGGTTTGTATATATATATATATATATATATATATATATATATATTTATATATATATATATATATATATATATATATATATATATATATCCAATACTATAATACGAGCAAGGTTTATATATATATATATATATATATATCGGCCATTATATAATTATGTGCGGTGGCCCCGCACATACCGCCATGCTATATATATATATATAGGTGTATATATTTATATACATATATATATATATATATATATATATATATATATATATATATATTTGCACACGGATCTCGAAAACGGCACCGAGGAATTTTTTTTTAATTTTGGAAATAACTAATTTCCGAGTAGAAAATAAGTTCTAGATAGGTCTAATGCCCAGGAAAATTCGTGTTTTACTGTAATATTAAGTTTAATATCTAAAAATTTAACATTACGCTTATGGAGAATAAAATGTAAACAATACAAACCAAAACAGCTGTTTATAACCGTTTGACAGTTCTTGATTGAAGACTGCAGGGAACAATATAGAGGTTATGCATTAATATTTATTTTATGAATTAAATAAATGCAAAATTATCAGGTTACTAAACAATTTGTAAAAACTTAAGGATAACATAGCTGTGCGAAATAAAAGCAGAAAAAAGTATTTCCAAAATCTTCCGTGTTTTGATAGAAAACGTATTCGTTGTATTGCTTGAAGCCACTGTAACAAACCAATTAATTGATTTAAATTAAATTTCTCTTTTGCTTTTCAATCCCCATTCCGTTTATAACAAAATCAGTTGATCACAGCCTAATAATATCGGTATGGATAATTAAACAGTAAATGATCGGCTTTGGCTAAAAGACGTTAAACGGCATCGCTCAATTGACTAACGTCGTAGCCGAGTTGTAGCGTGTCGGCCTCAAGAACTATAGGCCGCGAGTTCCGTCCCCACCAGAGGCGATACTTTTTGTTCAGTGCTATATTAATTATGGTGTATTAAATCGTTTTTATTTAAACCACATAAATGTTTTCATTGGGCAGTAAATTTGTTTTAATTTTGCTAATTAACTTGTAAAAACATGTCTTATTCTATCACCAGGTACTATATATATATATATATATATATATATATATATATATATATATATATATATATATATATATTTGCACACGGATCTCGAAAACGGCACTAAGAAATTTCTTTATATTTTGGAAATAACTAATTTCCGAGTAGAAAATAAGTTCTAGATAGGTCTAATGTCCAGGAAAATTCGTGTTTTACTGTAATATTAAGTTTAAAATCTAAAAATTTAACATTACGCTTATGGAGAATAAAATGTAAACAATACAAACCAAAACAGCTGTTTATAACCGTTTGACAGTTCTTGATTGAAGACTACGGGGAACAATATAGAGGCTATGCATTAATATTTATTTTATGAATTAAATAAATGCAAAATTATCAGGTTACTAAACAATTTGTAAAAACTTAAGGATAACATAGCTGTGCGAAATAAAAGCAGAAAAAAGTATTTCCAAAATCTTCCGTGTTTTGATACAAAACGTATTCGTTGTATTGCTTGAAGCCATTGTAACAAACCAATTAATTGATGTAAATTAAATTTCTCTTTTGCTGTTCAATCCTCATTCCGTTTATAACAAAATCAGTTGATCACAGGCTAATAATACGGGATGGATAATTAAACAGTAAATGATCGGCTTTGGCTAAAGACATTAAACGGCATCGCTCAATTGACTAACGTCGTAGCCGAGTTGTAGCGTATCGGCCTCAAGAACTATAGGCCGCGAGTTCCATCCACATAAATGTTTTCATTGAGTAATAAATATGTTTTAATTTTTCTAATTAATTCTTATAATACATGTATTATTCTAAACGAGCAAAGCTCGGTCACCAGGTACTAAGGGTGTTATATAGGGTAATTCACAAGGATATGTAGCTTTTGTAGCTGATTCTACACTGTATAAGGTAAAAAAATATGTTCTTAAAATATAGGAAATGCTTCATTAGAGGATTAGGGCTCGTGAGAGAATGTGCTTAAAACTTACCACCCAGGAAAAATGAAGAGTTTGTGGAACTTTGGGATGATAAATTAAGGGGAAAATCAATGGTTTCATAAGAAACCATTGATACAAGATCCTTAAGATTGATATCCATAAGGACATTGTCCAAAAATCTAATAAAAAATGTTTCAAGGACTGTGTCTTGTAGTTTTCAAAAATATTCTTCTTAAGACCTAAAAAAGACAGATCAAGAAACTATTGTTTTAAGTTTGAAGTTTTATGTACAATAACTTTGTTTAACACGTTCACTGCTAAGCCTATTTTCCGAAACTCTGATCCCCATCCTAAAATATAAAACTTTACCAAACTCTTACCTTGTACTTTAGTTATGCCAGTAGAAATCTCTTTTTGACTCCCTCAGCTGTTAAAGGAGTGAAAATGGCCGCCTACTTCCGTGGACGCATATTCTGCCACCATCACCTGGGATTAGGTTTGCACTGTTGAAAAGTGAAGTTGTGTATCCTTATATTTTTGAAGCGATTGTTTATGTTCCTTTTATTGTTTTTCACACTAAAATGAAAAAAATAAAATACAAGAAAAATCACGAGGACGCAAAAAAAGTCACACAGACGCAATTGATGCCACGAGGTGGTAAAACACGGTTTTGCTGCACCAAAAGTCATAGAAACAAAATGTTGTACAGTTTTTTGGAGTGAATTATTAAATTCATTTATATATACACTATTTACAATGTGTTTTAAGCTTTTTTGGCTGATTGTCTGACTCACTGGCAAGCAGTTCCCGAGGCTGCCGTGCTGCCAGAGCACCACTGTCCAAGACAGCCTACGCTAACCACATGATATATAATGTACCATTAACTAGTGCTGGTTCAAGTTTCAAAGTTGTAGCTATTATCCTGTAGCAGTAATACCATGAAAACATGTAGTAATAGATGGTAGCAAATGCGTCCATCAGGATGGCGAATGAGTACCTCCGTGGCTGCAAATACATCCACATAGCTGTGAACTGTAGCCGTTATGGATTCAACACACTAAATTTGAAACAAAAATCCAAAACTGTAACATTTAATTGCGAACAAAACTAAGTAAATCAATAACACCAAAATTACTTATACTAAAACTACTATTCCTGCCCATGCACGGTAACAACACAACCATACAACAAAGTTTGTACCAAGCAAAATGTCAAAAGTTGTATTTAAATACTGTACAGACTTATGTAATTTTATAACAAATTATGGAGTATAGTAGTGTGGTATATTTATTTTATAAATTGGCAACTCAATATATACATATATAACTCAATATATATATATATATATTTGCACTCGGATCTCGAAAACGGCACTAAGAAATTTCTTTAAATTTTGGAAATAACTAATTTCCGAGTAGAAAATAAGTTCTAGAAAGGTCTAATGTCCAGGAAAATTCGTGTTTTCTTGTAATATTAAGTTTAAAATCTAAAAATTTAACATTACGCTTATGGAGAATAAAAAATGTAAACAATACAAACCAAAACAGCTGTTTATAACCGTTTGACAGTTCTTGATTGAAGACGGCAAAGAACAATATTTGAATAGAGGTTTTTCATAAATATTTATTTTATATATGTAATAAATGTAAAATTACAGGTTACTAAACAATTTGTAAAAACTTAAGGGTAACATAACTGTGCAAAATAAAAGCAGGAAAGAGTATTTCCAAAATCTTCCGTGTTTTGATAGAAAACGTATTTGTAGTATTGCTTGAAGCCACTGTAACAAACCAATTAATATGTGTAAATTAAATTTCTCTTTTGCTTTTCAATCCTCATTCCGTTTATATCTAATTCAGTTGATCACAGGATAATAACAACTCTATGGACAATTAAATTCAGTATAAGATCAGCTAAAACAATTGAGGTTGGCTAAAACACCTTAACCGGCGTTGCTCATCTGGCAGTCGCCGTGGTCCAGCGGTGTGTTGGCCTCGTAGCAAGAAGGTCGCGTGTTCAAACCCCATATGGGGCAATACTTTTTGTTCAGTGCTATATTAATTATTGTGTATTAAATCGTTTTTATTTAAACCACATAAATGTTTTAATTGAGTAATAAATGTGTTTTAATTTTTCTAATACATGTATTATTCTAAACGAGCAAAGCTCGGTCACCAGGTACTAATTATTAATACATACTAAACAATAAATGCTTACAATTACAACAACAAATTTAATTAAATTTACAAAGACTGAAAATAAGTTGTTAGTTCTAAAAAAGTCAAATATTAAAGGAACTCCCATCATTGTTGAAAAGCTCTTGTTGAGTTACCAACTTATGAAAAACAAACTTCCCCAACTACTTTATTCCAGAATTTCAATAAAATCACACAAGTTCATACAGTATTTGAATAAAATTATTATGTAGTGGAAATTAAAAAAAAATTAAATTGATACATTAAAAAAATAAATAAAAACAAATGACTTTCAAACAATAAAAACTAGTCAATTTTTACCAAATTATTTTTGGTTTGTTGAAAATGTGTGAGTGATTATGTTCTAAAAAAATTATATTTGGTAGAATTTTTATTCACTTCATGTGTACATAATTTATAGATTTTTGTTTTTAATTAATTATACTACAATGTTTGTTTCAAAACTTTGTGTGTACTTTGTTTAACTTTAACAAAATTATGAAAGCATAAACTGTTCTTTTTTAGGAGGTCCAAGTCTTCAGCAGATGATGATGATATTGAAGATTTGTATAGTCGAGGACAAAATGGGGTTGACTTTTTAAGAGTACTTAAAGATTTAGGGCTTGAAGAATTTTTTTCTAGATTTAAAGAAGAAGAAGTAAGTAATTAAACTATTTTGTTAAATTTAATTTTAATAGTCTACCAAGTTGGGAAATTTACAAATAGAATTTTTTTAAGAATTAATGGCTTTCATAGGGGATTTTAATCTTTAATCCGTTGATTGACAGGGTGTCTAGAAATTATTTCAAAATAAATTCATGACTTACACTTAAATACTAAATAAATAATATGACACCACCTGCATGTCTGTAAAAATTGCGGTTCAAAAGATATTGGCTTTTAAATGCCAAAAATTCAATTTTTAAGTTTTCCGCGAAAACAATAAAGGTGAAGTATAATTTGACATCCACAATTAAAACCAGCTTAAAAAATTGAAATTAATAATCAAAATTATTATTTTGAATTATTGTATACGACTAATGGTTCCTGAGAAAAAATAAATTTAATATCCATGATAAACGCAGTATGTTGTCTGAGAGTACCCAATGTTATTCTTAAGGGGAATATTAATTTTAAAGGAATATTAATTTTTTAAAGAAATTAATTAAATTTATTCCTCTTTTCCTAACCTTTTCCATGAATCTTAGTATATTACATATAGGCCTATCGATAAAAAAAATTAAGAATTTTTTTACTTTCTCCCCTTATACCGTAGCATATGGAGAAAGTATTGTTTTCGTCAAAATTTTTGAATTTGAGTTGAGGGTGGATATATCCATTTTGGGGTCCCCTGTATCCAAAAAAGTGGGTTTGGACGTGATGTCTGTCCGTGTGTGTGTCTGTGTGTGTGTGTGTGTGTGTGTGTGTGTGTGTGTGTGTGTGTGTGTGTGTGTGCGTGTGTCTGGATGTGTACAGTGCCACAACCTACCCCGTTGGTCCGATTAAGATGAAATTTGGCATGTATATATATTCACAGTATCTAAAGGTGTTTTTTTTCATTTTTAATTTTTAAGGGTAGTTCACCCTTAAAAACCCTTAAAAAACGTGAAAAATCCAAATTTCTCAAAAACGGCTCTAACGATTTTGATTAGAATTTTATAGTTTATACAAGTACTACAAGTACTAAATAACAAGTACTAAATAATATACAAGTACAATAACATACATAAGTACAATAATATACAAGTACTAAATAATTTGAAACCACCCGCATGTATGTAAAAAATGACGATTCAAAAGTTATGGGCTTCTACATGTCAAAAAAACTAAATTTTTTAATTTTCAGCAAAAACGATAAAGTAAAGTATAGCTTGACTGGCCATTGAAACCAGCTTAAAAAACTAAACAAATTGGTATTTTGAATTATTTGTCTGCGACTAACGGTTCCAGAGAAAAGTTAAATATACTGTCCATGATAAACGCAGTACGTTGTCTGAAAGCGCCCAATGTTAAAAAATCAATTTCTTCCTTATTTTCCAACCGTTTTCCATGAAACTTGGTATGAAGCGTAAGGTCAAATCACCCATCAAAACCAACTCAAAAAAGCTTGGTATTACCGTGGGAGGGGGTTGGGGGGGTTTCAGTCCTGGTTTTTATGGTCTAGATAATAGGCTTTTTGTATCTACTATCTACAACTATCCACGTCTCTACTAAATAATACATTTTTGTGAAACAATTTTAGGACCCTAAACAGGAAAAGTGGTCTTATTGGAAATATATTCAAATTTTGGAAACATGGATAAGCTGAATCGTATCGGTTTTTATTACAAATTACTCTTACGAAAAGTTTCTGCAAAATTATAATTGATTTCAAATTGGTTAAATAAGTCCCACCCCACAAGATCAACCCATATACTCAAGTCTACTGTTTACTAAAGCAAGATATAAACTTCTGAGTATTTTTTGAGGACAAATTTTCTGCAAGAAATAAAAATGACGTATGTTACCTATGATTTTATTTTTTAGCTTGGATATGTGAATTTTCCAATTAAGTTCACTATCTAATATTATACCCAAATATTTTGTATTACTACTAGATTTAATCATTGAACAATAATTGTTCAATAAAAAAAAGAGGTTTGCAGCAATTATTGCCGCAAACCTCTTCCCCTATTAAACATTCATTACATTTGTACACTACGTCATCTGTAAACTTAACCACCTGCTTCAAAGAAAAGTTAACGAACGTTGTTTTATCTGCATTTAAAACAAGCTTATTAGTTGTAAACCACCACCTGATAGCTTCAAAATCCCGGGAAATCTTGCTATGAACAATATCCCACGATTTCTCAACATAGCAAAGAGCGGTATCGTCCGCAAAAGCCTTTACTTTTCCATCGAATCGTCCATCACAAAAATCATTAATAAAAATTATAAACAAAATTGCCCCCAAAACTGATTCCTGTGGTACCCGTACTTTACCTCCCCTATAAAACTAAAAACATCACTAACTTTAATACACTGTTGCCTCTTATTTAAGTAACTGCAAAACCAATCGTACACTACTCCACTAAATCCATACCTGTACAGTTTCCTTAACAAAATTTTGTGATTAACTGTGTCAAAGGCCTTCTTAATATCAAGGAAAAGACCACTAGTACACTCCCCATTGTTTATGCCCTCTGTTACGTTATCCATGAAATTTAATAAAGCTAGTTCAGTATTTACCCTTTTCTAAAACCGTATTGATTTTTATTAAAAAAATGAAGATTATCCAGAAAACTCAACATGAAACAGAAAATTTTTTGTTTCATGATTTTTTCATAAATTTTTGCGAACGTAGAAATTAGTGATATAGGTCTGTAATTTGAAGGAAGAAAGAAGGAACCACTTTTATAAATTGGAATAACAACAGCGTTTTTTAATTTTTCTGGAAAGACTCCAGTTTGAAAACTTAAATTAATTAAAAATGTCAAAACATCTAAGATTGCTGGAAAAATTGTTTTTAACATAACTGAACTTATACCGTCAAGGCCTGGAGATTTGCCATTTTTAAGTGACTTAATTGTTTTTTCTACATCTTCTTTTAAAACTGGACTTAGCAATATAGAATTACGCTGTGTGTATCCTGGAAATTTGTATTTATACGGTAGTTCTGTAAAATTTACATCTTCATGACTGTCTCCCACAACATTTTCAACAACTGATAAAAAATAATTATTAAATTCATTTGCCACTAGTTTTGGATCTGTTATTAACTGACTATCTACGTTGAGAGATATATTTTTGTTTAATTTCTTTTGTCCTGCAATCTCATTGACAGTTTCCCAAATAATTTTTGAATTGCCTTTATTAATTTCAAACTTTCTTTCAAAATGGGTGAGCTTCGTATCTTTAATTACTTTCCTAACATTATTCCTAAAACGAACATAATACTGTTTAAATTTATCATCTGCAGGTCTAAGCTTTACTTTTTCAAATAATTTATTTCTTTTTTCTATTAACTTATAAATGTAATCTGTCATCCAGGGTTTTAATTCCTAATGGGTTTTTTAATTTCTATCTCAACGGTGCAAGCTGAAATACAAGTGCCAAGTTGTGTTACAAATAAGTCATATGCCACAGAGGCATCAACCTGAGATTTTATAATCGACCAATCCACAGCATATAAAAGATCAATCAGTTTATCATAACAGATACGGCTACGGCGCGGTGCCGGCGGCGGCGCGAGCGGGCGAGGAGGACAGTCAGCTGATCGGCCGTCCCCCTCCCCGCCCACAGACAACAATCGCACAGCTGTCATGTAGTGGTCAGTTATCTGTGTCTCAATTATTTCGGCTTTATAATCTACACTGTTCCTATTTGTTAACCTCAGGTATGCATTATCAATACATGATTTTGTTGTAGGTGTTACCCTAGTGTAGTCATTTATTAAAGATTCAAAACCTAAACTTACCATTAAAATTTTAAAATTGTCTATTTCCTGATTTTCATCTAGAATATTAATATTTGTATCTCCTATCATTATGAAGTTTTTAGAAACACTTGATCTTTCAGTTTGTACAAAATAACTTTCTAGGTATAATTTACGAATAAACTAATTGGATGATGATGTAGGCTATAAATTGCCAATAAACTAAAATCTTCTCCATCGAAAACGAATTTTATCATCATTCCAACTGCTGACCTTAGCAAAGGTTTTTCGTACTCTACAACTGTTACACAACTTTTCTTTATAAAAACCGCCACCCCACCTGCACGATAACTGTCATTTGCGTTTAAAAACAGGTCAAAACCAGTAATACCAAAGAAACCCGCCTCATCGTTGTTCATCCATATTTCTGATAGTATAATAACATCTGGAATGTGTTCCCAATACAAAATTTCAGTCACAAAACAATCAAAATTTGCCATAATACGAATATTTTGATGTATAATATAGAGCTTATTACCAATGTTCATAATACTTTCCTATTGTTTAAAAACACATAAAATATATTATTACCCATCCAGCCACAATAATTACCACAACATAAACAATTAACAACAACAGATAACATCGATACCCCATAAAAATAATATCATTCATCTAATTAACAAACAAAGGAAGAGGTTACAACTTACTGAGGTCAGCCTGGGACTTAATCTCTACCACCGGCGACTGCTCTTCTTTCCTCAGCAGGATGTTGCCGTTCCGGATCCAGATAAACCCCTCTCTTTCCTCAGCTGCCTGGCCTGGGCCAAAAGTCGTCATCTGTTAGGGGACAGGGAGTCGTTGATGAAGATGGGGTCGTCCGTGGGTAGGCCTAGATGTCTCGTCGAGAACTCACGTTTCTGCGCTCGCCGCCTGGACATCATCTCCTCCTTGTCGATTCTCCTCACAAATTTTACAATTATGCCTCTTGCGCGGTCTTTTTGTGATTTTCCGACGCAGTGGCAGGCATCTATCATGTTCGATTCGATATCAAAATTCAGAGCTGCTCCGACTTTCTTCACAACGTCAGTTATATTCTCCTGTTTTTCTCCGGTACACCCTGTATTTCAATGCAGTTTCTTCGGGAATAGTTTTCCAACTCGTCGACACGACTCACAAGGTCACTGACTTTAGATTTCAGGGCAGCGTTCTCACTTTTTCAATTTCTTTAATATTCATCCATATTTCTGATAGTATAATAACATCTGGAATGTGTTCCCAATACAAAATTTCAGTCACAAAACAATCAAAATTTGCCATAATACGAATATTTTGATGTATAATATAGAGCTTATTACCAATGTTCATAATACTTTCCTATTGTTTAAAAACACATAAAATATATTATTACCCATCCAGCCACAATAATTACCACAACATAAACAATTAACAACAACAGATAACATCGATACCCCATAAAAATAATATCATTCATCTAATTAACAAACAAAGGAAGAGGTTACAACTTACTGAGGTCAGCCTGGGACTTAATCTCTACCACCGGCGACTGCTCTTCTTTCCTCAGCAGGATGTTGCCGTTCCGGATCCAGATAAACCCCTCTCTTTCCTCAGCTGCCTGGCCTGGGCCAAAAGTCGTCATCTGTTAGGGGACAGGGAGTCGTTGATGAAGATGGGGTCGTCCGTGGGTAGGCCTAGATGTCTCGTCGAGAAGTCACGTTTCTGCGCTCGCCGCCTGGACATCATCTCCTCCTTGTTGATCCTCCTCACAAATTTTACAATTATGCCTCTTGCGCGGTCTTTTTGTGATTTTCCGACGCGGTGGCAGGCATCTATCATGTTTTTGATATCGATTCGATATCAAAATTCAGAGCTGCTCCGACTTTCTTCACAACGTCAGTTATATTCTCCTGTTTTTCTCCGGTACACCCTGTATTTCAATGCAGTTTCTTCGGGAATAGTTTTCCAACTCGTCGACACGACTCTCAAGGTCACTGACTTTAGATTTCAGGGCAGCGTTCTCACTTTTCAATTTCTTTAATATATATCTCGATCTTCTCCATCCCTGTTTTCAGAGTGTTCGTGTTTTCTTCCAAATTGGTATGTAGAGTCTCATAAGATTTATTAAAGTCGGCTTCCCTCCTCTTTTGAGTTTCCTGGATATCTCTCAAGGCCGCCATGACTGTTTCCAAGGTCACATTACCTTCACCGTGGCTGTACTCTAACCTCATACTTTTACGTCTTGTTGTTTTGCATGGATCACAAGGCCACAATGAACCCTGATCTGATAAATAGTCCACGTCATCTTGGGTCATTTTTACGCACTTGCCATGAAACTCCCCATTGCAGTCGTGACACATAACCTTAAAATTGTTTTTCTTGAAAGCTGTCAGACAAACCTTAAAGGAACTCATTTTCGATGCTATTAGTATCCTCAGACTGTATAATTGTTCACTAGAATTAAAGTAATACAGCAGAACACAGGATATTGTTGTTCATAACACAGTAGCACTGATTACGCAACAAGCACTCCGGGACACGGACACGTCTGCTCCATACGAACTCTGACTCATTATATATTGGAACATAAACTTTACCTCTTAAAACCTAAATTATTTGCCTTTATTTCCTATCTTTCTGCCTTCACCTTTTATTTTGTTTTTCCTGGTACCGGTACCAAATGAATTTTTAGCTCTAGCGCCCAAACGGCAAACCCTAGGATAAAAGCAATAGGAAATGTTTTCTTCTAACTTTTAAGATCCTACACCAGAACTTTAGCGAGACACTATGGCATATAATACAACTTAACTGTCACTCCTATACGATTTAAGTAGGGGTATATAGAGGTATACAATGTAAATAGGGGTATATTACAGGGTTTTCTATATTATTTTTCAAAACTCTAAATTTTGTTTCTAAATTCAGTCTGAGGGCTGCAAAAACCATTTCAAGGGCCGCATGTGGGCCGCGCAAAGAGGATCCCTGCTTTAGACATATCCATGATCTAAGATATTTCCCAAAGGGAAGTAAATAAATTGTTTACATAAATTAGCTATCATCTACCAGTATCGCTTTTTCATTTGCTTCTAACACGTTTGCTCTGACGTGTCCACCGGTGGCGCACAAATTAAATTTAAGTCAAAAGTAAGTACGTGTTCAAATTGCAATAGACTTTTCAAAGAAACGAGAGTTTGTTTATAATAATAATAAGACATAATTAATTAATTATCAACAGTACTATTTTGGTAGCGTATTAGTGACAATTTAAGATAATAATTACGCTAATTAAACCGAACTGTCATCATATTGATATAACTCAGGGTCGACGAGTACCATCAGTGGCCATGCAACGTACTCAACAAGAACAAGTAATCCTTGAACTACAGTGAAGAAAACTTTTTAGTTCAGTTTTATATATATATAACGGGTTTTTAATGAAGTAAAAATAAGTAATTCTATAAACTGCAGTAAAGAAAGACTTTTTTCTTATATTTTTCGTAAATATGAAATGTTTTTATTGTAATAAAAACCAGTAAATCCTTAACTACAAGACTGAATTTTAACTGCAAAGCCTGAATTCCAAGTTAGTTTTTCATAAATGAAATGTTTTTTATTGTCATAAATATAAACATTTTTTGTAACTTGGTGTTTTATTTGTATTGTAACCTAAATTTAGTTCATGTACCACTGGTGGACACATTTTGTGTGCCTTCTACAACAACGAATACATGGTTAAACCATTAAAAAAGACTCTGGAATGCCAATTTATAGCGTGCAATCGCCACAGTAACGGTGTCCACCGGTGGCACGTCGGAGTTTTGAGAATCACTGGGTGTACCACCGGTGGTACACGTCGGTGTTTCCAAAAACTTCAAAAATCGGGGAAAAAATTATCGGAGCGAACGTGTTAACATAGCAATAATTGTGCAAGAACGGTCTCAGCATGGATGAATCAGCAGCAAGGATGGTGTACTCGACCACACGTACACAAGATGTTTTTACTGTCTCTCAGATAGCTCATCTTTGCAGATTTGTGTTGTATTTTGATTCCTCCACCCTTAAATATTGTCTTTATGAGGAGTGGACTAAAATTACCAACACTGTGGTTTTTTTGGATTGGCTAGCTTAAAATTATTGAATGTGTCAGGTAACTTTGTAGAATTCAACCAATATTTTTGGTTACATTTATTGTGGCTTTAAATGCAATTATTATAAAGTTATAGGTGAAAAATTTCAGACATTTTGAAAATCACTGCTGATTCCAGATTTTTCCACACTATTTTTTTATTTAAAATTACTTCAAGTCTTTCTGACTTTCAAGATCACTAGATAACGTCTTAAAGCATCCAAGTTGCGCCAGAATTGGAGCTAGTGTATACTCTATTTATAGGTAAAAATTTGTAATAACTAAAAATAATGTAAATTCTTTTATTTCATATTTAGTTTTCTAACTAATTTCACTATACTACAGAGTAGAAAACCCACCAAGTGTTTTACCAGAGTAATAGAACTAGAAGAGTAGGATGACGAGAAGTTGAAGTAAGGCACTTTATTAGATATTCTTTGATTTTCAGCTTGACGTATGGACATTTCTTTCTCTGACTGTGCAAGACCTTGCTGCAATGGGAATTGACAAACCATCATCCCAAATTCGTATTTTGGCTGGAATCCAAAAACTGCGAACAACTCAGATATATTAAGTTAAGAAAGTTGTTTTATCTTTTTAATTATTTATTCGAACAAATATTAGTTTTAAATGCTTTAGTATTAAATTAACATCAATAAAATATTTTAACATATTGAATACGGTACATTATTTGAATCCTTTTTAAAGTATTCTCATATTAATATATAAAACTATGTAATATTTCAATTTTCTCACTTAATATCATAATAGGTACTCCTTTGGAATACTTGATCAAAATATATAAGGCACCATAGGCAAACATCTTAAAGTTGAAACCATCAAATCTTTAAAATCTCTTCAGTATCATAGTTTAAATCCATGACAAAAAACAGCCATTCCAATATTATTTATTGCAACTTATAAGTAGACAAATATTTATTAGATGATCAATCTCTATATATTAAATTGAATGTATGCCTGTCTGTATGTATGTATGTCCTTTATGCGTTGCCAAACTACTCATCCGATCGCCATGAAATTTTAGGAAGTTGCTCTATATGTGTCCGGGAAGGTTTTAGTGAAAAAATATTTTCGAAAACCCCATAAGTTTCCATTTTATGGCGTTTTAAATTTCTAATGTTAACCTTATGGAGAGTAAGTTTGTTTACAAATTGTCTACAATGAAAACATTTGATTTATTAGCTACAGCTGATTGGTTTACTTTCCATTAGCAATACCGTATGCTTTACTATCCAATGCCATCTGAATTATTCATTAATGTTAAACTATGAAGTAAATGTGTACTGTAAAAAATGAACAGCTTTAATCACCACATTAATAGTTAACGGTTTTGGGGGATTATGTATTTATATTTTTATTATCTGTCTGATTAAAGTCACGTGTTTATATGATAATTACAATGTTTATATTATTACGTTTATTATAATAATCAGCTGCTATATATCTTTCCTATAAAAGCCGTATTACAGTTAGGTTTCGTTTAGGTTTGGATTGGATTTGAAAATTGTGAATTAATCCACTCAGATTTATTTGTTTTATGGGAATGATATTAATATGTTTTATCATTTCAGTATTGTTATTCACTATGCAGCGACCCAGAATATATAACCTCTCACAATGAAGCCGTATTGCTATTCGACTTCAGAACATGGCCAATCTTAAAGTTAACATGTGTTTACTGTGAGGCGTTACGAAGTTCGCCAGGTCAGCTAGTTATATTATTCATTTCACAAATCATATTTATTTTTTTTCTAACCAAGACTTTAAATGAGATCAAACCTAACCACAATGAACATGTTAAAACTACCAAGACATTTTTACTTGTGGGACCAAATTTTGACCAGCTATATTTTCTATTATATAAATAAATTATTTAAAAAAATATTATATATGTAGTTTGTAGAAAGCTCTAATTAATAGGATTTTTCAAAAGCAGCATAAAAATTTAAGATCAATTAGACTCACAGCTTCATTATTATTTGTTTGTTTGTTTAACAATGTTTCAGTTATATGTCAAACTGGTCAGCCTACTGATTTATATGGCACTATGTTGAGGTAATTTCATTTCAAACTATGATATTGGGCCAACTGAGCTGACATAGCAATTGAAATTTTCAGAGATCAATAAAACTTTGAGAGATGTATTACAAGATTATTGTTAAAAGGACCACCCAGGAAGTAAATTATTATCTCATGAATATTAAAATACAATTTAATACAAAAAACTTATAATAATAACTGTAAATTCATATCTCCAAGAGATCATCAGAGATCTGTTGAGACGAAGGAAGGAAGGGACGGGAACCCCGTTGGGTTGGAGACTCAGGCGCTGCAGGTGGCAGCTTCAGATGGGCCAACACCTTATTGACCAGGTCACCCTTCTTGTCCTTGACCTTACAGGGCACCCCCTCACCCCTCAGAAAGGCTATCAGTGTAGTTGTGTTCACTTTGTCTAGCCCTCCTCTTGTGTGGGCAAGAGCTTTAACATCCACACCTGGCTGAATTTGAGGCTTGTTGCGTGACTTCTTACATGTCTGAAACATTTTTTTGATATGAAATTCATATTCAGTCGAAAGTAATATAACATATTATTCTGCTTGCCTCTTAGTAGCCTGACACTGATATACCGGGATAGACTATAAGGGAACAAAGCTACACACAGCTAACACACACAGACAAACACACGATGTTACACACAGGCTTGCCCAAGCAGTCTTAGTTGAGATCTCCCTCCTGAGGATCAGTAAGCTCTATCTCAAAAGCCCATCCCAACAATTGAAAAGATGAATCCTCAGCCTAAAGGGGCGATTTCCTACCAGCGCGGTATGTTGCACAGCATGCTCCGTGATTAAGTTAACTGCGTCACCGCAAAGAACCACTACTCGTTGCATTGAGATCAAATGAGACCATCTTTCTACCTCCGCAGTTAGTGGCTAGTCATACACTCATTTGATTCCAATGTGACAAGTAGTTGGTCATTGTTGCAGCGACACAGTTTACTTAATCACAAAGCAAGCTGTGAAACTTACTGTGCAGGTAGTAAAAAGCCCCTTAAATCGAATGACTATGTAAATGATTGTGAGGTGAACTGTTACAGGATCAATTTTGATGATGTTTATTTTTATCTTTCAATTAAAGCTTAGGGATTTACATTATTGTGAAGAAACAAAATTTTCTTTAAAGTCTGCCCTGACACTTATTTTGTATCACCTGCTGTAGTTTTCTGTGTTTCACAATACCTCTCTGGGTTAATTGGTGAGACTCAATCGATAAAATTAACTAGAATCACACCTTTATTGCAGAAAACAGTTGCCATGATTTTTCTTGCTGACAGAGTTTAGATATTTTGCTGTTTTTTGGGGGTAATGTGTGTGTCCCCATTACATTGACTGCCTTTTCACAGTTGACACGTTTCACCCATGTTTAATCAACAGTTACAATACAAACAGCAATTATTTCCACACTCTACATTACTTTTACTTGTTTGTTTACTTTTATTTTTTTAAATATTATATTATATAACTAAAAAATTTCCTTGTTCCATTGAACAATAACACGAAATTGATTTGACAGAAATATAATATTTATTTATCTAATTGTATAAAAATATTTTGGACAAATAACAATAATAGTAATATTTTATATTTTTATTGTCATCAAAACAAATCATTGTTATTAGCAATGTTAAAAATAACAACAAATTTTTTACTTTTTTTCACAAGACATGTTTCACTTTATGGTGAGGTGGAAATTAAGATAAAAAAATTATTAAGGTACTCTCACCTTGTTTTGTAGTTTTTTCTAACGGGATTGTCACTAAAAATATACCTAAAGCACCCCAGGAATCCTCCTACGTTTCGCAGGACCAAAAGAAATGTCCTGCTTCCTCAGGGAGTAGGTCCTCTTGTTTCGCGCGCCTCACGCACACGGGCTGAACGCCGAACCACATTGACCAGTGTGGTTCGACGTTCCCCGGACCACTGGACGTCCGTTCTACCACTGGCTCATGCACCCAGATAGTTTCTCTTCTCTTGCTAGCAGGTCAATCGGGATGGCTCCCGCAATCACATATGGTCATATGATCAGAAAAGGTGAGACCACTGTCAAGTACCACGTCCAAGGTTTTAACATAGTCACTCATCATCAAAATTTTGCCTTCAAGTTTAACGAGTATGTATCTGTTTTCCAATATTTGCAGTGGGCGTAACAATGTAGAGAACCATGCATTTTTCAGTGTTCAACTTGAGGTCATGTTTGCGAGACCACTCACTCACTCTCACCAAATCAGAGTTTAATCCTGCAAAAGCTTGGTCGTCAGTTTCAATCGCATAAGAGAAGTGCAATTAACAGTCATCGGCATGTGATTGAACATTATTGTGTCTCACGCAGCTGGAGAGATCTGCAGTGTAAAGAGTGAACAAAATTGGCCCCATACAGCTCCCCTGCGGCACTCCCCTTACCTACGTTCCGCGCCCCAAACAATACTACAAACATATTCAGCAGTGCAGTACAGGTGCAGTGGTTCTTTCTGATCCCTGGCTGCAATTTGGGATGCAGATTCTCTACATTAATAAATTCAAGCATCTGTTGAATTACTAATATCTCAAGTACACATAGCTGGAAAAACTGTAATTGGCCTTAACTCATTGAGGTCCGAATGATTTAGTTTCTAAAGCAAAGGGATTATGATACTTTTCTTCCACAAATGTGGGAAGTCACCTTTCTCTAGAGACACATTCATTAGATGAGTAATTGCTTTGATGGCAAAAGAGCTGACAGATTTAATCATTGCAATGCTTATTTCATTGATACCGACAGCTTTAGAAGTGATTTTATTAATTACAGCACCATGGGGACCTGAATTTGTTCTTATGATGTGTCTATTCATTATATGAGCTTATTAAATCTTATTAAATCTGTGATGCTTAAAACATCACATGTTCCATGTTCACTGTTCACTAAATTTACACCCTTAAGGACTAATTTTGAAATATATATATTTCATTTTGGTATATTCAGATTCTCTTACATGATGATGCATATAAATAAATTATAAAGAGGTGTGTTGGTTTAATTGTGTGCTATATTGGATAGGCTGAATATGATCACATTTATAATTATTGAATGAAATATATTTGATGGGAAATTATACAGATTAATAAGTATTATATGAGATAATGAGGATGACTCTCTGGGGAGGGGGTCGTAAAATGGTTATTATTGAAACAAGCATAATATGGAATAATTATTTAACAACATTATGTTGTTAAATAATATTATAATATTATGGTATTATAGGCAAACTTAATACTAAATAATAAATGACTGACACAAAATACTACACCGTGCATTAACATGCTTATCATAGTCTTGCAGAAAAGTGATAGATACAGAAAGCCTTAATTTTTTGTTGTTGTCTGTAAGAATTTTCGGAACCAACTTGACACAAAATTTAAGTTAGCCAAGCTTCTCCATGACAATTTTATGAACTAAACTTCGTGAAATTTGGGGTAAACGTTCAAAGTGATCTTTAATTGTGAAATGCTGATTTTTACAAAGTTTTTATTGCACCCTTTAACAACTTTTTACTAACCTGGCTAGGCCCTCGTCATGTACATTAGTACGGCCATATTTATTCTATTCCTGTACGCTTTACAAAGTTGCCGATATATTTAAATTGGTTTACAGGTTTTAGCCAATAAAACCCTAATCAATGAAGGCACTTTACAAGTGGCGGGATTTTCTATTGCAACACACATTTAGAAAGATTCCTAAATCCTGTTGTTCCTAAATACAGTTGTTCCTAAAGCATGCCGGGACACAACACACACGCTCATTGCGGTATAGAGTTTACAAAAAAACAAAACTTACTTAGAAACAAACCTCGTATAAGTAAAAGAGACTTACAGCTTCTGGAAAATTGAGTAGAGTTTTCTCCCCTCTAATACTAAATAGAGGTTTGGGAGAGCTGAACAGCGGGCAGGGATTTAGTCTCTTCCTCTTCAGTTGGTTTGACAGTAACTGAAACCAAAAGAATGAAACTTACAATAATAAGAATTTAGAAACCATCACAAAAACATTAATATTCCTTGACAAAAGATTTAGTACACATTCAGTACATTTGAGGATAATGAATGTTATGGTTATTTACTGTAGCGTTTTTTTATTGTATGATAGTACTATTTTTTATTAGTACTTTTAGCTTTTCTGTGAGTAATTATAAAAGTAAGATTTGAGATTTTTTCTATCATTTTTTGCCTGAAGTAAAATGTTTTACTATGTCCTACTACTGTTATGCTATTTAGATTTTTATTGCAGACATTTTCCATCACAATTACAACTTTTTCAGTGTTTTTTTTGTGCCAGGCTCCAAGATTGATGGATGTAAATATTGACTACTCACAGTATATTTATACTAAAGTACAGTATATTGAATAATGGGAAATTCAATAATACTCTAATCTGCTTTTTAAGTTTAGTTCCATTATTTTAAGAACAAAGGAAGAATCAAAGTCATGGAACAGAAGACCTGATTTGTGGGTGAAGGGGTACCGTAAGGCTCTCAGGCAGAAGTCAATGCCACACGAGCTTCATGGGGCAGACTGCTTCTGCAAGATCTCTGTGAAGCAGCGTTGTTGCTGCCCTATTGGCCTTGTTGTCGGTAGTGCTGTGTGCTTGCAAATAGCCTACTTGGGGTGCCCCTGTTTTTAGCAGATTATCAAAAGTGTCTCATTATTGTAACTTGAAACATTGAAAACTATATTTTGTATTTTGCCCATGTTCACTCTCATCTTTTATTCGGCATAGGATTTTATATGGCCGAATAAAATAAACGGTACCAGTGAACTGACACATACTTTCTCCCTTAAGTAAGTTCAAGAAAGACAATCTTTAATAAAACTATCATGTTCTCCAAAGTTCATCTAAATAAATATCATTTAATAATTTATTGTTTCAAAAATAATCATCCCATTTCTGAAAATAAAAACAAGAGAGACAAAGTTAAATTAATTGTTTGAATTGTATGGGAGGAAACACCCCCCCCCCCGGTAATACCAAAAAATACCTTACACCAAACATAACAAAACATGGAAACAACAAAAAATAAAAAAATAAAATAACTCCATAACAATAACAAACCACAACGTACAGGGACAACAATTTAACAACACAAAAAACAAACAAAAAAAACCCCCAAACCCAAAAAAAAACGAAAAAAAAAAAATAAAAAAAAAGCCAAACCAAAACCATACAAAACAAAAACACCACACAAAACACAAAACAAACAAAAAAACACAACACGGAACCACTAAGGTTCAGTACAAAAAACCAAAAAAAAAAAAAATAAAACACACAAAACACCCACATATACAAAACATAACAAATAAACAAAAAAAAAAATTGTACGCAAGGATGTCAGCAATCCTCGAAAACCAATTTCAATACCAAGCTTTTTTGAGTTGGTTCTTTTGGGTGATTTGACCTTACACTTCATACCATTCACCAAGTTTCATGGAAAACGGTTAAAAAATAAGGAAGAAATAGATTTTTTAATATTCTCCATAAGAATAACATTGGACGCTTTCAGACAACGTACTGTGTTTATCATGGACAGTAAATTTAACTTTTCTCTGGAACTGTTAGTCGTAGACAAATAATTCTAGATACTAATTTGTTTTTTTTTTATGCTGGTTTCAATGGTACCAGTCAAGTTATACTTTACTTTTATGTTTTCGCTATATAAAATTTGATTTTTTTTTTGAAATTTATTTTTGAATTTTACAGATATGCGGGTGGTCAAATTATTTTACTTATGTAACTATAAACATTATTTAATATAATTTTGAATTTTTTTATAAAATTTGGATTTTTTTTTTTGTAAAGATTTTTTGCTTAAATTTTATTATTGAAATTTAAAAAATGAAAAAAAAAAAAATTTATAAATATTTAAAGTAAGTAGAATATTAAAATTTTAGAATAAAATTAATATTGTGTGATTTTATTATAAATTTATTTTATTTTTTTTTTTTGTTTTTTTTTAGTTTTATTTTTATTTTTTTAGTTATATATTTTCACAATTTCATTATTGTTTGTTTGATTTTTTTGTGAATATTATAGTTTGTGTATCAATTTTTATGTTTTTTTTTTATTTTATGTTTTTTGTTTTTTTTATTTTTTATTATTTTTAATTTTTTTTTTTAGTTTTTTGATTATTATTTTATTATAATATTTTTATTATATTATTGATAATGTATTGTTTTATTTTGCTTTTCTGTTTTGTTCTGACACTATTCTCTGTACCACCCATGTACACAACTTATGAATAAAGATGTTTGACTATGACTATGACTATCATCTATCAAATCCTGTTTACTGTGCATCATCAACATAGTTCATGCCATCAAAATCATGATATTTTGTTTGTTTGCATGGTGTTTCTTTTTCCTGTCTTAGCTATGTTATTTCGTAGTGCCATTGATTGATTGATTTATAGATCAATCAGGTAGGTCTTCAGTGATCAATGGTATTGATGCGGACACTTTTAAATAATTCATTGTGTATGGTAATGTTCCCAGGTATACTATAGTTTTGAATGACAATTTTCCTTTTTGAACCCTGTAACTCAGATTGCCCAACTTACCTCACCCAAACCCAACCATGTGAATGTGAATCAAACTCCCCACCCTACCTCACCCAAACCCAAACCTGTATTATATGTAACTCATACTGCCCATCCTACTTCACCCAAACCTAACCTCGTATTATATGCAACTCATATTGCCCATCCTATTTCACCCAAACCCAACCTGGTGAATGTGACTTTCTCTGCCCATCTTACATCACCCAATCTCAACCCTATAAATGTGACTAAATGTGACTCATACTGCCCATCCTACCTACTTCACCCAAACCCAACCCTGTGAATATAAATCTTTCTACCCATCTCATGCTGCTCATCATTCATCAACTAAACCCAACCCTGGAAATGTGACTCAGACAGCATATCTTCCCTTACCCAAGTTCTGAATTATTTCCCTCTAATATCCTTTTCCTACAAGTGTACATAGTAAGGGTCCCAAATCTTAAATCTGGTTAGATTTGGTTTACCTTTTCGCTAGTCGAGGAGGATTGAGCCAAGCCAAACATAGGTTTCATGGGTAGACCTCCAAACATAGGTCTCACTGTCACAGTCTGGGAATGAGGTTCCTCTCCCTGGACTCCCTCTTGAGCAGATGTATAGTTGTGGAGGGTCGGGGCAGGTCTCAGCTTGTGTTTGAATGTGGGGACAAACACTGGTTTTATAGGAGTGGGAGATACCAGCTGAGACAGGCGAGGAAGGAAAGGAGGTGGACTGTTACTTCCTATGGCCATCTGTCCAAATAGGTAAAATATAATGTATTTATTGATTACAAATAGTGTTGTACATATAGCTGTACGCTAGACCTCAATAATTCCCTGAGCGCATGATTTTCTGCCCCTAAGCAGATAAGATTTATCTAAAGATGCTAAAACTAAAATATAACAATTTATTCATATTGATACTAATACCTGAAAAATAAATTTTCTATTCTTGACACGAATGGTAAACACGATATGTTGTCTAATGATAATCTTATGAAGGGTAACTAAAAATCAATAACTCACTTATTTACCTAAATATTCTTAAAATTTGGTATGCAAGTCCACCTAGTTAAGTTTTATCAATACATCCATAAAACCTAAAATTTAATGTTTCTTATCTCAGCTAACCTATGTACTTATTGCCCATTAAATTATTGTGGAGAATAGATAAATAATTAGTATAATTCGCTCAATTGTTGACATAACTTGATCAATTTTGGTATGTGATTTTACTTAGGTAAAAACCATTAATATAAGTAAGCATTTTACCTTGCAAACAACCCCGGCCAAGGCTTTCGGGCCCCCACTTCACGGGCCCTGCGGGCCGAGGTCCGCTGTCTCTACCAATGTTAGATTAGATTAAATTATTGAAATAGCAACCATAGATATTTTAAGCCAAGTATGAATGAGGATTGAGAGTATGAGGATTGAGGTGCAATCTTGTAGTCTTGTTACTGACTAAGGCTGACATGTTCCTTAGACAGGACTGTTATTTAATAGCCCAACAGCTTATGGAAAATAAGGGACCTACAGTTTAACGTGGAATACGAACTACAGCCTCTGAAATACAAATTGGTCCAATCATGAGGAGGGTCTTTGCAGATTAACGTAGTATTCAATAGTGCGGACATTAATCACACAAGAGAACACTACACCCACCGACCATCTCTTACAACTGTCCATAATTCTGCAAGTGAAATTTTACATTAGATCATTTAAATGGCAACCATACACAATATAGGCATTTTAAGCCAAGAATGAATGAGGATTGAGTGTAAGTTGATTGTGGTGCGATCTTGTAGTCTTGTTACCGACTAAGGCTGACATGTTCCTTAGACAGGACTTTTAATTAATAGCCCAACAGCCGATGGCAACTAAGGGACCTACAGTTTAACTTGGAATCCGAACCACTGCCTCTGGATTAGGAATTGGTCTAATCGTGAGAATGGTCTTTGCGGATTTATGTAGTATTCAATAGTGCAGACGTTAATCCACACAAGAGAACACTACACCCACCGACCATCACTCATAACTATCCACAATTGTTAAGTACCGTAATGGTGTTCATTATATCATATCAAATTTGCATGAAGCCATAATAACATTTTACCTTTTTCTCTTCTTGAGCGACAGCCCTGTTGTACTGAGACTTAGTATACTGACTGACAAGTTGGCTACACTGGCTTACTGCCTGTTTATTCAAGTTTGAATCCTCCTTATACTCATCTTCAGTTTCCACGTTCCTGATAGGTTTAACTTCAGTTAGGTTGCAAGGAAAAAGTACCTGTCAAATTTAACAACTAACTGAATGGAAAAATGTGGAATACACTTTTTTCTTATTATTTACATTTAAAACTGTATTACAGTACTCTCCTCCAGTATTAGGATAAATCTCTCCTTTATTAAGAAGTAGAATAAATTCCCAATTAATTAGCAAAATGTACACTTGCAGTAATTATAGTATAATTTATCAAAGACTTAGAATATAAAATTGTATTACACATTAGTGGGATCAATGGTAATAAATATAATAATGAGTAATAAATTATAAAACTTAAAACAGGAATGTAAAAATTTTAAAATGTTACCCATCATGAACATCCCGGGGGTCGCCCAGGGAGAGGGGGAAAGTGTGGTGGCATGGCTTGTGTACACACGGGACCGATCACCTCAGTCAAGGTGCTAGCAGAAATTTATACTCAGGACATATAATGGAGGATATTTGATTCTGAGCTATTTATAATATATTTGATATGTTATTATTTGATATTTTATTATTTAATATATCTTTGATATATTTGAGTTCTAATAGATCCATAATTTTGTTACACTCACCTCACTAATAACATTTAGTTTGGGCATGGTGTATCGTACTTGAGCATCAATACCAAAAGGGTGACCGCAAATAGCTGGAACTTTAACATGGAGATCAGCGAGTATCTATGGAAAAAGAGGAAGAATTACTAATAAACTATTAATCAAATTGGAAAATTAAAAATAACTGAGAATAGATGTATGGAAGGTGAATATAATATCTAGGGGAGTTTAGTGAAATCTAGCACAGTATCAAGCCTAGCTATGCAGGACTGTGTAGGACTCTGGAATCCAAAGGTCGAAGTGCAGCAGAGCTCTTGTGAATCACCTATGCACTATATGCCGCAATTTAATTAAATACTTTTGAGAGGGTACACATGCAGAGTTATGGCATATTCACTAGTAAAAAGGGTACTTTCAAGAAATGTTTGTTAAAAAAAGCCTTAACCACTCTTTTTGCACATTTTTTGCACCACTGAAGCACATTTTTCTATATCTGTGACAAAGTAGCCCACAAGTACAAAATGGTGTACGTATATAATGAAAAATATACGATTACAAACATAAAATAAAGTGTAGTAAGAAATGTATTTCACTTAGATTAGGAAATATAATATATTTTTATAAAGAATTTTGTAATTTTTCATAAAATAGTTTTCATAACTCAAAATTTAGTTTTAATTCCTAGCAGTCTGAGGGCCACGTAGTGAGAATCCCTGGTCTACATGTAACCGGTGTAAGAGTGGTCTTACAATTAATTCAGCAGTTACATTTTATTTTTTTAAATTATAAAAACATTTTTTATAATAACTACTTATTAAGTTTACTTTTTATCATTTTTAAGTTCTGGTCTAACTGATGGGGAGTTATAACCTCCAAAGCCCCGTAACCCATTTTGATTCCCGTGAATGAATTGGCACTTCATTGATTATTTTTTTAAATCTCAAACACAAAATATATTCTAATTAATATGCAACATTCTAAGTCATATGATAAAGTGGTCCCTTTAAATAATTTGTCCTAGGTAGATCTTTTCATGCTACTGTCAATTCATCTTTTCAGCTTAATCTCCTTTAAAAATTTACTAATCATGAACATAAATATATTAATTTATTTTTGGCAAATAAAAATCTTTTTACTTGAACATAATCTTAATGATTAATAAAAGTAATTTCTCGTATGTATCTGTATACAACTGTTAGTGAGTAAATAAAATAAAGTGAATACCTACATCAAGTAGGAGTCGCTGAGGGTCTGGCTGGCGTAGAAACACTGGCCGCCTGGCCCTGACACACATGATTGGGTACGTCAAGCTCTCAGAAAACCAACGACCAAACTTGACAGTTACATATGCAATGCCTTCATCACTGTCTGGCAGTCGGTAGCCATACTGCACAGATATTAAATATGTATTAAAAACCAGAGATGACTAGACTTTGTTCAATCAAACAATCATTGAATAGTAAAAAAGTATTTTAACCCTGCAGGTGCTAACATATCACTGTGAGATGTCAGTGTAGTGCAATTATTGTATAGCGCTATTGAAGTCAACAATTACCGTTACTGTGCTGCCATCTGCGAGCTAATACATGCAACTACTCCTGTAGTTCTCTGTTCTGACGCTTTGAGTATGCATTGGTGGCTGAGCCGACAAGTGTAACGTTCTTGTCATTCGGAAGTGCTAGGGTTCGAATCCCAACCTCCTACATTCATTCCTCATTCATACTTGGCTTAACATACCTAGCTGGGTAGGTCGCCATTTCAGTTGAAAGTAAAAAGTAAAGTATGAGTAATCCCAATTTGGCTTGAAAATGTGTGGTATAGTGGAGTGGAGGGCCCACTTTAAATAAACGGTGACCGGTTTGGGTGGAACTTGACAGCATTTGTAGAACTTGGTATTTTATGAAGAATTGCATAAAAATTTAATAGTCATAGCACTTGGAAGGTTAACAATCCCTTTTATAAACTAAGCTAAACTAATTTTATACATTTACAATTTTATAATTATATATATATATATATATATATATATATATATATATATTTGAGAGAAAAACACATAAAATTGAGAAATGTTTAGAAAGGTTGGTTGTAATTTAGATTAAAGCCAAACTTTCAAGTAGCTAATAGATAATCAAAATACCCCTGTCTAAACACAGTATACGTTGTATTTTGGGGCTCCAATGTTAATCTTATGGAGGATAAAGAAAAATTAATATTTCACTTATCATTCGATAGTTTATGTATTTATGGCAGCAAACCTGCCATATTAATATTAACCAATATTTTTGGATAAAAATTTATATTTAGCTTTATGTAATTGAGGTTCATCCGTGAGACGTGTATTCCTACAAATGCTTGGACGAGTTCGTAAACCAGACATATCGGTCAATGGAAACGGGTAGTTTGGGGGGGTTTTGTACCCCAAAATGGGGTTTTATGCGTTTTTCACATATAATTTTTAAATATTTCTAATTTTATATTTCACCATTGGAATCAGCTTAAAAAACTACACATTTAAGTTCCTTAAAGTTTTTCTCTATCTTCAACGGTTACCGAGATATAAAAAAATCTAAACACAGTACGTTGTATTTTGAGGCTCCAATGTTAATCTTATGGAGGATAAGGAAAAATTAATATTTCACTTATTAACCAATATTTTTGGATAAAAATTTATATTTAGCTTTATGTGGTTGAGGTTCATCCATTCATGCTCAAAATCATAGTTTATGTGTTTATCATGGCAGCAAACCTGCATACTCTTTTCCCATGTTAATCATATGTAGAATAGGCAAACTCCTTTATTTATGGACAGATGTTGATAAACTTTGGTATAAATGTTAAAAATAAATGTTTTTGAAGGTATAAATGCCTAATCTCAGTGTTCCTCATAGCAGCAAACCTGCACACACTTTCCCATGTTAATCATATGGAGAATAGGCAAATAATTCTCATGTTCATCGACAGATTTTGACCACTTGACTTGTCGTATATTATTATTATTATTATATTATTGATTTGGAAATTCGCTGAGTACGCAGGTCTGCTGTGACGGAGGTATTTTTTGTTCTAGCTCACCTGAGGGCGGGATCAGATTCCAGAACCTGAAACTTTGTTTTAACTAAATGTGATGGAAAATGTCCACAATAAAAATCACAAACTGCAATCAAAATAACATAAACATATATTTAAAATAAATTAATCTCTAGTAAAGAAGATATTAAAAAAATGGACTATATATTGAAAACATATTGGTTTTAAAGGAGAGATAAATATGGAATATTATAAGACTAACCGAGTTTTTCCAGTGTCTCTTGAGTTCTTTGTATGACTTAAATAAGGAATTTTGTGGGATGTGTCCTGACACCATCAGTACATTGGCTTTGTTCAAACTGCAAAAATTTAACTTTACTCAGTACAAAAGATTGTTCATTATCATGTGTTCAGAAAATGTGTGGAGAAAAACTATTTCAAAGGCTTGTAAATGACAAGGAAGAAATTTGATGTTTATGGCCGAAAAATACATCACTTAATAAAGTAAAGAATTGATGCTGCGTCTTAACTGTTATTTGTAGTAGATAAAATAAAAAATGAAGAGTATAAAATATTTGTAATATACTTGTAATATGTGGCACATAGATTTGTAGGTTTACCAATCAGAACTATGAAATATAACTAGACTTTCAAGTATTTTCTGCCAAGGATCTGTGGATAATGTGTATTATATGTGATATATATTTTAGACCAAACTTTTTTCAGTAAAATGAATAAGAAAAATAATTCTCAACACTGAATTCCTCAACAAAAACTGAAAATCACAGATTGGACTTCAAAATTAAATAATAGAAACTATGAAAAATTTATGATTTTTTGGGGCTTTATCTTATTTCAAGATACACTACCTTATCTTGTAGTGTTTATATGTAGTTTAAGTTTTAATTATTTAATTTGATTCAAAACAGAAGTATACTAAAGATTTGCATAACATTGTATTGTACTTTAGTTTTATAGACCTATAAACCGATGTTATAAGTCTTTAATTGTGATAGATTGAAACAACTATACATGAGGATGGAAAAGGTTACAATATTTAGGAAATCAAAGAACCCATTTACTAATGATTTTTTTGTAAAATTAACTTCATCAAGTCAGTAATAAATAAAATTAAGTTGATAAGATATTAATATTCCCCGTTTGTAGCTGATAATAAGGGATCTATTGTCATTTAAACTACGAATGTGTGACATAACATAAAACTCTAAGGGCTGGTTGACGAGATCGGGGTTTCGTAGTCCGGGGTTATCGTTGGTCTCGGCCAAATTTAACCCCGGACTAAAAATCGGCTTGACGAGACAGAGATTAAAATGCATTTGGTCGAGAGCAAGCTTAGCCGAGACCAACGCTAGTCCTGGGTTAACAGCGGGGAATGGCAGGGAATTTTTGCTGGGAAGGTTGGCAAGGGCCACATCCGCTATATTATCTTCCTGGCTACTCTTTTCTTTTGCGAAATGTTCCAAAACCAAAACAATGGGATGGCATTGCAGGGTGGGGTTTTTAATAAATAAAAGCGTAAACCCACACACATGTGAATATAATATTAATGTAATTTATTTATAGACAAACAAAAATTATATTATAAAATAAGTAAATCATATATGTATGCTTTTTCTTTGACTAAATTTTTGACATTGATATGTCTTAGCTCTGTGGGGGGGCGTTAGTGATTTTTAAGATGAAAAATATGTAACATGTTTCCATAGAAACTACCAGGGCAGTTATTGAATTCATTGGATGTTTAGTATAAAATAAACGGTATCAGTGGACTGACACACACTTTCTCCCTTAAGTAAATTTAAAAAAGAAAACCTGTAATAAAACTATCATGTTCTTCAAAGTTTATCTAAATATCATTTAATAATTTATTGTTTCAAAAATAATCATCCCATTTCTGAAAATAAAACAAGAGAGACGAAATTAAATTAATTGATTGAATTGTATGGGAGAAACCCCCCCCAGGTCATACCAAGCTTTTTTGAGTTGATTTTGTTGGGTAATTTGACCTAACGCTTCATACCAAGTTTTATGGAAAACGGTTTGAAAATAAATAAGATATTGATTTTCTTAATATCCTCCATAAGAATAACATTAGGACAACGTACGTCAGACAACGTAAAGCGTTTATCATGGACAGTAAATTTAACTTTTCTCTGGAACCGTTAGTCGTAGACAAATAATTCAAAATACTAATTAGTTTAGTTTTTCAAGCTGGTTTCAATGGTGCTAGTCAAGTTATACTTTACTTTTATTGTTTTTTTCTGAAAATTTAAAAATTTGATTTTTTTACATTTAACAGCCAATAACTTTTAAAACATTCCCTTAAGACATATCCATGATCTAACCTATTTTCCCCAGGGAAGTAAATAGAAATATTTAACAGCAGATAGCCTGCCCTTATTGCCATCGTACCATTTCAGATTTAATATTTGTCGGTTTTCTCCCATTCTTTTCTGCACAAACTTACGATGCTTTGGATTCCTGGTGGAGTTTTTCCTAGGTATCTGTTTAAACTATGAGTAAAAGTATTAATTTACCTTGTTATTTAAAAGTATACTGTACTAGGTAATTATTATTTAAATTTACCTATGTTTAGCAATTTTTTAACAATCGGTAATGAAAAAATAAAAAAAATTTATGGGTAGTACAATTGTTCAAAATTTAATGAGGATTTCGAATTTAACATTATTTTTAATTTTAAAAAACGATAAGCGAGCAAATGAGATAATCCCGACATGATGTCCCGTTAACCCTGGCCCCCCCTGGGGTTAAGTCCGAGTCTAAAACCATTGTTCTTTTTAGCCGAGACCAAGCTCTTTGCGCTAGAACTTGACTCGTCAAGCCGACAGTTTATCTTTTTTAGTCCGGGGTTATCTATGATTGGACCGTCAAGCGAACATTTTAAGCCCGGGTTTATCCCTGCCATAATTGCCTCGAGTCTAACATTTTGCGCTCGGGCGTAGCTAACCCCGAGCTCGTCAAGCCGATTTTTTAGCCGGGGCTAAAAAACCAGTTATAACTGGATTTTGCGCTCGGACTTAAGATAACCCCGATCTCGTCAACCGGCCCTAGGTTAAAGGGGAATCTATAGCTCTGAAGCAACTCTTTAATAATAAGACTGATTATGTTGTAAAATCTAGTGGTAATTGGAATTGACTGCAATAAGATCTTTGGAGCAAATCTTAAATCTAATTAGCCCAGTTATGAGACATTAAAAATATGTTTTTATCCTGCAAATTACTATCAAATACTGATTTTAACTAGTCAACCTGTCTGTACATACAGTAGATAAAAAGTATTCATTCACGAGTATTAGAGTATATTATGGTTCCTCAAAAATGTAAAGAAAACTAATTCTCTAAGAACTAAAACTAACTAAAACTAAACTAAGAAAAATAATTGGTACAGAAAAGTCTTACCTGGGCAGAACATGGACTGTCATATTATTAGAGGTCAAATCCCAGGACAATGGAGAGGAGAAGGAGGTGGACTGCAAGTCTTGGGTGCAAACCTGTGGCAATCTTACGCGTAGGGGCCATAGCGCAATGTGCATATCTATATCTGTTTGTCGAACAACAGAAGATGAGGTATTATCGACTTTATTAAGACATTTATTGTACAAATGTTAACTTTGAAAAAGCCATCTGAGGATGGACATCCAGAAAAATATGAAACAATGTAGTTACAATAAATAAGATTTTAATTTTTTTTCAGTGACTGACTCAAACTGAGTTCAATAATGTATGTAATAATGTAATGTATTAATAACCTAATGTATGGTGTATGATATATAAGATTTAGCTGGAAATTCCATAAATATAGGTATACATACACTACTTATATAAACTCATATTGATGGAATATAGCATGAAGACAAAACTTCCAAATAATGACTTCTAATCTTGATTGAAGTTGGCAGCCCACCCATGCTAGTCAGCTACTTGGAGGTCAAAAATTGTGGATAAGATATTCTCTGATGTGGATTAACATCCGCTTTGTTGAGTAATACGTTCATCCGCAAATACCATCCTCATAATTAGACCAGTTTGTAATTCGTACAAAAGTAGTTCGGATCCCAGTTAAACTGTAAGTCCCTTAGGCTGATGGGCTATTAATTAACAGTCCTATCTAAAGAACATGTCAGCCTTAGTCAGTAACAAGACTACAAGATCGCGGTACAATTACTATCATACACTCATTTTTTCTTTCATACTTTGCTTAAAATACCTACCTGGGTAGATAGCCATTTCAAAATATTAAAATGTAATAATAATAAAGTTTCTCAACCCAGTCCTCCTGAAATTCAATTCCACTAGTCCAAAGTATACACCAAGCAATACCAATTTATATTAAATGCCACTTTCACGGTGAATGATAAAAATTAAATTTCTTCTTCATTTTGAATGAAACTTAGTGTGAAACGGGGTACACTATCAATTAATGACATTATGGATTGCTAATTGGGTGGTAAAATCTGATTTATGGAACTGTTAATGAAATCGAGAAAATGTGTTTATTAACCCTAGAAGTGTACTGATTTTAGCTAATTGTATTAAAACAAAACTAAATCAAAGAAATGCTATATATATATATCATTGGAAGGCTAAGATACTAAACTATCGATTGATATGTCTTTGGGTTTATATATTTGTTACAAAAAATGTTATATATGTATTCATTTAATTCTTCATAAAAAAATTATACATATATCTATAACTTTTATATCATTTCTTGATTCTGTGTTTTATATTGAACAAAATGGTATACAATACTTGTTTTCAGTAATTCTAAATTTAGCAATTTTTTCAAAAGGCTTGCAAAACCCTGAAATCATGGTGACTGAAGAATATATAATTTACGCTTCTGGTTAAAAGGATCAAACACATCTAATACACAAACTTGATGCTCTGACACTTAAATATCAGTTTAGACTAATAATTAAATAACAAGCATCTGTGATGTAATAGTAAAAGATAGGATCAATGGAACTTCTATAATATTAATTCGAAAAATTCCTTTTTCCACAAAATTCTTAAAAGGTAGGATACTTTTCATGCAACTTTAACTACTGTAGGCTATATTTGTGTGATGACTAACTCCAAACAGATCAGATCATCGTTCAGTAAAAATTTTATATTCAAGATCAATTTGAGCTTACTAACTCCATAATTTTAATGCAATTTACTGGCAAGTTAAACAATAATTACAATTTTGATATATTAACATGTGAATAAATAATTTTATTTTAACATTCAACTGTACAGATACCAAATAAAGTAGTTTCAATCTTGATCTTCTCCTTGACCCAATTTCGAAAGAAACTCTACCAAAGACCGTACTGGACGACCAGTTGCATATCCATGTCTTAAATATGAATGAGGGAACAATTTATTACTTATTGTAGTTCCAGTCACGTCAATATGCATGAAATCCACAGGTGCTGGAGGTACAAATTCTTTTAAGAATGCTGCACTGTAAAGGGTACTGCCACCTTTTATCATATTTGAATTTCCATAATCAGCTGCTTTGGCATGGGATAAATTTATATGATCATAAAACGGAAAAGACCAGTGGAGATCTCCGGCTTCTTCTCCACTTTTGTGAAGTAATTTGTAATGTTTTTTGTTAGTGGCAAAAGTCCCAGAAGCTCCAGTGCCCATGGCAGTCATCATGCTCTTGGAAAGTGTAGCTATATTGATGATGTTTCCAGGCTGAAGACAGGCTGCATAGCTAAGAACATCCGATAAAACAACCCTTCCATCATGCACAGGATGTAGAACTCGTATAGTTCTTTCATTCAATGCTTTAACTACAGACCCTGTCTTGACAGCATTCTCACTAGGCATGTTCTCATACATGGGTAAGAGTGCAGTAACATTTATCCTTTTCTTTAATTTACACAAAGCCTTGAATACTCCAGCGATTATGGCAGCTCCTGCCATATCAGAATGCTGGTACATTAAAGTATGGCCTGGAGACAAGCAGGTACCACCTGAATCAAAAGTGCAGCCTTTACCAACCATCACAATAGGTGCCGCACTTCCTCCACCTGAGTATTTCATCTCTACCAGAACTGGTGGCTCACATGAGCCCTGTGCCATTGCTAAAAATGCTTCCATACCTTTAGATTTGATCCATTTGTGATCGTGAACTTCCACTGTGACTCCACAAGGGCAGAGTTCTTCAGCACAATGATGACCGAACATTGCTGGAGTCATGACATTTGCAGGTAAAGCAGTCAAATACCTGGCTAAATTTTGAGCTTTGGCTTTTTCAAATCCAATCTCCCACATTTCTTTATGCTTGCCCTCATCTCCTTTTTCATACAGGAATACTTTTGATTCTGTTAGCTGGTCTTCATAGTTTTTAAACTGTTGCTCAATCCATACACCTAGAGTTGCTCCTTCAGCAGCAGCTTCACCATCCAAAAAATGTTCAACATGTATTTCATCAATACCTCTCTCTTGTAATTTCTGAGCCCCAGCTCCAGCGGCCTTTCTGATGAATTCTCGTTGCTGAAAAATATTTTGGTTTTTATCCTCATTCTCTTCAGGTTCTGGACCCAATCCTACAATGGCAACAGCTCTATATTCATCATGTATGTTGTCAAAAACCCGTACTTCTCCTTCCCCCAGACCCAACTGTGATGTAAGAGCAGATTTAAAATCATAATTTATTTCATTTGCATACCTCTGGGCTACTGGAGATAAATTTACATCGGTTTTTTCACAACCGGTGTATGCTCCTAGCAGCAAGCCCTTGTGAACAGGTTTTTCAGAGGTTTTTTGTTGTGAATTTATACGAGTTGCAGAAAAATTCCTAAGTAACTGTAATGAAATATGTCTTGATTTTAATTTTTTAATTATCATTTTGATTTGTTATTAAATTTTAGAGTGTAATGAATTAAAACTTTGAAATAACTTGACAAATTTTTGGTTTCTATAGAAATAGAATTGCAATGATAAAAGGCTGTCATAGCGATATTCTCAGCTGTCTTACACAAAAACACAATTTATTTATTTTTTTATTTTATTATTTACTAGCAGTAAGCCCGTCCTTTGTACGGGTTATAGGATTCAGTTTAAAGAAGAAAGATCATCAGACCAAAATTTAAATCTGAAATCCTAAACAAATCTATACAAAGAAAATAAATCAATACCCAGCTTTATTATATTTAGCATTACTTTACAATTAAAATAGATTACAACATTTATACCATTATTATAATTAGTTACGTTAAAATAACTTTTTAATATAGTATGATTTCAAAATGGGTTTAAAATCAATGATCAATATAAACTAACTAATATTGATTTGGCAGCTGTTTGTTTTTATTTCTATTCTAAAGCCAGCTGATTATTACCAGTAGGTTAATCATTGAAAACTGAATCAAAATGTGAGTAAATCGCGTAAAAGTGGGTTTTTAAATCCTCGTTATTTACTTTTCAAGAGGCGGTGGGTGATTCCAAGCATTTACAAACCTTCTCTGGAATGTACAGAATACAATAAATAAGTTTCATTGTAATCAGTTCTCCTGTTTTTTCTGAGAAGATGGCGTAAAATGAGCATCACATCATCAGACAAACATACAAACCGACAAACAGACAAAAATTGAGATAAGACCGGTTTCGGCTTCTCTATCGCACGAAAAGTAATAATAACTAAAAAATTAATGCAGTAATTCTGAGCAATGTACAGACAAAACTCTAATTTTATTTATATAGATTTATTATTATTTAAATTGTACAGATTGTAGGATTCAGTTTACAGAAGAAAGATTATCATACCAAAATGTAAACCTGAAATCCTAAACAAATCAGTACAAAAAAAATAAATTTATACTCAGCTTTATTATTTAGCATTACTTTACAATTAAATAAACTATAACATTTTTATACCATTATTAAAATTAGTTATACATAAAAATAGCGAATAAGTAACGTAATATGTTATGTGTGTATACGTGATAAAGTATGAATTCGAAATGGGTTTAAAATCAATGACCAATGTAAACTAACTAATATTGATTTTAATTTGACAGTTGTTCGTTTTTCTTTCTATTAAACCATTAAACTAGAAAGACAGCTGATTATTACCAGTAGGTTATTCTCTAAAAACTGAAAACAAAATGTGACTAATATCGCGTAAAAGGTGGGTTTTTAAATGCTCGTTTTGTACTTTACAAAGGGCGGCGGACAATTTCAATCATTGAAAAACTTTCTTTGAAATGTATAGAATGCATGAAATAACTTTCATTGTTATCAGTTCCCCCTTTGCAGCATAAAAGAAACCAAATTGAAATTAAAGAGTTTAAATTTGATAAAGTTACAAATTCCAAGTATTCGGGAGTCATCCTTGCCAGCGGTAATGACGAAGATCTAGAAATACAAAATAGATTAAACCTAGCAAAAAAGTTTCTCAGCCTTTCACAAGTTATTAAGCTCAAAGATAATATCCCGCACCACCAAACTCCGGTTTTATAAAGTAATAATGAGACCAGCTCTGCTATATGGTTCAGACAATTGAATCTTAGGTAAGAAAGCAGAAAAGAAAGTTATTGTATTTGAGAATAAGATTTTGAGGAAAGTGTACACACCGATTTTTGAGGATGGACAATGGAGATCCAGACATAATTGGGAACTTAGAGAACTATTTATGGATCCAGATATTGTCGCTGAGGTACGGAGCAGAAGGCTGAGATGGGCAGGGCACGCTCTATGGAAAGGCGACAACTCCCTTTCAAAGAACAATCCAGAAGGTAAAAGACCTCTTAGAAGACCAAAACTGAGATGGTTGGACCAAGTGGAGAAAGACCTGAGGAAGCTAAGGAGAAGGTGGGAAGATGCAAGAAGCAGACACCTATGGAGGCAGTGTGTTGGAGAGGTCAAGTACCATCTATAGTACCAGTGGCTACAGCAGTAAGTAAATAAGTATTCATGTGGACCATATTTACTTAAATGAACAAATCATAAAAGAAATAGTTTTTAACATTACCTTTCCTCAGCTGGCCTAATATAATAAGCATAATTATTTTAGTATTGGGGGAATTTTTTTAGTTTTACATGGATTATGTTCAGAAATGGTGTAGTTGAACTATAAATTCCCATCTTTTCGTTCAAATAATTTTTTTTATATATAAAGTGTACTTAAAACTTCACGAATATATCCGTCAAAAGCTTACAAAAAATGTACAATAGTGCAGACAAAATAGTCATTAGTTTTTCTTTTTTGGAGCATATAAGAATAGTAGTTACAAAAAATTAAATGTTTAAAAACTTTCTGCGTTTATTAGAATAGTAGACTAATTAAAGATATATTACATAATATAAAGCGAGAAAGTATCAAAAGGCGCGCGTTAGAGTGGCGGGAAACAAAGACAGGTGTTGACAAAAGAGTGTGAATCCATGGAAAAAAAGTGTGAATCGCTAGTGATACAGCAGAAAAATCAAGAGTTGTATAGCATGTGAGAGGGACAGTGTGGGTGGTCCAAATGAGGGTGGCCGGGGGAGCGAGAGTGGAGTGTGCGCGGGGTGGGGGGAAGCAACGAAAGAGGTTCAGAGCAGCCCTCTGATGTCGATGTCACATCAGTCCGCTCACACATGTGAGTGAAGCTACGTCGAAGTGGGAGTAGACCAACGAACGACAAAGAATAAAAATGGCGGATATATCCGTGTGCTTCTTTTGTAACTCCAACAGATCAGCAGATATACCTGTCAAATGCTCCCGAAGGGTTAAAAGCCCAGTATCTTGAACCATTAGTTTTTCAAACATAAGAGTTGTGTCATTTATTTAGGTCTTCAATACCATTGACCATGAAACCATGAAATTTATAATCAATAAATAATACAAAATAATAATTAAAATTGTTTTAACGGATTTTGGAAAGTTTGTAATTAGACGATGTGTGTTGTCGGTACACAGACAGATAGATGGAAAGACAGACAAGCAGGCAGGAGAACATCAGTCTGACATCCATGTCTTTGGTATTATCCAAGGTTGACTTTAACAATTTAAAAATATACCAATAAGGTAGAGTGAAAATTTTAAGGCTTTAAAATACCTCTACATGAGAGAAGAAGGTTTTAATTAGCTAAAAAAGTTTTTCCTCAACCTACTATGCAAAGTTGTACTTTAATCTCTGGAATAGAGTATTGTAGTAATATTACTTTTCATCTGACAGGACTTTCTGACACTTAGTAACTAGGAAAGAAAAATAAAAATACACACTTTTAGTACCAAAGGAGCAAAATTAATCCTATGGGAATGACATTGGAAGGATCCGGAAACACTCTGTACACCAATAGATATTGTGATAATTGAGCAACATAAAGTTTTTTGGTGGTACCACCATCTGTTGTGTCTATTGTGTTTCCTGAATGTCAGCCATTTTGTTTATTTCATTAACCTAAATAAAATGGACAGTGGTAGTTGACGTGGACTTAACGCCACCCAATATTATTGAAGAAGCCAAAAACTTCAGAAAAGCCAGTAAAATCCTGTGTTCCTTGTAATATTAAGTTTAAATATAAGAAAATAATAGCTTATGGAGATTAAAATGTAAATAATACAAATCAAAACATTTTTATAGCCAATTGACAATTGTTGAGTGAAGATGATGGCAAACGACATGGAAGCAGTGCAGACACCATGGCTCAGTGCTTGCTAGGAATCATGTGCGGAAGATAATGAGATTGATCCCAGACCAAGGAGGTTAAATTTTTGTTCAGAGTTTATGCAAGTCAGTAAAAAATGT
Organism: Nephotettix cincticeps; assembly: GCA_023375725.1. Lineage (NCBI taxonomy): Eukaryota > Metazoa > Arthropoda > Insecta > Hemiptera > Cicadellidae > Nephotettix > Nephotettix cincticeps. Next base: position 39,584,609 of record CM041786.1, read on the forward strand.
TCATGTTAATTATTAAATAAACAACTATCATTTTTAATTTTTAGTTCTTAATTCAAAAAAGCTGTGCTCAGTCTCCCGGTACTTACATAAAATCAACTTATAGTTATTATTTTTTGTGTAGGTGTAGGTAGGTGTTTAGGTAGGTAGGTAGGTGTAATGAAAATGTTGTGTCATTAAGGGATTAAAGTACTTTTTGCCCCTCAGGAAATTGTCACTCTCGGCTACGCCTCATGTGACAAGAGTTTCTTTCGTGGATAAAAAGTTTCACTTCTCTTGTCACGCAAATATCTATAAAAAAAATAAAAATGTATCAAATAGAGATTCTTGTCTGCTAATTTTTAAGGAATATAAAATAATGTCCCTCTAATCTTCATATTTATTGTTGCCTAATGGATGTTAAAAAAATAATTGTATGATTTCCAAGTCAGAAATAATACTCACATCTACTCTACTAGAAATTATTACTAGATAGAAACATTTACTGGAAGGTTTGAGAAAATCAAGGAAAGTCATCTGTACATGAAAATAAAAATATTTCATAAATTCCCAAGAAATACATGGTACTTAAAAACACAATTTCAGAATGGCTAAAGGAAACCTTTTCACTCATTAGATGGATACCTTTAACTGTATAGTGGTACCAGTTAGTGGTTAAAGTACCTACTTTTAACTTTAGAAGAATTTATGGTACCATTTATTGCCTTTATTATTTACTTTAATTTATTATATTGGTGTTATTAATTTTATTGTTATTATTGTTGTATTTTTACCATCTATATTGAGATTTATACTTAATATTAATCAAGGCGAGTCAGTGACTTTGTCATTTACACATGATGTGTTTAACGACAATAAAATATTCTTCATTCTTAAATCGACACAATTGTTGGATTCAGGGTACTGAAAATCCTCATAATTTTAAAGAACATACGAGGGCAATCCAGGAAGTAGATTACGTTTTGGAATAAAAAATAAACAAAGTATAGGAAACAAATTTTATCATATACAGATGAAAGCCACACTCAAATACTACTTTTCTACATAGTCACCATTCAAATTAAGGCATTTATCGTAGCGATGTACGAGCTTGGAAATTCCTTCGTCGAAAAATACGGCCGCCTGCGCCTTCAACCACTTCGTTACCTCTTCTTGCAGCTGTGCGTCGTCATCAAAACGCTGCATAGCCAGCCACTTCTTCATTGCTGGGAATAGGTGGAAGTCGCTCGCTGCCAGGTCGGGACTGTACGGCGGATGAGGAAACAACTCCCACTTAAAACATTCAAGAACTTTACGAGTGACATTTGCCGAGTGGGGCCAGGCGTTGTCGTGAATCAACAAGACCTTAGATCTCAACATTCCTCTGCGCTTGTTTTGAATTGCTCTTCTGAGTTTTTGGAGAGTTTGGCAATACCTTTGAGAGTTTATTGTAGTGCCTCTTTCCAGGAAGTCCACCAAAATCACACCTTTTCTGTCCCAAAAAACAGTCGCCATCATCTTCCTTGCCGACATTGTTTGCATGCATTTCTTGGGTTTTTGGGGAGAACTTGTGTGCCCCCACTGCATTGATTGCAATTTCTTCACAGTTCACGTGTTTCACCCATGTTTCGTCACCAGTAACGATACGATCGAGTAAAGAGTCACCATCCTTATGGTAAGCGTCCAAAAAGTTCAACGCTGCAGCCATTCGCTGATTTTTGTGGTCCTCTGTCAAGATTTTTGGAATCCATCTTGCACAAAACTTGTAGTAACCAAGCTTTTCGCTGATGATTTCGTGCAACAAACTTTGCGAAATTTGTGGAAAACTCTAAGAAAGTTCCGTTATTGTGAATTTTCGATTTTCACAGACTTTAGCATTGACTTTTTCGAAAAGTTCGGCAGTCACTATGCTGGGTCTCCCACTTCGATCCTCATCGTGAACATTGGTTCGGCCATTTTTAAATCTTATGACCCACTGACGCATTCCACCTTCAGTGATAATGTTGTCCCCATACACTTCACAAAGCTGCCGATAGACTTCTATTGGTTTACAGTTTTTTGCAGTCAGAAACCTTATTACTGCACGCACCTCGCAGCTCACCGGATTTTCAATTAACGCAGACATTTTAAACCGTCACAGTATCTGAACAGAGCACAGCACAAACCTCTCACTAGCACGGCTAGATGCCGACTGAGCTGCTCAACGCTCTGATCCCAAGATGGGCGCGCTAGCCCCGCCCCTAGCGGACACAGACGAAAACGTAATCTACTTCCTGGATTGCCCTCGTAAAAGAGACGGTCCTAAAATAAAAGTTTATTGTGAATTGGCTATAGATGAAGTGATAGGATCCTTGTTCTCCAGACATTATACATGACATTTTTTCTGGGGATATATCAAGGACAAAGTGAACAAAAAAAAGTTCAAGACTTTGGAGAACTTCAGAGAAGAGTTCAAGAGGATATTGGAAGCATAACTCCAGAAATGCTCAGAAAAACATGGTGTGAGGTTGATTTTTTACTACAAACTTTGTGTGCGAACCACAGAGATGTGGAGTTAGTTCAGCTTCCTTGTAAAAGGAGGAGTAACAGTAATTTTTTTGACCTACTTTATTAATAAAACTGTTTTAAATATACTCTTTACTAAAACTAATCCCATGTTTTTCCAAATTTGTTTGTTTTTCCAATGTTTATGAGTTTAATGATTATTTACTTAATCTTAAAATGTGTCCAATAATTTATAACAACCCCGTAGTTTTTACCTTAAATTTTAAAGGTACATAATTGTTATGTTTTAGTTTTTTTCCATACAGGTTTAGTAATGTTAAAGTAGTTTTTACTTTCAAATATAATACTTCCTCTTGATAAATTTGTTCAGAAGTAAACAAATCAATTCTTTCTATAAAAACTATGGCCACCTTATTAAACTTGACTTAAAATCGATTTTAAAGGTTCAATTCCTTCACAAAGTACAAAGGAATTTAACATATTGTTCTGAGTTTATAGATCTTGAAAGCTCACCATTAATAACTATGTCCAGCTTCACAGCATCCAGAGGAGAGGAGGAGATTAGGAAGTCCCGACCACGAACTAGATACTTATCCACCTGATTCCAAGACGGAGCTAAACGTGCTAGTATTGTGTAGCGCAAACAAGCTTCATATACTGCATTACTCAGTAACTCTGAATCTGAAACCTACAATACATGCAGATCTAAACAAAATCATGTTGGCACCTTCAGCACTTAACTATCAATGTGATATTCGAGCTAGTATTGTGTAGTGCAAACAAGCTTCATATACTGCATTACTTGGTATCTCTGAATCTGAATCCTGCAACACATGCAGATCTAAAAAAAATCGTGTTGGCACCTTCAGCACTTAACTATTAATGGGATATTCGAGCTAGTATTGTGTAGCGCAAACAATCTTCATACACTGCATTTCTCAGTAACTCTGAATATGAAGCCTGCAATATATGCAGATCTAAACAAAACTATGATGGTACCTTCAGCACTTAACTATCAATGGGATATTATAGGTGTAATGTCCCATGCTCATGTAAGACAATTACTCATTCATGTGACTCCCTCAGATCATATAGAAAACAGATTTTTTGTTCTCAGCCAGAGGCATTTTGTAATCGAGAGATTGTACACAAATGCTTTTTAGGAAAGCGGTCCATACCTACATGGGCATCCCGGGATTTGAACCCATGACCTCTTGCACCGAAGTCCAAGACGCTAACTAGGTTAACAAGACACCCCCCATATAAAATAAGACATTTATACCCCAATTAGAGATGGATCTCTAATAATAAGAGTGTTTTTTAAGGCTGGTATCTCTTTTACTTGTACTTTGCCTGTCTACTTAACACGTTCGCAACGATCGTAATTTTGCCGATATTTTAAGCTTATTTAAATACACAGGATAAAATATCAGGTTATATTTGCAAAAAACAGAACTGTGTTTTTTTTAAATGAACTGACTTATCATGATCAGCGAAGCAATGTATCAACACTCATTTTCAAAATAAACACTTACTTATATGTTTTATACATATATTAACTTTGCACAAAATATATTAACTTTGCACAAAATATATATATTTTGCACAAAATATATATATATAGGGTAACAAAATATATATTTTGTTACCATTGAATGGCCGTGGGACAATAGAGGTGCATATTAGGTTCAAAGACAGACAATAAAAAACATTCTAATTTACTGTACACTATTCATAATCTGTTAAAATGCCGCCGGGAACACTAAAATCAGTCATAATCATAAAAGTCATATAAACTCAATACAAACGTGATCTTCTTAAGTCCCACAACGCTCATTGCTAATGCTGAGCGTGGGCCCACATCATTTCAAATTCATCATTTTGTGTGTGTGTGTGTGTGTGTGTGTGTGTGTGTGAGAGAGAGAGAGAGAGAGAAAATGTTGGATTTTAACATATTTTAAGGATATTTGCAGGTGAAATGTCTTGAAAAGTAAAAAATAAATTAATTACAACTGGTCAAGCTATTGCCAAAGTATTTAATCTATTGGTGTGGTTTTGGGGTTGTTAAATAGACAGATAGACATATATTCTAGTCTGAAAAATACCTTTTTGGATTCAGGGAGCCCAAAAGGAGATACTGAGCTTAAATTCAAATTATTTTTTAGAAAAACGATACTTTCTATATACTAAGCATATGGTGAGAGAATAAAAATGTACTTTGTAATATTACATTGTAATATTGCTAAATGTTTTGTTGAAATTTATTAATTTTCTATTTAAATTTAATGATGCTCAGTCTGGTCATCTGGTCCATGTCATGCCTGGTTGTCCAACTACCATTGTAGAGTTCTTGTCAGGATGTTCTTTAATAAAACATAGTCATCAACTCTTCTGAGAACCTAATATATTATTATATATGCATACCTTAATATTCATTTTTTCCAGATGGAAATTCAATTTGCCAGATTCATAAAACATTTTGCTTGTTATGATATGGATGTTTTGAACAGCTCCAAGGACAGGAGAAGCAATGACCTCTGACACCGTGAAAATTAAACACCTGCCAAAAATCATGTACAAACTTTATTAGTGTTGTAATATTAATTTACAGAATCTTTAATGTTCATATTAGCATTGGTTATCAATTATTTAATATCTTAATTGGACTTTTCTAATGCATCTGTGTTTTTACCTAGGTACACGATGTTCTGGAGGTGGAGAAACTCCTACCGTTTTCAACTGATTACCTAATAATTTACATTAAAAATTGAAAGTTTAAAGTTACAGAAATGAATTATATCAAGTCAATAAAAATGTACTTATTTATCATGTGCAAAACAAAAACTATATTGATAATGCATTTTTTGTAGTGTTGACTACTTTCTCTTTAAAAAATCTGTGTCCAGGTCTCTAGGTCAAACAGAAAATGTCAAATATTTAGCAATATGTTATTTAGATTACTATTGCAGACATTTTCCATTACAATTACAAAAATACCCCCGTTGCATCAGACCTGCATACTCAGCGAATTTCCAAAACAATAATATAATAATAATAATATATGACAAGTTTTATCAAAATCTGTCGCTAAACAACACTTATTTATGAACAAAAAAAACCATAAGTAACTATTTTCTCCAGTAAATAATAAAAATACCCCTGTCGCAGTATGGCGTAACCTGCGTACACAGCAAATTTCCAAATAAATAATATGTGACAAGTTTGATCAATATCTGTCGATAAATATGAGAATTATTTGCCTATTCTCAATAAGATTACCATGGGAAAGAGTGTGCAGGTTTGCTGCTGTGGGGAATATTGAAAGTAGGCATTTTTAGCATAAACAATTACTATTCTTAACATTTTTACTAACTTTCATCAACATCTATCATAAATGAGTTTGCCTATTGCATATATGATTAACATGGGAATTTAAAGGAGTATGGAGGTTTGCTGCCTTGATAAACACATAAACTATGATTTTTAAGCATTTGAAGCATAAGATTTCAACCACATAAAGGTAAATACCAATTTTTACTTTCTCCCCTTCCATAGTATACTACTTTCTCCATAGTATATGGAGAAAGTATTGTTTTCGTCAAAATTTTCGAATTTGAGTTGAGGGAGGATATATCCGTTTTGGGGTCCCCTGAATCCAAAAAAGTGGGTTTTGGCGTGATGTCTGTCCGTCTGTGTGTCCGTGTGTGTGTCTGGATGTGTACAGTGCCACAGCCTACCCCGTTGGTCCGATTTAGATGAAATTTGGCATGTATATATATAGTCACCGTATCTCCAGGCTTTTTTTCATTTTTTTGAATTTTTTATTTTTAAGGGTAGTTCACCCCTAAAAACCCTTAAAAAACGTGAAAAATCCAATTTTCTCAAAAATGGCTCTAACGATTTTGATTAAAATTTGATAGTTTATAGTGCACAGAGCACTAAATAATTTGACACCACCCGCATGTTTGTAAAAATGACGGTTCAAAAGTTATGGGCTATTAAATTTCAAATAAATCAAATTTTTAAATTTTCAGCGAAAACAATAAAAGTAAAGTATAGCTTGACTGGTACCATTGAAACCAGCTTAAAAAACTAAACAAATTAGTATTTTGAATTATTTGTCTACGACTAACGGTTCCAGAGAAAAGTTAAATTTACTGTCCACGATAAACGCAGTACGTTGTCTGAAAGCGCCCAATGTTATTTTTATGGAAAATATAAAAAAAATCAATTTCTTCCTTACTTTCCACCCGTTTTCCATGAAACTTGGTATGAAGTGTAAGGTCAAATCACCGAACAAAACCAGCTCAAAAAAGCTTGGTATTACCGGGGGCGGGGCGGGGGGTTCCCCCCATACAATTAATTGTAACAATCAATTATTAAATGATATTTAGAATTACTTTGTAGAACATGATAGTTTTATTTCAGATTGTCTTTTTTAAATTTACTTAAGGGAGAAAGTATGTGTCAGTCCACTGGTACCGTTTATTTTAATTATTATTATAATTATCATATAATTATAATTATTAATTTTTCTATATCCTCCCTAAGATTAATATTCGAGTCCCAAAATACAACATACCGGTACTATGTTTAGATTTTTTAACATCTCGGTAACTGAAGATAGAGAAAAACTTTAAGAAACTAAATTGTGTAGTTTTTTACCTGATTCTAATGGTGAAAGATAAAAGTAAAGCTGGATTCGGTCCCTGTTAATAACTCAAGTATATAAAAATAGATTAATTTAATCAGAACAGAATTTAATAATCATAACAAACTATGTATAACTAAAAACAAAAATATATACATAAACACGATCATATGATTTAACTTAATAATTAACATATTGCCAACATCTTCTCTTTTCCGGAAATCAGTTTTTTATACTCGCAAAAACTTTCTGTTTCTTATAAATTCTTTTCCTTGTACCTCAACCTTATATTGTCTTCTGCCTTCTTTCTGAAGTACCTTGCCTTGCACCCAGGGCTCATTCTCTGGTTGAGGTCGTTGTTTTAGTCAAACTTTTTGACCTACTTGCAAAGGATCCACGGTCGTATTGCTTCTTATATATTAGTTTCTTGTGATCCACCTTTCTTTAATATCGTTGGGTATTCGAGGTAATAGCAAGTTTGGATTGATGGGGAGCAGACTTTGGGTCCTTCTATTCATGAGGAGTTGGGCGGGACTATAGCCTATTACTTGAAGTGTAGTATTTCTAAGCTCCAGAAGTGCTTGTTGGAAATCTAACCCATCTTCACGTGATTTTTTCAGTAAGCTTTTAAATATTTTCACTGCTGATTCCGCTTTGCCATTAGCTTGGTGATGATGAGGTGGATACAGTATTATTTTGAATTTCCAATCAAGTGCAAAATCTTTGAAAAGTTGAGATTTTAGAGGTATGCCACTGCCTGCAACCACAACTTCTGGTATACCGTATCTAGCAAAAAGCTCTTTACAGAAGTTTATGAGAGCCTCGCTTGTACACTTTGTCGTTTTCTTTACTTCAAAAAATGACGAATAGTAGTCACTTACAATTATATAATGTGTAGAACCTTCCTGAGCAAAGTCAACAGCAATTTTCTGCCATGGTCTCTCTGGAGATGCATCTTGTAGAAGAGGCTCTCGTTGTTGGTCTGGTGCATACTTTTTGCATACCTTGCAGGAACTAATTTCATTTCTTATGTCTCTACTCATATAAGGCCAGAAAAATACATCTCTTGCTCTTCTAATGCACGAATCCGAGCCCTGATGAGATGAATGTATTGTTCGAATTAAAGCTTGCCTCAAACTGTTTGGAACAACAATTTTTTTACCTTTCAGAATTATTGCATCCTCTGTTGTTAATTCATCACGAAATGACCAGAAAGATTTCAGAACTTCTGGTACCTTATTTTTCGTTGAAGGCCACCCTCTTTGAATTGTATTAATTAGATGTACCATTGAGGGATCTTCCAATGTATTACTTCTAATCTGTGAGAGTCTTTCGCTACTCACATTAAGATATTGAATTGAGGAAACTCCTTCAAGACTTCTTAAAGTAGGCCTGTCTGTAGAGAATATTTGCACATTTTTGTCTTCAAATGAAAGAAGACCAAGCTTTATACAATCTTGAGCACCTAGTAATGGATTATGTGGCGTCTGGATTACCTCAAAGGTGAGTTTTTGTCTCTGATTTTTCCACCAGACATGTATTTGAATTTTTCCAAGTGAACACTGAGATGCACCTCCATAGAATGATAATCGAGTATTGCTATTTTTCAGCCTAGGAGTTCCAACCAATTCCTTTAGCGTATTCATTCCTATCACATTGCACGATGCTCCACTGTCTAATTGACACTTCAAACGCTTTTGTCCTCCTTTAGTACAAAGTGGAAGGCTTACATATAACCGTTTTCTTGGAGAGTCATCTTGAACGTTGTAAATATCATCGTCACTACTGTCGGAACTGGCTGTTCATTGGCACCATTAGATAATTGCACCTGCTTAATATCGCGGTTATTCTGCATGCAAACTTTAGAAAAATGATTTTGCCTTTTGCATTTATTACACACTTTTCCAAATGCTGGACAGTTCTTGGCACTCCAAACGTGGCTAGTTCCACAATATTTACAAAGGCGTCTAGTGCTGTTTTGAATCTTGAAGTTGTCTTCTTCACAAATTGTATCTGTATTACTTTCTCCAGATTTAATTTTAATTGCAAATTTCTCTGATTGTTCATCCGCAATACACAACTGAGAAGCTTTATTCAACGACAAATTTGTCTTGGTTAACAAATGTTTTCTCAGGCGGACATTTCTCACTCCTGCTACTAGACGATCACAAACTAACCGCTCTTCTAATTCTTGTTTTGATAGATTTGCCAATGAATCAAATTCACACTTCTCAGCAAGCATGTGCAATCTATTAATGAAATCCTTACACGATTCATCAGTTTCCTGTATTGCACTGTTGAATATAAAACGCTCATAAGTAACATTTTTTTGCCTCTTCGAAATAATCATCTAATCTTACAATTACTTCTTCGCCATCTGACGGTTCTTTGCATAATTTATTGATTAACTTCAAAGCTTTTCCACCAATCACGGATAGAAACAAAGCTAGCTTAACCTTTTTATTGGAGAGATTTGTAGACTTTGAGCTGCATGCTTGCGTTACAGTGATGTAGTTCTCCCACTGGCATTTGAATAGGTTCCAATTTTCTGTTGAGCATTGTTTTTCTGTAAAGTCTAATGGATCTGGGAGTGGTATGTTATTCATATTTTTCAGTTTTTAACACCTGACACCATGTTAATAACTCAAGTATATAAAAATAGATTAATTTAATCAGAACAGAATTTAATAATCATAACAAACTATGTATAACTAAAAACAAAAATATAAACATAAACACGATCATATGATTTAACTTAGTAATTAACATATTGCCAACAGTCCCAATTAGTTCAGATTACCGGGTCTCTGGTATATAATGATACCAATAAAATGGTATTATTAAGGGGAGCGCGCTGGTCTAGGGGTTAGAGCGCGGGGCTTTGGTGCCCAAGGTCCCGGGTTCAAATCCCGCCAATCACCAATGGCTTTTCGCTATGTGATAATGCCGCAACCCACACAGGGGTGCGCAAAAAGCCGCTACGGCTGAAGTGCCTTGGGAGAAATCCGCCCCTTTCAGTAAAAAAAAAAAAAAAAAAAAAAAAAAAAAAAAAAAAAAAATGGTATTATTATAACATATATAGTGCAATTGTGACTTTTTATTGCATCCTTCGGTTTAACTATTATCTTAAATTGTTAAAGAAGAATTTTTCCAAAATTTTTAAGGTCAGTTAATTGACCTTCTGCTTAGTATTCAGAAGTTTCTCTTAGTATTCTTTTTTTCTCAATTTGTATGGTCCAACTCACTTAATTCTAACTGTTACCTCGTATTAATACTTCTTTATATTATTATTTTAACTGTTTAAAGTTTTAATTGTTTTAAAAAGAGTCTAATTATTATTGTAGATAGAAAACTTATAGGCTTTGCTGTGGTAATTGAGATTGTACGTTATTGCTATATGTATTGTTATTGATGGTATCTTCATCTTGTACTTTTAACTTTGTCTATTACTGTGTATTGGCCTAATGATAATAAAATTTGTATTTATTTATTTATTTATAAAATATTTTTTTATAGCAACATATCACCGAATTTCAATTTTTAATATGACAGGAAATTCTAAATTTATGTTTAAACACTAACCTGCATTTGAAAATCTGACATTGATAAGCCTTGTTAGATATGTTTGCTGCATTACTTTCAGACAAATTAATTGTCCCAAGAAGATAGCACAAATCATCACGTCTTGGAATAGATCCAAATAAAATTGAACTCAAATCCTCATCCCCAAACTGACACATATTCCCTTGGTGTGGATTTATAATCAACTAAAAGCAATACATATGGGGTTAATATGATGCAGGTTAAAAATAATGAGTAAACTTCTCATTACTAACTTTAGAAGCACAACTATATTGCAAGTTAAGAGTTTGGTTGATGAATAATCTAATTTTAATATATGTACTTTTATCACATTATAATAACATAACTAATAATTTAAGCAAGTGAATATAATATATTAGCAATATAGTAGTAGGATGAATGGCTGTGGTGAAGAAAAGCTGGCTAGACATTGCGACCTATTGTTGATCTTTTGTACAACCCTCGAAGGAAAGGATTCATGAGGATTGAAAAGGCTGGAGAAGACAGTCACCCAAGGAGACAGCGAGCCGAGCACTCCATGCCCCTCTCAGTTCTCAGAACCCAGTGCCATGTATGTGTCGGATTTTTTAGATAAATTGTTGAATTTTCTTCCTCTTCCCTTTCTATTTCCTTGCTACATTCTGGCATTTTCTTTACACATAAGCATACATTTTTATTATTATTTTTCTAAAATGGCGACCTACTCAGATGGATATTTTAAGCCAAGTATGAATGAGAAATAAGTGTCAGTTCATTGTGGTACAATCTTGTAGTCTTTTGTTACTGACTAAGGCCGAAAAGTTCCTTTGAAAGGACTGTTAATTAATGGCCCAACAGCCAATGGAATTTAAGGGACTTACAGTACGAACCGAACCACTTTTATGTTATCAATTACAAACTTATCTAATTATGAGGAGGGCCTTAGCGGATAAACATCTTCAGCCGATTCAATATTGCGGACCTCAATTCATACAAGGGAATATCACATCCACAGAATTTCGCTCATAACTATGGTGTTGTATGATTGAGAATAAACCTTTCAAACTAAGGCTTTATTCAAGTAAAAACACAACTAGGATTATATCTTAAAGACCAGTGGTGTAGTGCTAAAAAAAGCTGTGCCGGAGCGGTGTGTGGCGTAGCGGTCCTTCCCAGGAAGGCCATTTGGGGGGGGGTTAATGGGTAGTCAAAGTCTGCAAGTTCCTCAGGAAAGCCATTGCGTGGTCACTCGAGGAATTGTGTACAATGATTTTTATCTATTTAAAAAAGAATTACATAAACCAAAGTTTAATTTTACTAAAGCGACTAGTGATGCTCTTGGGGCATCCGTTGTATTCATGCAAAGTATTGCAGCCAAAGGCAAACGGCCCCTTTTTAGTAAGGGTTCTTTATTTCCAACCGAAACTGGCGAGTTCAGATCAAGGAAGAAGAACATATTTGTAGATGAGCTACCCACCACGAAATACGGAGGAAAATACTCAAATTTTATTTTGTAAAAACACCGCAACTTCATCGTAATTAAAGGCTAGGAAGAGGGTGTGTTGAAATAAATATCTTAGACGGAGATTAAAATGAATAGGAACTAAATGGTTGAAGTCTGAAAATACAAAACAATTCTTAATCAGCCTCAAGTTTCTTGTGAAAATAAATATATTTTTAAATTAAAAAAACTAGATAAAATAATAAGATACATGGTCTTCAAGTAAGCCCTAGTGTCTGATTCTGGTGTTACGATGTTGTTAGGTTAGGGTTAATGTGAAACACCTAAAATTGTCTCGATATCGCGTGTTGATCATGAAATGATGCGAGCGACTCGCTTACCTACCACTCCCTATAAAAAGGCAAAGTACAAGTATAAATGTCTGAGTTTAGGCTGCACGAGCTGTACCGGAGCGCCGCTCCGGCTCTAAAAGCTGTGCCGGAGCGGCGCTCCGGACCGCTCCGGCTCCACTACACCACTGTTAAAGACATTCCTAACAAAACAATAACAAAATAAATAAACATACCAAATCTGCATGGTAACCAGAAGAGCTAGTAATATGTTACAAAACTGGAATACCGTAGTCTTAAATCATCATATTCTCCCCTCGTTGAAATTGTGCTCATAGTCTTTAAGATATTGGGGTAGTCTTCTCTTTCTTGTCGGTCTTTGTATAGTACATGATGAATCTGATTCCGTTTCGTTAAATACTGAGTTGAAGGATAAGGTTTGTCTTTCTTCTTCCATTATCGTAGATTTTGGTTCCAATTGATGGATTATCACTTAATTGATCCTCTCAAAAATTCAGTGTCGATGGTAGTTTCGATTTCTTCTCTATTGGATGGTTAAGAAGTCTGAGGTCTCCTCAAGGTTCCAAATGTTTCAGAGGCACATTTGATTCTTGACCGTTTCTATTCTGTATACCCTTAATAACCCGTAATGTGCCCGTGCATATTAAGGGTTAGCTTCAATGATTTCCACTTCTTCAATCTTATGATTGTATTTGTTCAATTGATTATGACACCTCATAAGAGCAGATCCTGGAAAATTTAGCCATGTCAGCAAGTTCCATTGGTTGATCTTCTAGGGTGATTAACGAACCGCTCACGGGGTGTAGCATTGATAGCTGTTCACAATAGTGATCTAACGGCATGCAATGCTTCATCAAGAATACTTTCCTACAGGGTAAATGTTCAATGTTCAATCGCTCAAATGGACTGGTAGCCTTCATAAGATGCTGATCAACTGGTTTAAAGAACCTTGGCTTAATCTCGGCACACACAGGGCAAGACGTTAAATTCTTTATTTCCTGTTGAGAATAAGGAAGAATTTTACCCCGCACCGAATGGTACATCCCTGTCACACCCAGGTACCGTAGCTTAAAACTTGATGAAAATCAGACTTTTTTCAATTACAGAAGCACTTACTCTTGAAAACATATCAGCAACCACATTTGTTATTTCCTGGTCGATACACTATATCGAAACTAAAGCATGACATTTCAAGACACCACTGCATAATTTTGTTATTCTTTATCTTACTAAATTAGAGTGCTTCATATTAAAAATAAAAGAAAGTGCTGGTTGATCTGTCATGAGTTTAAAGTGATAGCCAATAAGAAAATATTTCCACTTCCTTAAAGCTTCCACAATGGCACTAGATTAGATTAGATTATAGAAATGATGACCATACTACAAGGTAGGTATTTTAAGCCAAGTATGAATGAGAATTGATGTAAGGTGATTGTGGCGCGATCTTGTAGTCTTCTTGCTGACTAAGGCTGACATGTTCCTTAGACAGGACTGTTAATTAACAGCCCAACATCCGATGGCAACTAAGAAACCTACAGTTTAACATGGAATCCAAGCCACGGCCTTTGAATTACGAATTGGTCTAATTATGAGGATGGTCTTTAAGGATTAACGTAGTATTCAATAGGCTTTAATCAACACTACACCCACCGACCATTACTCACAACTATCCGCAATTTGTGACCTCCAAGTAGCTGGATTACAGGGTGACGCCACCTTCCCAGTTGAGCTTCCTTTTTGATTACAGAATGCCTTTTTTCACAATCAGAGAGACTTCTTGAGAAGAATGCTATAGGTCGTCCATGTTGACTCAAGCAGCAACAGCAATGTTAGATGTGTCTGTCTCTACTACTAATGGGCATTCCGTTTTGGACTTTGTTATTGACCTAATGTTATTGGCTTTGGACTTACATACCTTCGATTTTGGACTTACATAACAGTGTCCTTTCTTGCCCCAGCAATGACAGGTAACATCTTTAGCTGGACATAAATAGTGAATATGATGTTAATTACCACAGAAGAAACATTTAGATTGTACGGCAGCTAACACTTTCGGTTCTTCTGGCTGAAGCAAAGGTGCTTCTTCCCATTTGTTTTAGGAATTGCATTTATAATGTCATTTTGGGTAGAAAACCTGATACTGTCATAAATTTCAGCGTCCCTTCGAGCCATTTCATAAACAAATTCATAAACTGTAGCCGATTTATTTGATCAGTGATATCGTTCACTGTAGCTGATTTATTTAATCAGTGATATTGTTCACTGTAGCTGATTTATTTAATCAGTGATATCATTCTCACTTTCTATCTTAATTCTTCCCTAACCCAAACAAAATGTGTAATTTCTAAAAACTACATTGTGTCATAAGGAGTAAACCTAAACTTAAACAGCCTTTTTTAATTAACATACAAGTAAACTTAAACAGAAATTTTTGATCGCAGTATGTTGCTCTGCTATTGGATATTTAAATTATATTTTATAAAACACCAACCTAATCTGGTGGATATATTTTAAGGTGATTATGAGTGAAATGTGAGCGCAATGGATATCAGTGCCGCCATAGATGGATCCAACCTCAAGATGGACCACAATTCCGATCCTTACCAAAACTTGGCCCAACTTAAGTTAGTTATCTCATCATAACCTGACCTGATAACAATATTTTACTATCTAACTATATTGATTTTTAACATTCAGACCTTTTATCCAATAAATATTGTGTAAACTTGACTGTTGTTATCTGCCTATTTTTATCGGCTCAAGAATCTTTTCTACTAATCTTAAACTATGAAACTACACTACACAAAATAATTAGATAAATCCCTATCCAATAAAAACCAAGTCTTAAGGTGTGAG
Source organism: Nephotettix cincticeps (assembly GCA_023375725.1). Classification (NCBI taxonomy): domain Eukaryota; kingdom Metazoa; phylum Arthropoda; class Insecta; order Hemiptera; family Cicadellidae; genus Nephotettix; species Nephotettix cincticeps. Next base: position 39,599,970 of record CM041786.1, read on the forward strand.
GACTAAGAAGGAAACCTTCAGAGTAATATTTCTATCTTTATGTCACTCTGATGAAAACAGAACTGCACTGGCCTTAACTTAAAGTTAGTCTTCTTTATAATTAGTGTTCTTAAAAAATATCATTTAACTAAGCTTAACTTTAAATATTTTGATCGGTCACTACCGTAAATAAGTTTCTTGTGTCTAGTTGATTAAACGATGTTTTAAACAGTTTTCAAAATAAAGAAAGTTAAATACAGTAAACCGAGTTTTCTTGCTTTGTGTTTTGTTTCTTAACACCAACATCATGACACATAAAATCTAAACCGCAAGGCCTCGGACACTGACTTGTCGGAATCGGAAACGTGCAAAATAGAACGAGGAATAGAGTAAACACAATAGATATATCGATCATATAAAGTATAGTACTATAAAAAGTTGATAATATTTATTGCATCTTCAAACCTATATTGGAAGAAATTAGGAAGCGAAACCTTTTCTTAAAAACAAGCATAGCCAACCTAAAACTATGCTTTACCATAGATCATGCGATACCATGGAGTTTTATGGCCTTTATTATTTATCACTTTTTCGCCGAATATAGGCTACGCTAGGTAGTGACATAACCGGAGCTAAGACGTTGCCTACCAATACGTTAAACAATTCTGACGGTAATGACTACAAAATGATTAACTGGCTGGGTGGCTGAGTAGTAAGGTCGCTGGATCGAATCCCGCAAGGGTCGAAACTGGAACCCGTTGCCATTTTGTCATTGGGCTATTAATTAATGTTGCTTCCTAACAAGTCGACGTCAGCTAGTAACAAGATCGGGGACTGGAACGTTCCCCGTCAAAACGTTAAAAATGACGAGAGGCTTAGAAGTGCACAAAAATACACAAAATAAAATAACTTCTTGATAGGCATTATAAGTGTTGGTTTTACTTTGGGATAAGGTAAAAACTCACGTCTTCCATCACTACTTAATATATTTAAACTTATATTGTACCTCGGTAATATATATCGGTAAATATATACAAAATTTGTTAAATTGGCGATTGATATCGTCATAGATGAACGGATAGTAAATATAATCCGTTCCTCGCTGATTTCGTCCAGTTACACCGAACATCATCAGACCCAAATGGAGACTGAAAAAGTATACAACAAAATAGAAACATAATCAAAGGTTTAGTTAAATAACACTTTATTATCTGAACATTTGTATTCATAGCTTATAAAATATTTAGATTGTACGGCAGCTAACATTTTTCGATTCTTTAGCTGAAGCAAAGATGCTTTATTTATTCCCATTTGTTTTAGGAATTGCATTATAACGTCATTTTGGGTATAAAACCAGATACTGTCATAAATTTCAGCGTTCCTTCGAGCCATTTCTAGAGCTAGAGATTGATTTACAGCATCTTGAATTTCTAATTGTTTGTTTTCCAAAACTTCTTTGTCGATTGTCAGCGGGTAACAAACCGTTTATAAAGTCATCCCTGACGTAATCAGTACTATTTTATTCAGCGCTCACATACTTGAAGGCACAATCCTACTTGAAGGGCTATAATACCTAATAGGCCATACTACTCTTTGTAGGAGTTCTATAATGAATAGGCCAACAAGAATATGACGACCATGGCACATCCGTGCTTACAATGTGAGACTAACAAGTATCAAGTTTCAGTAAATCCTTACTTAATGATTTCAAAGCTTGGACGTAGATCTACGATCTTTAGCTAATCTTGCATCTCGAGACCACTGCAGAGATGCATTTAGGCAACTAAACATTTCTAACTGTACCAAACCTTTTCATTCAGGAATCAATTTGTTTATGTTAAGCAACAGAATTTGGATAAAAAATAGAATATAACAATAGAAACAGGCATAGCTATAACACCAAGAATAAAACTGTCTTTGCCCAGCAGCATAAACTGACCATTTAAAAAAAGATTCTATAGGCTTAAAGTTGTACCAGGCTTTGCCACCCTCGGTTAACCAGACAGATGCTTTACAAAATTTAAAAGGAAACTAAGATCATTCCTCATAGAGTACAGCTTATTTTACAATTTAGATAAGTATTGGGAGGCTTGTAAACCCTCTACTTCCCCTCCACCTTATGAGCTGAAAGACAGTGGATGCGCCTGGAGGCGCTTTGACAGATCCCACGCCATTGTGGACACACGGGATGCCGAACTTAAGTCACGTTAGTAAATCTAATCTATTTCCCACAGGGAAGTAAATACAAACATTTTTTATACTAAATAGTACTCACGATTTTACGTGTTTATTGTTAACACCACGTGTTTGTTATTATTTAACTGTTAAGAATTGTCTGTTAAGTTTTCATGCAAAAACTTATTTTAAATCTTTGTCTTATAAAGAAATAATTATTACGTTACGGCAGCCGAACCATCTCCCCCACTATACTGTAACAAGGCGAGACACTGAAAGGGATGGATCACGCCCTAGAGGCGTTTTGTTTAATTTAGAGATACACCCTTGCTATTACGCTGGAGGAAATAGCGTCTTAGGTAGGTAATGTCTCCAACAAATTATTGAACCTGTAGTAAAAGGGTGGGAAAAATATATTTGACTATAAATAATTCTTGAAATAAAATAAATATTAAGTGATAATTTTTTCTGTTAATTTTGAAAAAAGTGTATAGTGTCAACTTACCAAATATGTCAATTTATACCACAAAAGGAAAAACATAAAGTTAGTTTTTGTGGCTTTAGAAACCAAAGCTTTTTACAAAATCTTACATGTCAGCAATTTTGACAGATCAGCAAATCAGCTGATCTCAATGACGTATACGCTCACGTTTCCTACTGCTAACTAACAACACTGTTGTATGGAAGCCCAGAAGGAAGCCCTACTGTAACATCTTATAACCAATTTATTTTCACAGATTAAGTGTTTACCCTTACCCCGTCCTATTCAGATAAGTAAAACTGAAAATGCCTTCTAGAAATAAAGCGGGTCTTTTAGCCCGAGTGAATTTTCCTCTTTACACCTTGCAAATGCTAACTAGTCGGCATGTTATTGTTGGCGGTGGTGGAGGATCCTCCAAAACAGGGGTTGCCAATGGATTTGTAAGTATTATTGCATTAATCTTTCTAGTTGTAGCATCAAGGCGCCCTGATAATCCAGAAACAGCCTATTCTTAATTAGTTTTTACTTATATTTTCTCATGATGTATTATTTTTTACCCCTCTCTAGGTTAAACTCAGTGTCAAGCCAAATGTATTAGACAAAAAGTAGTAATAGGATCAAGTCAAATACAAATTTTAGAATATAAGTTTATGTTGTTATTTTAACAAAAATACTATCATAATGATCCTACTTTGCTTGCATCTTTTATATATAATTTTTGATAATTTCTCAAAATAAGTTTTATCATTAGGGCCTAGGTTAAATTCTTCTGTGATTCAAGCATACACTTTCCGCCTTATATATTTTGCTACTACTATGTGGTGGTGTAGAATAGATTAGATTATAGAAATGGCGACCATACTACAAGGTAGGTGTTTTAAGCAAAGTATGACTGAGGATTGAGTGTGTGATTGTGGCGCGATCTTGTAGTGTTGTTACTGACTAAGGCTGACTTGTTCCTTAGACAGGACTGTTAATTAATAGCCCAACAGTCGATGGCAATTAATGGACCTACAGTTTAACGTGAAATCCAAACCACTGCCTCTGGATTACGAATTGGTCTAATCGTGAGAATGGTCTTTGCGGATTAAAGTAGTTTTCAATAGTGCGGACATTAATCCATACAAGAGAACACCACATCCACCGACCATCTCTCATAACTATCCACAAAATTAGTGGCCTCCAAGTAGCTGGATTACATGATGACGCCACCATCCCAGTCATAGTAATAAATCAATAATAATAATGATGGTAATGACATGATGATAAGTTCTTGAACCTGTTTGTGATTACATTTTCATAAAAATTAAATTTTTTAGGTCTAATGGTCGCAACATTTAATCTTTACAGTTTCCTTTATAAATTAATAAATGGTTTAAGTACCTTACTGTCAAAGCGATCCTCGTAGTCTTGACGATGATTATATCCAGGAATTGAAACTGCAGTAGACTACGAAGTCTACAAGGATCGCTGACAGTAAGGTACTTGAACCATTTATAAATTTGTTGAAAAAGTGATTCAGTGGCTGATAACATGAAGTTTCCTTTATCATCAGATTATTTTGTTGATGTGCAAACTATGTTTTAACTAAACTAATGCCTTCAATATGATTGAATTGTCACTAGCCAATATTTTATTTTATTCACAGGGTAGGCCTACATTTTAAAACATCCTACATACCATAGTATGGCTGCCTACCTGTATGCTTGTCACTGTCCCAAATTATAATTTTTGAATTTAAATTTAAATTCATTTTATGATTTTGAATGTAAATTGTTTTATGGTTTAAAAAAATAATGTTCCATTGCCTAAACATTTGAGGAATGTTTTGTTTCTGTGCAAATTTGGGTACTTTTGTATTGTACCAACCACATTCATAGATTATATTGTATATTCCGATATCCAGTGCTCTGTGATGTTAAGTCAGGTGGGCTATTAATATTTTTAGCCTATTAATATTATTTTACCGAAAAAAACCAACCAAACTTAACTCCGCAGAGCACTGTGTTTTGGATATACAATACATTGTATGGATGTGGTCTGAATAATACGAAAGTACCCAAATTTGCAACTATGCAATATTTTAAATATTAAGCTTTATTTGAGTAGGCCTAAACTGTTGCTATTACAGTACATTCAGTTTGGCCTAATTGTTCTTACTTTATCAATTAATTATAGTATTATATTGATGTTGGAGAGACTGGGGCATGATTGTACAAGTCCATTTTAAGGTTGATGGAATTAATATTTCCCTCTAAATTTCCCCCACAACCACACCTGAGGCAGTCACATGTCACTGAGGAAAGTTGCGGTATAAAGTGTATTAAAATTAAATCATAAAATAATAAGTGTTTTTTGATAGAAGTGAAGTTATTTTCATTGCACAGATTCTAGTCTCTAAACATGAATATTGTGTCTGAGATAACTAATTCATAGTTTTTAGATAACTTGTTTGTTTGATTATACTATAGACTATCTGTTCTCATAACTTTCACTTTTGAATCCAATCCCACTACGGGGCAGTTTTAGACAAATATTTGGGCCACAATTGGAGATAATTTTTCATAATTTGTGTTCTGTGCTCTTATATTTTGTTGTTTTTAGCGAATTTCCCATAGTGAAGAAGCTATTACCGTAGGTCTCATGGTGAGACTTAAGCTCGGGACCATGTTATTTTTTCTTCTTTAGAGTCCCAGAGTCCAAAAACAATAGTCGATAAAATTTTTATATATTTATATATATATATATGTATTTTATTGTATATATATATATATAATGTATATATATATATATATATATATATGTGTGTCTGTGAACACGATAACTCTCGTAAAAATGGTCCAATCAAGACCAAATTTGGTAGAGACGTGTATTCCTACAAGTGCTCGGACAAGTTCGTAAACCAGACATATCGGTCAATGGGAACGGGTAGTTTGGGGGGGTTTTGTACCCCAAAAATGGGATTTTTTGCGTTTTTCACGAGTAATTTTTAAAAATTTCCAATTTTATATTTCACCATTAGAATCAGCTTAAAAAACTACACAATTAAGTTCCTTAAAGTTTTTCTCTATCTCCAACGGTTACCGAGATATTAAAAAATCTAAACACAGTACGTTGTATTGTGGGGCTCCAATGTTAATCTAATGGAGGATAGGGAAAAATTAATATTTCCCATATTAATGAATATTTTTGGATAAAACTTGATATTTAGCTTCATGTGGTTGAGATCTATCCATTTATGCTTAAAAATCATAGTTTATGTGTTAAGCATGGCAGCAAACCTGCATACTCTTTTCCCATAACAATCATACAGGGAATAGGCAAACTCCTTTATTTATGGAGAGATGTTGATGAAAGTTGGTATAAATGTTAAGATAAAAATTATTTATGGTAGAAATGCCTAATTTCAGTGTTCCTCACAGCAGCAAACCTGCACACTCTTTACCATGTTAATCTTATGGAGAATAGGCAAATAATTCTCATGTTTATGGACAGATTTTTTTAAAACTAGTCATATATTATTGATTTGGAAATTCGCTGAGTACACAGGTCTGCTGCGACGGGGGTTTTATAGTTTAAAATGGTCAGGAAGTATCAAAAGTTGACTGATAAAAGTGGATATTTCAGAAGAAGTAATAGTGCAGGCCCTGAGTGACTACAGTAAAATGGAACTACCGCTCTATTAGGGAAGTAGCAATTGGCGTAGGGGTTGGCGATCCCACCGCCCAGTGGCGCTGTCACTGCAATCAGCCTCCCTGACTCTCTACTCTCCTCTTGAGCAGGGTCTTTTCTATCTACCCACGTTTCTTCTCCCCTCCAATGCGTGGATAGACTGTCTTCATCTATCTGTACAAACCCATTCTCTTCTTCTTCTCCCACCTTCTCCCCTGCTTTTCCGCTTTGTTTCAGGCCAACTCAAGGTGTCACGTGGACCGTGCCGAGGAGTGGATGGCATCAGGCCTTATATATGGTGTCTAGAACGGTACCTGCAGGATACCGGGCGACCTCCTGCAGTAAGTAGCCTTACCTGGACATGCGGGGCTCTGTTCAGGCGGACGGATATTTCCCTAGCTAGAGGGAAGAGAAGGAAGCCAGAGGGAAAGCCTGGACCATTCATCCGGGATGCCGACAGGCTAAGGAAATGCTTGGAGTGCATAATATAAGAAGGTCTGAGACCATGATCAGGCTTAAGAAAAACGATTTAAGGATACTGACGGGATTTCTAACCGGACACTGTAGGCTCAGGGGTCATCTGAGCAAGATGGGCATTGTCCAAGAGGGTGAATGCCGCTTCTGCCAATCTGGGGAGGAAACACCTAGACACCTATTGGCTGAGTGTGACGCAATAGGTCAGAAGAGAGCCAGAAGCTTGGGAACACACCAGGTGGCGGTGGAGGATTTTCCAAAGTTAAAACCCCTCGTTATACTAAACTTTATTAAGGCATTAGGACTAGAGGGGGTTATCTAGGCAAGAACTAGAGACTAGTCTGGGGGGCACAATAGATCTCATAGGTCGCGGTGCAATCTTTCCCCTAGATTTTATCAAGTATCAAGTATCAAGTAGGGAAGTAGCAGAAGTACCCTAAGGACTGAAAAAATTGCTTCACGTTCGATTAAGTAAAATTTGATAAAAAAGGCAAATGAAAGATGTGACACTGAAGATTCGATTTGGACAAAGATGAGGAAGACATGTATCATCCTGTAAAGTTAATAATTACTGCAGAAGATAAAGCCCCAGTTTACAATTCAAAATATTCTCATTGGCAAGTTTTTAAATGGATCAAGAAGCTATAATTATAGATTATTGCATTGAGAGGTCAAAGATCAGTTATGGCCTCACTTATTCTCTGACTAGAGGACTATCATGCAAGTATGCTGGTGCTCTGGACCTCACAAAGCGATTCCTCAAAAGTGGCACTCCACGAAGTCAGCATGAGACAAAAACTGGATGTACCACTTCATGAAGAGGCATTCAGATCTTTCCAGATTATATTTTTTTCACCATAAAAATGTCTGTAGTGAAAAAGGTTTTTTGTCTGATTGTCCCCTGATCTGCCCTATAGGGTGTCCCTGAACTCTACCAACCTTTCCAATACTTAAAACTTCTGAGTACCTGAAGTTCTTAAGTTCTGTTTGAGTTCAGATGATTCAAGTTGGAACCATAACTTGTGGTGTGTTCATGTTTCATGTACAATTTTCAATTTGTATTAGAGATTGCAGTTGCAGATGCTTAGTAATTATGCTTGATAGTTTTTTTAATTGTTGAACGGTCCTGGATTGGGGAAGGTCATCAATATTGAAACCAATATATGAAACCTCATATTTAATTGGACACTCACGTTGACATTTACAAAAACATTTAAATAAAACATATCCTAAATATTGGAAAAACTGGATAGTCGGATTTTTTACATGTGTCGCCGGCAGATGTGTGTTTTATGAGTATTGAGGACCTTATCAATGAGAATTAATCAACTTGGTGTTTTTTTGGAGTCACCCAGACTCGAAACCATGGTAGTGCCTATCCTACGTGTTAGGACCATGTGTCTGATTGATAACTTGAACCTTTCATTAATTAGTATAAGTGTTCCAGAGGTTAAAAAATCACTACATTTATTTAGAGTTGGATATTCGGAGTGCATACTCCAATATTTCTTTGGTCATTACTCCGTTGTTGTTTGGTGGACTGCATCCAGTTTGTACGGGAGGTAACTTTGGTGACTTTTTGGTGGTTTTTCAACATTGTTGTGGCCTTCAAGAGAGAGGAGATATTCCTCTCCTTACCTTTTTGGTTCTTTTTTTTCTAGTTTCTACTCGATGATTTTCCCCCTAGTTTAACTAATTTAGGTGTTTGTTGCCAGTTGAATTTCTCGAAAAAACTCAATTTCTGCATCTTATGTTGTCTTAAAAAGGGTTTTTAGTGACACTTTTGGGGAACATCCTTTATAAAGCTTATAGAATAGTAGATAATAATAGAGAAAATAAAGCTATCAACGTAATTGTAATCATAAGACCCATTCCTAATTGTTTTGTTTTGTTTTGTGGTAAATACACTATTTGTTCAATATTGTATGTATATTATATATATATATATATATATATATATATATATATATATATTATTATATTATATATGATGTATGCTGAAAAAAATTTTTGATTCTCATGGTAGCAAACCTACTTAATCAATCCCAACGTTAATTATATTGAGATTAAGCAAATTGATATAACTTTCTTATTAATTGTAATGTTTTGATACAATCTGTTAAACAGCTTCATCCAGTTAAGGCTTTCATATGTATATAACAAAAATATTAGTTTTAATTTATCTCATGGCAGCCTAATCAAACCTAATTACTCATTTCCCGTGTTATTTTTACATAGTGTTTAAGTAAATACTACATAAGAGTAACATGTAGATAGTAACTCCCTTCTTTCTAAAAATGCTGTGATGACATTTGGTATGTTGCTAAACCTATGATAAAGCTTATTTTCTATAATCCCAAATAACTAATAATTGAATTAAAATTTGCTGTCGACGCAGGTCTGATGCTACAGGATAATTTTTGTTTTTTGTGACAGTAAACCTGCTTACTTATTTTACATGTTAAATTTGTTAATATATCTTTCTTATTATTTGAATTTATAGAATAAAACATCTTTAACTACATTACCAGATAATTCAACTAGATGTCTTCATCAGACTGTGATAAAATTTGGCGTGTTGCTGTCACAATCACACGCAATTAATTATCACCATTAATTTATAAAACAATTTAAATTATTTGCGTTTACCCAGATATGCTGGGTGTGTTCTATTAAGGCCTACAATGGTTCTAAAACTTCACAATCAGTTAACTCTTAGAAAGTTTGAGTGGCCGCTCAGTTCTTAAAAATAAAATCGTAAATGGATGTAATTTTTCAAATTTTACTTTTAGAGTTAAAAAATATTTGTCAGATTCTGTTTATTTTTATCGACAATTAGCTCAGGCCTTTTAAAATCTTAAAATGAGCTTCTAAGTGAACATCCCAGGTCAGTCAGCCAACACAACCAAAAAATGAATAAAATAACTTAATTAATTTATTTCAGGAAATATTTGAGTTATCATACAACGGGAATCGATTTGTGGTTGAAGAAATGATTCGACATGAGACTGGACCAAGCGTTGTTATGAACTGTGCTTGTGTGAGTACTCCAAAGAAAACGTACTTAGTAGCCGGGCAAGAGAGCCACTGTCAACTGTATCTTGTCACCTCAGAGATTGTGTCACACAAAAGGAATATCAGTTCATCCAATGGTAAGAGTTGAAACCTGTTCCAGTTGCTTGGTATGAGTTGCAGTCTGAGTAAAAATTTAGATGATTTAAAGTTGTTAAACTGTATTAGCCTGCCATTCGGTGGATAAACTTCAAACAACTTAAAAAAGAAGTATATTTACCAAAATTGGAAAATAACGAAAGAAATGGAGGTGGTCCAATTAAAAAAAAAAATAATATATATTAATTCAAATATGATAGTTTCAAAATATTGAAACTTATAAAAAGTGTCCCTTAAGGTATTTACTACAAGCTGATTTACAACATATGTTTTTGTTATATAACTTAACTACCAAGTGGATGTCAAAAAAGCTGTTTATTGTATCAAACATACCTTACACAATAAACTGCTAGTGATAACGGAAAAATATGATTCAAAAGCCGAAGAAAGAGTTACAGAAATTAAATTATTTAGCTATTTCTTTTTAGCGAATTTCCCATAGGGAAGAAGCTATTACCGTAGGTCTCATGGCGAGACTTAAGCCCGGGACCATGTTATTTTTTCTTCTTTAGGTGCCCAGAGTCCAAAAACAATAGTCGTTAAAATTTATATATATATATATATATATATATATATGTATATATATATATGTGTCTGTTAGCACGATAACTCTCGTAAAAATGGTCCAATCAAGACCAAATTTGGTAGAGACGTGTATTCCTACAAGTGCTCGGACGAGTTCGTTAACCAGACATATCGGTCAATGGGAACGGGTAGTTTGGGGGGGTTTTGTACCCCAAAATGGGTTTTTTTGCGTTTTTCACATGTAGTTTTTAAAAATTTCTAATTTTATATTTCACCATTGGAATCAGCTTAAAAAACTACACAATTAAGTTCCTTAAAGTTTTTCTCTATCTCCAACGGTTACCGAGATATTAAAAAAACTAAACACAGTACGTTGTATTGTGGGGCTCCAATGTTAATCTTATGGAGGATAGGGAAAAATTAATATTTCCCATATTAATGAATGTTTTTGGATAAAACTTGATATTTAGCTTCATGTGGTTGAGATCTTCCCATTTATGCTTAAAAATCATAGTTTATGTGTTTATCATGGCAGCAAACCTGCATACTCTTTTCCCATAATAATCATATAGGGAATAGGCAAACTCCTTTATTTATGGACAGATGTTGATGAAAGTTGGTATAAATCTTAAGATAAAAATTATTTATGGTAGAAATGTCTAATTTCAGTGTTCCTCACAGCAGCAAACCTGCACACTCTTTGCCATGTTAATCTTATGGAGAATAGGCAAATAATTCTCATGTTTATGGACAGATTTTTATAAAACTTGTCATATATTATTATTATTACATTATTGATTTGGAAATTCGCTGAGTACGCAGGTCTGCTGCGACGGGGGTATATATATATGTATATGTCTGTTAGCACGATAACTCTTGTAAAAATGGTCCGATCGAGACCAAATTTGGTAGAGATGTGTATTCCTACAAATGCTCGGACGAGTTTGTAAACCAGACACATCGGTCAATGGGAACGGGTAGTTTGGGGGGGGGGGTTTGTACCCCAAAATGGGGTTTTTTGCGTTTTTCACATGTAATTTTTAAAATTTTATAATTTTATAATTCACCGTTGTAATCAGCTTAACAAACTACACAATTAAGTTCCTTGAAGCTTTTCTCTATCTCCAACGGTTACCGAGATATTAAAAAATCTAAACACAGTACGTTGTATTATGTGGCTCCAATGTTAATCTTATGGAGGATAGGGAAAAATTAATATTTTCCATATTAATCAATATATTTGGATAAAACTTGATATTTAGCTTCATGTGGTTGAGATCCATCCATTTATGCTTAAAAATCATAGTTTACGTGTTTATCATGGCAGCAAACCTGCATACTCTTTTCCCATATTAATCATATAGGGAATAGGCAAACTCCTTTATTTATGGACAGATGTCGATGAAAGTTGGTATAAATGTTAAGATAAAAATTATTCATGGTAGAAATGACTTCTTTCAGTGTTCCTTACTGCAGCTAACCTGCACACTCTTTCCTATGTTAATCTTATGGAGGATAGGCAAATAATTCTCATGTTTATGGACATATTTTTATAAAACTTGTCATATATTAAATTATTGATTTGGAAATTCGCTGAGTACGCAGGTCTGCTGCGACGGGGGTATTCTACAAATTATTTTGATAAACGATTGGTAAATACAATAATTTTTATACCGTATAATGACAAGAGGCGAGTTCCTGATATCACAAAAAATAATGTAACCTTATTCAAAAATTATGAAGGGCTTTAAGATTTTGTTATACATGAATGTTTAATGTACCCAGTATCAAGTTACAAAATAGCTATGAGTATGTTTTGGAAATTGGTTGACAATGCATGCTTCTATGGCCGCTACATCAGATTATTATTATTGTTACCTTATAAGTATTTTTCCTCATTTTACTCAGGAGATTTGTTTATTTAAAGTAGGTTATATTAATATATATTAAATGTTCTATCTTGCAGATTCACACCTTAAAAATGAGGGCGGTGTTCGTCGTAGGACTACTTCCAAATCAAAAAGTACCAGTGAAGATCCACCACCGAGTAGTGGGGATTCTGTCAAAACAGGAGGAAGCAAGAATTGTAATGATGCTACGGAACGACATCTAGAATTTCATATAAAACCTACTGATAGCATTCAAACAGATTTCAGGTAAGGGTCATTGTTTGGAAGTGATGGCCACACCACGTTGATCCAAGATAGGTAGAATCAATAAAACTTTCCCTTGAAAAAAAGTACTAAGGCAAGAAAAACTAAGACAAAAATGCCTATTGAAAAACTTTTACAATCTGTTTCAAAAAGATTTTAAGAATAGTGTAAATACTGAGAAACTTTATTATATGGAGTATTCATTGTTTTACATGAACAAGATTTCAATTTTAATCTTTCGTTATCAAAATATTCACATATGGATTTTCTAGTTGAAAAATAGTTCACTGCAAATACAGTGGAACCTGGATAATTAGAACCTTAAGGAGACAGCTTAAAATTTCGAACCATCCAAAAATTCAAATTAAAGAAGTTTTTATGAACAGGCCAAAAACAAAAAATATGCATTTCACATTAAAACTCTTGACACAACATTTGAATATAAATTAATTTTTAAACACATATTTCTGTAAAATAATTCAATTATGGACTACAAAACAAAGCAAAGTGATATATCATACTTTTCCACTTCACACAATCAGGCCAAAAGAGTGGCCTCCCGACGTCAGAACCAAGGCTTGTAGCCTATGCGAGTAAAAAGTGTCGGCTCCACTCCGGTATTTATTCTACTCTTCTGGCAATAACACATCATATCTGACTTAATGTATATTCAGCAATATCTGAACTGCTAAAGGCTACATTGGTGCAAACTTAACTCGAACGTATCTGATTATAAATGAAACCAAGTTCAGCAAAATTCTTAATAAGAAATCTATGAACCACACAAGAAGAATATAGTGAATATTATTTTGACCGATAGAGCACTAAACAAGAAACATAAAATTAGTGGTGTGCGAATATTCGAACTCCGAATATTCGAATCTCTCGAATATTCGGTCCGAATCAAGATGTCTGACAAAGTTTGATGTCGGTCAAATATTATACGGACGATAAATAATATAAAAGTGACATCTGTAAAAACAAAGCTATGGATTTTCCATTTAAAAGTTCAGAATTATCATCCCATTATACAGCTAATTCAGTTGAAAACTAAATGTAACCAATACTTTATCATCTGACTACAGACAGATAAAGATATGAACGTAACTGATTCTCGATCTATACCGATTGATTGTCAATAACACAAATTGCTGGATATTGGTATTGGTATAAAGAGTCGATTGACCAAAGCCAATACCAATACCAGTTATGGGACAAACAAATACATTATTTCTTGGAAAATTTATTAGTTTTGAGATTAAATCAAATTTAATTAAGAATATATGAAACACCACCAATATCATAGTTTTGTCTTTGCCTTTGCAGACTAAACAGCTACAAGTTCACTGAGTTATCTCTATTCGTTCACTCGTATTCCATTAGAAAAAGTAGACCCATTTTGCCTTTATCTTCTACAATTTAAATTTGTGTTACAGTAGAACCTCGATTAACCCTCACCCTCGGGACCAGGACCATGACAGATAACTGAATAGACGGATAACAGAAATAATAATAGCACCGATACTACTTAGCACATGACAGTGTTTGGCGTGGCAACATCGCAATTCACTGCCTTGCATGTTGTATCGGCGCCATTATAAGTCCTAATTAATTTTCATGATTGCTGCGCAGTACTTAATGTGATTTTTTTTTTAATGAGAAAAAATAAAACTACCCCAGTTCTAATGATTCTAATTTTTCCGAGAAGAAGCACCAGCGTTTAATAATTAATTGTTTATTAATTATTACACCCCAAAACTACACGTTTCTGTTTCTCAGCCATAACAGAAAGCATTACACACTGTATAAACAGCACTGTCAACAATAAACAATAAAGCAATTAAAACGCTTGTAGGCATTGCACTTGAAATCGGCAATAACTTCAGTTCACTGTAGTAAGCCACACACCACATTGAACTGAAATGAAACAGTAGCAGTTGATTGCAGAAGACAGTGTAAGGGATTAACCAGCTGGGTCACAACCCTTGTCGCCAATGATGCACGCACAGTACAGGTGTGCAGTACAGTTGTCTCAACTCATCATAGAGCCTCAACAGACGATCCGGCTTGGTGCTGACGCATAATTGTTTTTGCTCTAGTGGGGTGGTGGTTAATAGAGACTGACGTTTAAAAGGGTGACGGTTAATCGAGGTTTTACTGTACATTGAAACTAATTTTTAAAATATTATTTGTAAATACATTGTTGGAAAAATGCTATCAAATTTGAAAAAATAGTTTAAACAAATCCATGCTAGTTATTTAGTTTTATTTTTTTTATCAACTGACATCTTTCGTTTCCTTCCTTGCGCAGAATAAAAGTATTTTCACTGATAATATCTATTCATAAAAACCTTGAGAGGATAATGCAACATTCCAAAGGGTAAATATTACAATGAATGGCTATTATATCAATTGTTTCATCGTTATGGCTAGTCAAGATGAAATGTTTTGTATATCCCTAGGCTTGTTATTAATACGGCCACAGTGATAAAAAATAGGTTGCACTGGTAGAGTGAAACATGAAACCATTACTGTTGCATAAAACATTGTTTCAATATGGTATGGTAGCTTGAAAGAAACAATTTTTTACAAACAGTAAATTTGTGATTCACAGTCCAATCAGATTTATTTTGGCAACAGCAACAGACAATAGAAGCAGCCAGGTAGCCAGCAGTATTACAAAAACCACAACCTTGAGATTTGGATAGGCAGGAAGGGGGTGGAGGTTTGTCTATATTTTAACCAGGTTGTTCCTATTCATTTCTCAGTTAAATATTTTCACTTCTCTGCGTATTACTATAAGGTTAAAACAAGTTATTTATTAGGTCATATGACGTCCTTACTAAAATATATACTTTTAGCACACTCATTAAAGGGTTAAAATAAACTACTGTAGAATAACTACATTAACACTACGGTGCTCGCGTGGAGTGCGATGGCACTCCAGTCATGTTATTTTGTTCATAAAAAGCAGTTGACATCATGTGGGACCTTGAGCAGTCATCTATATTCCCTCTGACACCCCTGGAACCTGTCAGTGTAGTTGTGGTGCGTGTAATGATAATTAATAATAATAACTAAATGTGGAACATCAGAAGGTTTATTAATAACAAAAAGGAATGAATAGTTCAAAACGTAAACAAAGTCAACAAAGATAAAAAACATATGATTTAAAAATATAAACAAACTGTATGACAGTTGTTAGACACAGCCACATACTCCCCTCCCAGTGACAACATGATGTTAAGAGGTATATTTATTAGGTAGTCTTAACACTCTTCCAAAGCGGGTCTTCCTCTCAGGGGGCGTGTCAAGAAGAACAGATTGATGTCCAGAACTGTCCGCAGGTTGTTCACACCGTTGTTGTTTGTGGGTTGGTTTAATTTTGGTGTTGGTTGGGTTGACTGGGGATGTAAACGTTTTAGGTAGATTATTTAATGGGTAGTCTGACTCATGTTTAGCTTGAAAATGGTTTTGTAATGTAAAGGCTGGTTTCAACCGATCAATAGAAACAGAATCTTCGCCTTTGGGTAACAATATAGTGAAGAATTTGTCACCTCTTGATACAACTTTGAATGGTCCTTCATAGTTTGGTTGCAGCGGTTTTCTTATGGAATCTTGACGGATGAAGACATGAGATGAAGTCATGAGATCAGGGTGTATAAAAATAGATTTCTTATTGTGGTGTCGAAATGGGACGGGTCTAATAGTTTTGACATGCTCCTGGAGTTGGGTGAGAAGTGTAGGTATGTCGGTTGCTAACTTGGAGTCTTCAAAGAAATCAGCAGGAAGAGTGATTGATTCACCAAAGACGAGTTGAGCAGGTGAAACTCCTACTTCAGGGATGATTGTAGAATGTAGTCCAAGTAGCACAGATGGAAGTTTCGGTACCCAGTCATTAGTAAGTTGGGCTTTCAGAGCTGATTTTAAGGAACGATGCCACCTTTCGATAGCCCCATTTGCAGCAGGATGATAAGCTGTGGTCATTATATGATGAATGCCAAGCATGGATGTCAAGGATGAGAATAGTTGACAGTCAAACTGTCTCCCTCTATCGGTCGTGATGAAGCGAGGAACGCCAAAGCGGGATATCCATGAATGAAGGATTGTGGAGGCAATTTCTTCTGCGGTTATGCTTGATATTGGGATTGCTTCAGTCCAACGAGAAAATCTGTCAATGATAGTCATAAGGTAACGGTATCCTCTTGAAGGGGTTAAAGGTCCAACGATGTCGATGTTTAAATGAGAAAATCTTTTTTGAGCGGGAGGATAAGAACCAAGTTCACTAGAGGTATGACGCCATATTTTACATCGTTGACAAGGTATACACGTCTTGGCCCACAATGTAACATCACGTTTCAGCGAAGGCCAGCAGAATCTCTCTTGAACTAATTTTACAGATGCTGCAATTCCAGGATGGGATAAATCATGGATGGAGTCATATAGGGGTCTTCGGTAAATGAGAGGGATGAAAGGTCGTAGTTTGCCTGTCGAAGAATCACATACTAATTTCAGGCCATTATCCAGGTTTACAGTATGGAATGAGTATGATGATGAAACAGATTGCATGATATTTTGAAGTTCTCTACATTTTTCTTGAGCACTGGCGATGTCTTGGAGTAAAATTGTTGGTGATAATACAATTTCTGCGATCCTCGAACAAGCATCTGCAGGTTGATTTTGTTTACCAGGAATATACCTGATATCAGTTGTGAATTGGCCAATGTAATCGAGATGTCTCAGTTGCCGAGGAGTTGCTTTCTCAGGACGCTGTTCAAACGCGTAGCTGAGAGGTTTGTGGTCAGTTAAGATAACAAAATGACGACCTTCAAGGTAATGTTTGAAGTATTTAACTGCTTCATATGCAGCCAAAAGTTCAAGATCGTAAGTGCTATATTTTTGTTGAGTTGCGGAGAGAACTTTGGAGAAGAAACCTATAGGTTCAGCGATATTCCCTCTTATCTGGTGGGCAGAGGCACCGATTGCAAAATTTGAAGCATCCACTGTGAGGACTAGTGGGAGATTGCTGGAAGGATGGAACAGAAGAGTGGCATTGGCCAATTCAGTTTTCAACTTGGTGAAGGAACTTTTGGCAGTATCATTCCAGTCCAACTTGCTTTTATCCTTCTTTTTAGGAGTTGGGCAAAGGTCATATAAGGCTTTCTGTGTTGTGACTGAGTTAGGTAGGGATTTTCTGTAGAAGTTCACAATTCCTAGGAAGCGTCTGAGTTGATCGACTGTTTCAGGAAGAGGGTAGTCTATAATTGCTTTCACTCGTTCAGGAAGTGGAAATATACCACTCTTATTGATGCGATAGCCGAGGAATGAGATTTCAGGGACAGCAAACTCGCATTTTGAAACGTTAATGCATAGACCATGATGGGATAGGGAATCGAAAAGTAAATGAATATGTTTCTCATGTTCCTTTTCGGATTTAGAGGCGATTAAGATGTCATCTAGATAAGAGTATGCGAATGGAAGGTCACGTAAAACTTGGTGAATGAAACGTTGGAAAGTTTGTCCTGCATTCTTCAATCCAAATGGCATTCGAACAAACTCGAACAAACCAAATGGTGTGATAACAGCTGTTTTGTGTACATCATCTGGATGAACAGGAATATGGTGATAGGCTTTGACAAGATCTATTTTTGAAAATATTGTCTTACCTTCAAGCTGTGAGTTGAAATCTTGAATATTAGGTATCGGGTATCTATCTGGAATAGTTACGTGATTGAGACCACGGTAGTCACCGCATGGGCGCCAGGAGCCATCCTTCTTTGGTACCATGTGCAGTGGGCTAGACCACGGACTTTTTGAAGGTCTACATATACCTAAATCAATCATTTTTTGAAACTCTAACTTAGCTTGGGAAAGTTTGTCTGGGGCTAAGCGTCTTGCCTTTGAGGTAACGGGGGGTCCGTTAGTGCTGATTGTATGGAAGAAATCAATGTTTGGCGGTTTGTGACCAGGCATTTCTTTCAGTAAATCAGGAAACTTTTGAAGTATATGAACATATTTGTTATTTGGATCAACAAGATAAATGTCTGAGCATACTGATTTTGGGGGCATTGAGCCGCGTTGAAAAAAAAGTGTTTTTCCGTCTATTAACTTACTATTTTTCATGTCAATTAATAAACTAAATTCAAACAGGAAATCCGCTCCGATAATTGGTTGTTGAACGTCGGCAATGATAAAGGGCCAACAAAAGGATCTGCGGAGTCCTAAGTCTATTTGTAAAAGTTTTGTACCGTATGTGGCGATGCTTGATCCACTTGCAGCAAAAAGTAATTTACTGGATGGTTTTGGTTTTCGTATGCCATGTGGAGGTATTACAGAAACGTCAGCTCCGGAGTCAACCAGAAATTTGATATTGGTCCGACGATCATAAACAAAAAGACGGCGAGGTTGTAAACTAGCACTATCTCCCGCCGTGTTGAGATAATGCCTGACTAGTTTTCCGGCTTCCCAAGTGGGTAAGAACGGTAGTTGCATGGTGTTGTACATTTATGAGCATTCTTACCAAAATTCTTATGGTACCAGCAGATACCAGATTGTGAGGTTGTATCATGTTTTCGAAACTGGCGTGATTGAGAACTAGATCTTGATTTGGAGCGCAAAGACGAAATTTGATTAGCTAACTCGGAGATTTGCGTCTCCAAACGAGATAACCTATCGGGTTGTGCGCTAGTTGATTCGTTGTCTCCTAATACGTGAACCTGCTGAGAATGGATGGGGGAATACTCCATTATTTTATCAGCCATAATAGATAATTTGTCTAGAGAGTCGGAACTCGATATTAATATCGAGCTAACGTGAAGTGGAAGACGTTTCAAAAATAGTGTTTTTAAGAAGTCGTCTTGAACTTGTGTACCCGCCAGAGTACGCATTTCCCTAAGAAGTTGAGAAGGTTTATTTGAGCCCAGTTCCAGTTCGTCAATTAGTTTTGCAAATTTTCTACTGTCCGATTCTTCAAACTCTAAGATTAGCCGGTTACAAAGATCTTGGTAAGGTGTTTTGCTTAGAGGTTTCTCAATAAAATCAGAAATTAATTCGGCTACATCAGTATCAAGGTTACCTAGTACATAATAATACTTAGTTTGTTCCTGTTTGATACCTTTCGTGATGAATTGGGCGTCAACCTGACGTAGCCAAACTCGAACGTTCTTACGCCAAAAGGGTGGGATCTTGATTGTTATTTTCGAGAGATGAAGATCTGGATAACTGACGTTTTCTTCTGTGTTTGACATTTTCACAAATTGACTTCGGATCACGTCGGGGTCACCAATTTGTGGTGCATGTAATGATAATTAATAATAATAACTAAATGTGGAACATCAGAAGGTTTATTAATAACAAAAAGGAATGAATAGTTCAAAACGTAAACAAAGTCAACAAAGATAAAAAACATATGATTTAAAAATATAAACAAACTGTATGACAGTTGTTAGACACAGCCACATAGTGACAGCAACCAATTCGGGCTAAATGAATTTTCTATTGATTTTTTTTCCTGTGGTGCTGCACTATTGGAGTGCAGATGTACTCCACGTGAGTATTTGTGTTCCGTTTTTTCCACTGAGTGACATATGTTGTGGATTTTATTTCACGTAGTTACATTATTTTTATATGTAAACTTTATAAAGCATGCAGGTATTAACTAATGAACTAATGAATGAACTTGAAATAGATAATATTTTGTTGTTTAAATAATTATACCTAACCATTTTTAAAGTAATTCCTCTATACAGCAATATTAATTTATTTTATTGTAAAATTTGCTAAATTTTTAAGTGTAATAAGTGGGTATACCTTGATAATTTGAAAAGTGTGTTTATAGAATGTGCTAATTAGGTGCATTTGTCAAAGTATGTTTTCATAGTTGGTTTTGGGTTTCAATTGCGTTGTTTAAAAAAAGTATTCCTATTCATTTTTAAAATAATTTTTCTATGCACCAATATTATTTTATTGTATTGTAAAATTTGCAAATTAATTTTATTTGTCTAAATTATGTGTTTTATAACATCACCAATCATATCAATTAAGTGTTATATGTGTATATCTAAATATATAAAACAAAATCGTTTTAGTTTTACGCCTATTATAACTCGAGAACGGCTGGACATTCTGGGTCATTCTGGCTGGGATTTTAATGATCTTTGATTTTTCGGATTCGTCTCTGCTCCTGTCATGCATTAGGCATATTCAGTTTCCATAAATTCAATTAGTTTTCATTTTATAGCGTTTCAATTTTCTAATGTTAACCTTATGGGGAATAAGTTTGTTTACAAATTATCTACAATCAAAACATTTGATTTCTTAATCCAGCTGTTTGTTTACTGTCCGTTAGCAATATGATTTACCATCCAATGCTATCTGAGTCATTCATTAATGTAAAACTATGAAGTAAATATGTGCTGTACAAAATGAACAGCATTATTCGCCACATTAATAGTTTACTGTTTTTGGGAATTGTGTACTTTATTTATATTTCTTTATTTTCTGTATGATTAAAAGTCACATGTTTGCAAAATAAAAAAATTATAATGTTTATACATATTGAGTTTATTATAATAATCAGCTGTTGTATATTTAAAGCTTTTACAACGAAGCTGCAATGCTAATTGACTTCAGGACATGACCAATCCCAAAGTTAACATGTATTTACTGTTAGGCATTAGGAAGTTCGTCGGTTCAGCTAGATTAACATATAATGTTAATACACCTTCAAAATAATTCATACTAATTAAGAAAAACAACAAAAGAAAGTGGAGTGTAGTGGTACTTCACACGATCCAGTAAAACATGTGAACATCGGAGTGTTAATTTTCTCAATAATAATAATTAATTATTTTAATTTTCTCATGTTGTATCTTAATTAATTTTATTAATGTGAACTCTTAAGCATTCTTAAACTATTCATAGTTTAGTTTTATAAATTCAAAAAAGTATGCTAGTGCAACTGTTGTAAATTATAAATGCAATAAATTATCATTAAATTAATTTTATTTATGATATGATACAAAATCTTAATTTTTATAATTATTTTTACTTCAGTATTTATGTTCCAATTTTTATCTTTTGACTTCACAAATTTATTATATTTTATATAGTTTGAGCGTAATAAAACATTATCTATTAGTAATATGTCAAATTTTGCTTATTTTTCAATATGTATTATTTTTTTAAAGAGATTGATTTCTTTAGTTGTAACAATGGTTAAAACAGTATTTTTATTTTTACATGGATATGTCGTAGCCCTGGGGGGGGGGGTGTTGGTGTTTTTGTGTAGCGCAAAGTGCAACAAAAGACCCCCCCACAGGCTTCCCACAGGGAAGTAAATACAAACATTTTTCATTAAGAGCATTTAATAGGAAATCATATATACAGGCCCTACATAATGTATTCCATGCAATTACTACATTTTATAATTAGGCTGTTTACACGCCCAAGTTTTGAAGATCATCTAAATGGATGAAAATAAACCCTTACGCTAATATTTGATTTGATATTCATAATAGTAAATAAATTTTCAGTTTGATTCGAACCCAAAAATCACTGTTCGTACATCTCTACATAAAATACTCAGAGTACAAGCTGCATTTAACTGTAACCACAAAAATCAATACATTGATTTTAAAAGAGCAGGTAGATTTTTGCCAGTTTCCACAAATTCAGTCACTCGGCTATCATTTTATGAAAAATTGCAAAACCTTGAATAATTTAAAGTGTTAATCACTTACATTAACTTTACTTTCAAATTATGTTCCAAGTTCTTGTGACATGTGCGTCAAAGCGTTAGCTGCATTCTGCATCGGTATTTCTTCTTCTTCTGTAGGTGATCCAGCAATTTAGTCTCTAGATCTTTCTCAGACTTTTTGGCTAGGCGTGCATTATCAGTTTGCATGCTGACACTGGTATTTGTTTGCTCTACGCAAAACCTTCACCAAATATCGTTTGAAAAATGTAATATTTTAATTAAAGAATATTTTGAATTTAAAAAAATCAAGTTATCCAAGTTCCACTCTATTTTATATCAATTATATCATAACTCCAAAAATAAAAAGATTTGTTCTATTAGTATTATAATTCAGTTATATCTTGTATTACAACTGGTTTCAAGATATACTCATGAGAAGAACTCAAACAGGTTTGGAATGGCACTTTCTGTCTGATCTTGTTGATCGGATGTATAGTACTACCAAGGTTGTACTGCCATTTAACATACCTGAGGATTACTGCTTTGTTTCCAAATACTAAAAATATTTATTTTAAAATTAAAATCTCACTCATAGTTGTATTAAATTACTGTTAACTTTTTTGGCAGTTCTTTGAAGTTAACTCTTCTATGGTGACAAAACAATAGTCAGATTCTGTTGTTTTACCATGGTGTCTGATGCTTGTGTTTGTGGTCCAGTTCAGAGGCACTGCAGAGAGTGGTGCGGATCAGTCCATCAGGTCAGTTGATGGCAACAGGTGGAACAGACGGCCATGTCAGGCTGTGGAGCTTCCCCTCTCTCAGGCCACATCAGGACATCGTTGCACACCACAAAGAAATCGATGATCTAGACTTCAGTCCAGATAGTGCCTCGGTAAAACACGTATCTTATTGGAATATCTATCTAACTGGATATAGATTAGAAAACACCCTTATTGATCTAAGTTCTGAACTCTTCCTTGTGAAGGAGCTTAGAGAACTGTGCCGTTAAATTAACAAACTTTTTTGTGAAAACATCAATTACAGACTTAATTAAGATATAAATTGAACATTTTTCCATTTCAAAATTTAAAGTTATTATTTCTATACCTCAAAGAAAATAAAACTTAAGGTAAGATATTGTTCAGTTGATTAAGATTTTATTTGTTATTCATTTGGACGAGCGCATATGTGTATGTCGGCGTTTGTGCTAAAATGGGTGGTGTGCACAATAACTTTGGCTACCGAGCGAAAATTGCCGACGTGCATTATAAATAAAGCATGTCAGTGTTTTTACTACTGGTTTACTTTTAACTAACTTACAGGCCTTTTATGCTTACTAAAACCCTCCAATTTCGACTCAGATCATTTCGGAACTATACTGAAGCTGTTTATTGATGGTTTTATACTCTATGAAATTACAACCAATGAAGTTACATGGTTTGATTTTGCTCTTGGTCTGAGCGTTCTCTACTGTGTCTACTGTTTCTAATCTGTGTTTAGTTGAGTTGTGCGAAAGGTGTTTGTAATTGTTTACTGGTGTTATAAAAGCTAAGTTTTGATTGTTTGGTTAGTTGGTGTTTCAGAAAAAATGAGTAAACAAAATAGGTCTGGAACACCGATTAGTAAAAATACAATAATAAACAACCCATTGGATTATGGTGTGATTGCTGACGATAGTGATGTTAATGATCGTTTTTTTAAAAAACATTTTGAGTCAAGCTTAGTACCTAGTTCCAAATCTGAAAGAGAAGGATTAGGTCCAGAATTTGAGGACGATACAGACAATGGCCCTGATTACAGTGAATTCTGACCACTCTGAAGAATCTGAAGATAGACCTCGGCCTACTCCCGCTGCTGATGTTCACAGTACAGTTGATGAAATCATTGTCGATGTTGTCAACATCTTAATAATGCCACGGGATGAGGTATGGAAATTTAAGACCTAATGAAGATCTAAATGACCCTGATGAAAATCTTGGATGGAATCTCATTGATGAAGGTAATGATCCTGGCTTTGATTACACATTTCCTTTTGATGAATTGCCTGACCAAGAACATTGCCCCCCCATCTAACGCCCTCCAATATCTTACATCAGTTTATTTTTCACAGTAAATCTTGTATCCAACCAGTATGTCAGAAACTATGACCATATTCACAACTTGATGCTGAATTCACGTGCCTGAGATTGAAAAAATGTAACCATGCTGGAAATGAAGGCCTTCCCACAAGGAAATGAAAGGATTCCCACAATTTTGAACATTGATTGGTCCAATAAGAAAGCTAACTTTTCAAAGCTATTGGTCAACAAAATCATCTCTTTGTACACCATGGTTTGGAAAATGTTTAGTAGAAATTGATTTGAGAATGTCTGTTGCAATTTTTCTACATAGTTCACAATAGTGCTTTATCTAAACCAGGCGATACCAATTATGATACCTGTGCTAAATTTGACCCTCTATTTTAATATGCCAACCAGGTTTTCAGGACATTTATATCCTTCATCGTGAGGTTTCAATCGATGAAAGCCTGGTTGGCACTAAGAGTCATTCCCAAATAATGGAATACCTGCCCATCAAGCACCACCATCTTTGTGGCATCAAAATGTGGATTTTATGCAATTCTGTCTCCAGGTATTGTTTGGCTTTTTTTGATATAAAAAGAACAAGGACAAAAGAAAATCATCTGGATTTGCCTTAAAAGAAGTCACCAAGCTTATAAAATAAGCCACCGTCTCTTCTTTGACAATTTTTTTATAAGCATCCTTCTGGCTAACCATCTGCATGAAAACCAAACTTACATATGACCAGTACAATCAGGGAAACAGGAAAGGAATACCACTACAGTTAAAAGAAAAATTTTCTTTTGGCCAAAAGAAATATCCACGGAAGGAGAACACACTCAAACAGTGCTTTTATTCTCTACAAAAGCAACTTGAAAGTCAGTGGAAGTTAGAAGGAGAAGACATGAAGAAAATCCAAAAGTGAGGCCTGAAATTATAGACACTTACAATAAGTATATGGGGGGGATTGATGGCTCTGACTAGATGCTGGCTGTACTGTTATCTGGATGAGCGAAGGACAGTAAAGAACTGGAAGAAGGTTGTGTTCAACATATTTGGTAGTGTGATCCTGAACTAATATATTATTTACTAGGATATATTTCAGGTAAATTACTGTCTAGATTCAACTGTACCACCTCCATAACTGAAGAGCTCTCTAGTGAGTGTCTAATGCAAAAGAACCAGCCACATGTTGCGTAGATGCTGGAGAAGGTCCTTCTGGATTTGGCCTAGAATCCCTACCCAAAATTTTGTTAAACAATTTATCAGTATCTAACAAGGAAGAGAAGCAGAACTGTGTGCAGGAGAGGAAAAAATGGGTTCATCCTACATGTTTCGGTCAACACAAATTGTCAGTGAGGAGAACTTTTTCATTGTAAATTATTTTCAGTATAAATAGGTTTTTTATGTTCATTTTTGTGCTTTACAAAACATTTACTGATAGGCATATGTCAATGAACCAACTCTTAGTGTGAGTGAAGTGTTTGCACTTAAGCGGATGAACTTTTACTGTATTTCACAAAATTTCAAAAAATTATCACACATTCTACAATTTTTAAGGTAAGGGCATGAAAATTTTTTTGCGTGATAACATATACTTTTGTTAAGCCTAATTTTAGCTATGCCAAGATAATTTTTCTTGTACTCTTTCTTTAATCTAATTAATTCATTGTATTTTTTTTAATACAGCTGTTTTGGGTTTTTTGTGTAGCTAAAGTGTATTTTCTGGATGAATAAATTAAATTAGTGTGATGTAATTTAGAATATAAAAAATAAACTCACTATAATTTTCTTGGAATGGTAAAATAATTTAAAATTTTTAAATATTTATTTTTGTTGATAGTCAATGATTTACTTGTGTAGGTTGCATCTGTTTCAAAAGATGGTAAAGGCTACATCTGGTGTGTGAAAACAGGCAATAAACTTACTGAACTGGAGTGGACTCCAACAAATGGAACAAAATACCTCTACAAGAGATGCAGGTGTAGTATTGCTTTTGTTTCATTATTTGTGCAAAATATTGTGAAATAGTATGGTTAAATTCATGGACATATATTTTTCCGTTCTGGGACTATTTATAGGTGTGAAAATCACCCTCTGCAAATTAAAACATTCAATGCTGATAATTTTAGTGAATTTATATTAACGAAGAAGCTATTACCATAGGTCTCATGGCACGACTTTAGCCAGGGATAATGTTATTTTTTTGTTTTGAGGTGCCTAGAGGCCAAAAACAATATTCGTTGTAGAAATGAGAAATAAAATTTTAGAACTCTCACATAAATGGTCCGATCAAGACCAAATTTGGAAGGGACCTGTATTCCTACATTTACTCAAAAGAGTTTGTAATCCACACATATTAGTGAATCGAAACGGGTAATTTGAGAGGGTTTTGTACTCAAAAATGGGTTTTTGCATTTTTCATATGTAATTTAAAAAATTACATTTATTTAATTTTATCTTTTACCATTAGGATCAGCTTAAAAAACTACACTATTATGTTACTTAGAGTTTTGCTCAATGTCCAATGGTTTCCGAGATATTAAAAAATCTAAACACAGTTCATTGTATTTTGAGGCTCCAAAGTTAATCTTAAGGAGGATAAGGAAAAAATCATATTTCACTTATGAAACTTGGTACTTAGCTTCATATGGTTGATATAATCTATTTATGCTTAGAAATCATAGTTTATGTATTTATCATGGCAGTTAATCTGCATACTTTTACCCCATATTAATCATACGGAGCATATGCAAACTCCTTTATTTGTTTTATGGACTGGTAGTCAAAATAAAACTGATTATGGTAAAAATGACTACTTTCAGTGTTCCTCACAGCAGCAAACCTGCATATTCTTTCCTGTGTTCAACTTATGGAGATTAGGAAAAATTCTCTTATTTATTGACAGATATTGATAACAATTGGTATCCTTCTAGTTCAAAGGAATATAAAAAAGGAGATGAAAGATGGCATTCTGAAACTTCAGGATTTTCTTGGAGAAATCACAGAGTGCTGGAAGATAAGACTGTAGGCGGTGAGGCAGGAGCGAAACGTTACCTATAGAGTCCTCTCTGACCCGTCCCAAGCAAAAGCTCATCTGTCTGAGTCCCAGACCCAGGCCACAAAGCGAGAAAAGGGAAGACAGGTTCCTCTTCAGGCAGCCCTGACCTGGCGGACTTAGGGCCGGTGCTGAGGCCCTATGCTTCTGCGACCTCGCAGACCTGTCCCTTTCCAGTTGTTGACTCCGCTCCAGCGGCTGCTCTCTCCAAGGATGACCGAATCCCACAAACGCCTCATCCTCCGGAGGCTGTTACCCCTTTAAAAACATTGGGGAAGTGGGAGAAACGGCTAACAAAAAGGAGAAGAGACAGCTGAAACGTGCCAAGGGAGCCTTGAAGATAACTCCGGCGAAAGGGAATAAGGTTGACGTCTCTAAGCCGGTTAGGGAGGCCTCTGGCAAGCCTGCCAGGAAGCCTGTACGATTGAGGCCCAAAAAGCCAGGGCTTAGGCGATTTTAATTGAGCCCTTACGGGGGCGATCTTTCGCCGAGGTACTGGGCCAGATAAAATCTCAGGCCAAGCCGGAGGAGATGGAGACCAATATCAAGTCCATCCGATGAACCCAGAATGGGGATATTCTCCTCAAACTGGAAAAGTCAAAAAACAAGGTCGGGTTTGCCATTTCCCTTAAGTCTGTCCTTGGGACAAGAGTACTACCGAGCAATAAGGGAGGCGTTCCTAGAGTTGCAGGGAGATTTTCCGGGGCTGAAGGTCTGGTTGACCAAACCGAACCAGAGATCAGTGAACAGTATCGGGACAGGGACTTGAACATTTGGAGTTGAGACAGTCTCAGTACTGCCGCCTTCTGGGCGCGTAACCAGCGGAGTCACGGAGGTGGCCGAGGATTTGTCTGGGCAAGGTGTAGGGACGTAACCTTCTTTAGTTGCTTCCTCACCCCCAACAAGGCCATCCAGGACTTCCGCAGCAAGATTGACTGCCTGGAGAAGAGCTTGCTCGGCATCTCTGGGCACATTGTAGTCAGAGGCGATTAACGCTAGGGCTGTCGAGTGGTGAATGCCCTCTACCAACTCCCGGGGAAAATACATCCTGGACTTCGTTGCCCAGGGTGACACGCCTACTTTCCGGGCAGAGAGGCACAATCCCCGACGTAACCTTTGCGTCTAAGTCGACTCTTCCGAGGATCTCTGGCTGGAAGGTATTGGAGGATTATACTGGCAGTGACAACCAGTATATAGTTTTTGAGATACACGACACGTACCATAGAGCATCCGCATCTCTGGGAGAACCACACCAATGGAATACCAACAAATTGGACATGGTCAAGTTCACCAGGTCATTTCATGGGAAGCGCAGGAGAATCCTGGCGAGGCTAGTCCTGAGGCATTAGTAGCATCTACGATGGATCTAATTGTCTTGGCCTGAGATCAGTCTATGCCGCGAAGGAGATTCCGACACGATAAGCATTGCGTCTACTGGTGGACTGAAGAGATTGTGGACCTTAGAAGAACATGTCTTAGGGTCAAGCGAGCCGCCACTAGAGCAAGAATTCCCACTGATAGAGTTTGTAAGTTGGACGCCTACAAGGCTGAAAAAAAGCTCTCCGACGGCCATCAACAGGAGCAAGGCAAACAGCTGGAGGAAACTTTGGGACAATGTCGAGTCCGATCCGTAGGAATTGGGTTACAAAGTCGTGACCCGAAAGCTCGGTGCCCGCTATCCACCCTCCATCATTGAAGGCGCCTCCATGGAGAGGATCTTCAATGCCCTGTTTCCTAGGCGTCCGCTGGTTGACTTCGGATAGGTAGAAGGCATTCCCCTCTTCACGATTGAGGAGTTTGAGACCTCTGTTCTTTTCTTGAAGAACAAGAAGGCTCCTGGCCCAGATGGGATTCATAGCAAGGTTCTATAGAAGATTTTCGCAATTAGTCCCGGACTGCTGCTGAGAATGTACAATGCTTGCTTGATTGAAGGGGTGTTCCTGACACCCTGGAAAAATGCTAGGCTTGTGCTTATCAGTAAGGGAAAAGGTGATCCAGAGCTGCCATCGTCTCACAGACCTCTGTGTATGATGGACACGGCTGGAAAATTGTTTGAAAAGTTGATTCGCTCCCGTCTAACTTCTGCCTTGGTTGCTGCTGGGGACATGTCCCCTGTGCAAAACGGTTTCAGAAAGGGGGGATCAACAATCTCATCGAAGTCCAGAGAGCCACAATGATTTTCTCCCACCGAGTGGTGCTTCTTGTTACGCTTGATGTCAAGAATGCTTTCAACTCGGCGAGGTGGGGCCGAGTGTTGGATGTGTTGGATGCACTTCATAACACCTTTCGTATTCCATCATACCTGCTGAGGCTCATAGAGAACTATCTCCGCTCCAGACACCTGAGTTAAAATACCCGTGAAGGAGCGCCTCCTCACGATGGAGGTCAATATTGGCACCAGAGGTGCCAATATTGAATAATCGGTCCGGATCTCTGGAACGTCGCTTCGACAGCCTTCTGAGATCCGAGATGCCAGAGGAGACCATCTTAGTTGGGTACGCCGATGACGTTTCAGCTCTTATCGCCGCACGCAACATTGAGTTGGCCCAACTAAAGTTGAACCAGGTCATGCGCGTGGTTAACGCCTGAATGGCTGATCATGGTCTTTCGCTTGCTCTGAGAAAGACGATTGATACAAAAAAGAGGATCAACACCGTCGTCCCGCTGCGAGTAGGGAGGGAAGTGTTCCAGACAACATGTGCCGCCAAGTACCTCAGATTTATGATGGACAACAGACTAAGCTGGAGAGACCAGATCTTCCATATGGCGGACAAGGCTTCTAAGGTGGTCTCTTACCTTAGTAGGCTGATGGCCAATGTCACGGATCCTCGGTCAATCAGAAGACGTCTCTTGATGTCCGCAGTCCAGTCCGTGCTCCTTTATGACTCGCCCGGGTTCAGCATCAAGCTGCGCTCCGGGTGTGTTCTGCATACCGGACAGTATCGGAGCCTGCTGTCTTGGTTGTCGCTGGAGTCATTCCTGTCAAACTTTTGGCAGTGGAGAGGAAGGCGATTTATCAGAGGTAAGGCGGGATCGACAAATATGCTGCAAGGTCTGAAGAACGCTCCCGAACTTTCCAGCAGTGTCAACACAGCTGGGAGCACGACGCCCAAGGACGATGGACAGCGTGACCCATAGAGCAGGTCCAACCATGTGTAGAACGGCTGCATGGCGAGGTGGATTACTTCCTCACTCAGTTTCTGACAGGCCACGGCTATTTCAAGTCGTATCTGTATCGGATGGGCCAAAAATGGGTTTACCGGATTGCACTTACTGCCCGGGCATTCCAGACAATGCGGTGCACACTTTCTTCCGCTTCCCTCGGGAAAGGCCCTGTCTGGAGGCTGCACGAAAACTTGGTGTTTTCTCGGTGGACACGGTCTGCCACAAGATCATTGAGGACGAGGGAAACTGGGATTGTTTGTCACAGTTCTACCAGGGCGTCCTTCTAGAGAAGAAAAGTGATCTGGCCCGCCAAGAGGCCTGTTGTAATGTGGCAAACAGTTCCAGGTTAGAAACCTAAAGAGAAGGAGAGGTTTTTTTAGTGGCTACTACACGCACTATAGGCTGGCCACCACCCTGTGCATAAAACATTTCCCCCTCTCCCTCAAAAACAAAAAAAAAATCAGTCATCTTGGTATGCACACACGTTGTTGAATAGTGAAATTTGTACGTGTCGGTCATCGCGTTGTCATCTGTGTGGGGTATTGACTGTATAATGTAATAATTATATATTTTTTAATTTTTGTAAAATGCAGGGATGGTGAAAAGTCCTTGACTTGGCTTGATTTGGCTTGGGATCCTTGGAAATGGCTTAACAATTTTTTATTAAATATACAAAAGTAAATCTTTGCAAAATTAATTGGGACCTAAACCCTATTTTTTTATCGACTATCAAACTTAGACGGGGGACAGCCCACAAGAAGTCAGTATAAATCTTTAATAGTAGCATAAGTTGATATGTAATTAAAAATATTTATTAAACTTTTTTTAAATTTTGAATTTAAACCCGTGGAAGGCGTCAGGTTGAACTGACAAGCCAGACTGACTCATTGAACTGACCCACCAAAGTATAAGCAATTGTTACCTTTGGTTAGAACTGACAGTTAAAAATGAACAAACCAATGACCAAACTGACCATGTATAGGGCCGTTTTTATTGCAATGATGCTTGATCGATAGGTTTGGCCGAGTAGAGGAGGATCCCAAGAGGAGCCGGTTGTTTCTGATCTGTAACCCAGTAAGCCGTGTGGGGAAGCAAACGGCCCACATACAGTTATGGGACCCCTCGCATGGTCTGCGACGTGCAGTGCAGGTGGAGGAGAGTCTGTCCGCGCTGGCTGTGCGCGATGATGGAAGGTTCATAGCAGTCGGCACTATGTTCACTGGCACTGTTGATGTATACATTGCTTTCAGCCTTCAGGTAAAATCTAATAGAACAGTAACATAATGTTTGATAGCTTATTCAGAGAGTCAGACTTCTTTTTTTCTCTCTCAAATATATTCCTCCCTTATCATGTGTCTAGTATTGTTAAATTATCTTGTATTGTATTGCTGCAATAAACAACAACAAATAAAACAAAAGTAATGTATTAACCAAATTGTCAACAACAGAATTAATTGACCATCACAACATTGCAACTTACTACTTACTAGCTGTTCAGCCATGCTCTAAATAAATCTATATCTAAATAAAATACAAGTTTTATTTTTATCAAAGTTTTACACTTAATTAAAAGTTAATGAAGTTTTGAACAGATATTCAAATTGGGACCAACTTGCAACATCAAGTGATGTGATATAAAATTTTTTGTACTGTTTATTTTCAGGGTAAATAATTAGTTATCCAAAAGAGGGTTGTATAAAAGATAAGTTCGGATTGGATATACAGTGGAACTTAGATAACTAAGGTTTTAGTTATCTAAGTTCCAGTTTTAACCCTGTGAGTGGCGATCGACATGGCAGTGTCTATCGCAGTGTAAAGTGATTATTACAGTAAGCGCCAGGAGAGAAGTCCATTGAGCTCTAGCCAATAGGATACAGATGCGACCGCGCTGTTGTTTTATTTGAGTTTGTGATTATGGTTATTACATGTTTAATTAGTTTATGTCAATTTAAATAAATAAATATTTAATAACCTGTATTTTAATTGAACCCAACAATGGTTTCAAGTAATTCAAAGCCTGAAGACGAGGAGTAATGTTTGATTACTCGACCCCAGATGTCCGGTTTGTTTATGAGTATCAATTCAAGGAAGCCATTGTCCTGATGGAAGGCTGTCAAAATGTCGGTGATATGCATCCCAGAGAGCACTCTGATGCAATTTCCTATAATAAATATATATATTCTTATTTCTTATTAAAACTATAAACCAAATATAAATCTTTGATTTTTATTACTTGAGTCAAAATACTTTTACAGGCCTCATAAGATGAAAGAATAAGTATTTTTTGTGTTAGTCTGGATTTTAACCTATAGCCTACTCCTATTAAACATAAATAAAACAATATAATTTTCATATTGCTTGATAGCCCATTTGATCTAGTTTTAAAAACTATATAGTTTTATAGCTTTAATTTATAAAGTGAGATTTTTATACCTATTTATGTAAATGTCTACGCCAAGTGTCTGAAATGGCACAGTTACATCGATATTTTTGGTCATAATGCATATTTCCTATGATAAATATATATTTTTTTTCTTATTGCTTATAAAATTTCTAAATCAAATGTAAGTCTTTGCTTTTTATTACTTGAATCTAAATAATTTTATAGGCTTCATAACATGAAAGACTAAGTATTGTTTTTGGTAGTCTGGATTTCAACCTATAGCCTACTCCTACTAAACATAAATAAAACAATATAATTTTCATATTAACTGATAGCCCATTTTATTTAGTTTTTTAAAAAATGCATGGTTTTATAGCCGTAAGTTATAAAGTGAGATATATAAAGTGATTACCGTTACGGTTGTTCCGCTAGAGTATGCTTTTTATAGCCAAATAAGTGCTTTCTCAGACAGTGGTTTTTTGGTGCAGTGGTTTAACCTTTGCACTAACTAGTGCAACGGTCGAATCCAATCGGAAGGACAAAGGTTCAAATCTCTACCCTGAGCAATCCCAATTTGGCTTAAAAATCTGTGTTATAGTGGGAGGGCCCCCGGAAATAAATGGTGACTGGCTTAAGTGGAAGTTGACAGCATTTGTAGGCTTAATTGAGATAGAAGTGGACACCTGTTTTGCTTCTTTTATGACTGTATGTTTAAGGGGGGCCGGTCATGTTTTGTGTTTTTGTCAATACTTAGTATTTTAAGAAGAGTTGCAAAGTCAAAGTAAAAAATACAAATTAAGTTCATTAGCTCCGCTGCTCCGCTACTAAGGTGAATTTGAAATCTTTTTTAATTCAAATATTTGTCTAATACCTGTGGTCCCTAATATTTGTATTCTAACAACGTTAAAAATTTGTAGATGAGATTTAACAATATTATTAAGATTTTAAAATTTGATGTGAGTTCCACGTCACACAAAAAAAGGCACTGCTGTGGTTTGATGTGAGTTTCACGTCATCACGCAACCTATCAGCTGGCACATTTTAGCGACAACCTAGTAAACTTTTTCGAAATCTGACTGTGTGGAGAATATTACTCATGAGTTTCTCTACATTTTCCAACCAAATTTGATCAGCTGTGAATGCGGCAGAGATAGAGATATGTTGTTTACAAGGGCAATCTTTGTTTGTTCATAGTGTCAACTTACTGTACTTACTGCTTATTGTAGTTTTTTGTGTATATTTATAATCTTTACAATGTAAACTGACATAAAATAATATTCTAAGCTGTTGTCTGATAATAAGGTGTTTATTTCGTCTTTCTTTTTGTTTGTAAATGTAAATTAGTGATTTGTTAGTGAGAGACGCTCATGCGTTGAAGTGTAACGTGAGTGATCCGATTTATTGTTACTGGAAATTGGGTGGTTAGTTTTTAGATTATTATTTTTGATTTCAGTTGTTTTTATGATGTGCAGATCTAGTGAATTAAATCATTGGTTGGACCTAGATAATGTAGAGTTATTATTTGATGAGAGTGATTGGACTTCGCCCGCGATCT
Organism: Nephotettix cincticeps; assembly: GCA_023375725.1. Taxonomy (NCBI): domain Eukaryota; kingdom Metazoa; phylum Arthropoda; class Insecta; order Hemiptera; family Cicadellidae; genus Nephotettix; species Nephotettix cincticeps. Next base: position 39,634,518 of record CM041786.1, read on the forward strand.
GTAAAAAACTACTGTAGCAGGGTCCGGCGGCCTTAAAAAAACTACCGCCTTGAAGGGTTAAAATCTCCGTTTCAAAGTATTTTAAAATGTATAAAAAGTATGTTTTTCAAATGATATTTTGCAAATGTTTTGGGCTAGACCAAGTGCGTGCCAGAGACAGTGTATAGACTGACAACTCATAAGATCACCTAGAGAAGAATAAGATATACCAGTGCCAAATTTAGCCAATGCTTTGACCCACATACAAGAACTTAGAACATTCTTTGAAAGCAGTTAATATAAGTGATTCACTATATTGTTGGATGTATTAGAATCGTTCATAACGGCCAAGAGACTTAGATAATGATTCGTGAAAACAGGCAAAATCTCCTTTTTTGAGAAATATGTCTATTTTAACCCTCGAGTGGGCGCTTGCGGAGTTTTCCTCTGCACGTGTAGCTTTTGTTAAAATAAACACGCATATCGGGTGTTGGCAGACGTGTCAAGATCCGTACCTCACACTCCTCATTCCAGGAATTCCTTGAAACTATTTACAACCCCCACACTCCTTTTGTTTCCTCGTGAGTTGCAATGCAGTGAAGCGATTTCAATTTGTGGAGCCTTTCTCTAAACAAAATACACATACCAACGTGTGTGTGAACCAAAATATAATTTTGTTTTTATTTAATGTATAATACTGTCATTTAAAATATTTGGTTTTATCGATGTTCAATTTTATTATTGCGAAACAATACTCCGCATACGCCCTCTCCCGCAACACCATTCTTATATTAGAAAATTACTAACTATGTTTATTACTATGTTTGTTACTCAAATTTAGTAATCAATTAATTAAATTAACGATGGAACTTTGTATTTTATCAATTTATTTGACATTTAAATGCAATACTATGTTATAAAAACAGGGTCTTATGCATTATATCCCCGCATTCCATAAAAATTTTCTATACAACAATAAACAATACAACAATAAAATTACGAGAAAAGGCTATTCTTCTTACCAAACCTCAAGAATAATCCGATTTAATTGTTTAAACTTCTTGAATAACACACACAATAATAAAAAATAAAAAAATTCATTTCATTATTGTTAACACAACTTCTAGTACGATGTAAAACACTTTTCTTTGTAAAAAAATCAACAGCTTTCTCCTTATTATTTATGGCACGCACTAAATCAATTAACGGCATCGCCACCGAGAGCTGGAACAGAACTGGAATGACCGGTGAGCGGTTGCTGACAGGCCTCTAGCACTCGCACTGATAATCAATAGATAATGCTTATCATGTCCTGATAAGCTAAAACTAGTTCATTCATGCATGTCTGGACTCTAGTTATGTTATGAAATCATTGAAAATAAACTTAGTTGCAGTATGAACTGTATAGACAATTTTTATGGAATGCAGGGATATAATGCATAAGACCCTAAAAACACGATGATGTGCCCGCAGGCATGTGTAAGACGTGAGGCTTTATCATCGCTTGATTTTACTGAATTAGTACTGTTTCACTCGTACTAGTTTATATTCGTCATTTTATTGTGACTTTATTATGTGATTTCTGCATTGTGAAAAATGATCAGGTGTTGGAACGGCTGGTGTAAGTTGGATTAGTGGTGTTATAAGTCTAACCTCAAAATAATTAAGACTTGCAAATAAACCATGTGCTGCCTCATTTATTAACCTGTTGTGTTACGCGGCTCATGACTAAGCTGTTAGCGCTCAAAGGAGAGTAGCAATGTGGCTGAGTGGATATCTGCTCATATTGGTGATCTGAGGGTTGTCAGTTCAAACTTTGACTACATATTATTAATAGACTTGTCATTCTTATGCGCAAGCTGTAGTGGCTTCAGTGATTCCTGAATCGGCTTGGGGAGTTAATGTGTGGTTCCCAGTACAGGAGCGCTGCCGTCTGCTACCCCTCTTCCCCCCTTTGGCTTCCCCCCAGCCATTCATAAGGGTGAGAGAGGGATGTGCGCCGTGCGCGTCTCCACGTCAACTCATTTAGTTACTACAAGTGCGTGCACACTCCTGAGGGCGGGGCCAAGTGAGCTTACAGCCTTCGCCACTAGGAAGCGGCACTATACTGTCAGCACAGGACCGGGCCTTCCGAAATTTTGTTGGTGACAACATTTAACCATGAATGACATGTCTATTAATAATGTATTGTCAAAGCTTCAAATCTCCGTTGAAACCAAGTACAATTTTGCTACTTGTACAATTTTTCAGATTATACCCAGCTACAGTAGTTCTCCTGGTTTCCACAAGGTGGACCTGATATTGAGTTGAAAGCTTAAAGTTCAACAACATTATCACGGCAAGCTTCAGAATCCTTATTTTTGCTACACCCTCATTTTGCAAAATGCAAAATATACACTTCTGCTTTCACTGCTATTACATTTCATTTCATTTCATTTTGAAGATTTTCTCTTCCCATTTTACAGTTTACAATTGTGAGTTTTATAATCAGACACCAATTTAGTATTTGTTATTTATCACCAATATGCTGGTTGATAACGAATCCTTGTTTGAGTGATTTGATAACACAGTGGACATTGAAGAAATTATTGTTCGACTAACAAATGAATTTAACTCACTCGCTGTAAATGATCCAGAAATAAATTTTAATAACGCCTCGGATGAGATTTGTGTGCTTTTAAATCAAGTTGAGCAACTTACATCTTGGTAAGATCAACAGCAAAATGAACTTGAGTGTTCAAGAACTGAAATCGATATTTTGTCTTATAAACTACGCTTTGAAAAAGAACAACATAGAAAAGACAGTGAAAACTCACTTATTATTCAGGATACTGTGGATAACGGATATCGATCTCTGAAAAATAAATTAGTTACTATTGAAGCTGACTTCAAGAAACGTGATAATACTATTTTTGATATAAATGACGTAAGAGACCGTCTGAATGGAAAAATAAGTGCATCACTAAACAGGCCAAGGAACTGGAAGAAGAAAATAAAAAACGAAAAGACTTTGTAAATTCTTTGAATTATAGATTAAATGTAATGAACAATAAAAATGTACAGCTTAGTGTTAAACAAAACAATCCTCTTGATAAAAATAGGTAGATGACAAAATGATAGAAACTTATTTTACTTATTAGTTACTACTCAAGCTTTGAAATTTATGTTATCTAACGAAATAGGCAACTTAAATGTACAGCCAAGGTCTGGTAGTCATAGGTTTAGTTAATGTGTTAATGATAGTGATGACCCAATGAAAGCTGATCGGTGACCGGATCCCACCGGTCACTATTGTTTCTTGACTCCTTAAATTCACAGGCAATAAAAATTATGACAAACCTTGGGTTTCCTTTGCATAATTATTTTTAAGCTGATTGTTTTCAACAAAAAAACCATTATGAGTGTGGATTAAACGTGGTATTAAATGCTAAGTTCATTCTTTATCACTACTGTATTCCTGAGATTGATGTATCTTTTCCCAAATGGTATAAAGCTGGCAACACTATCCTACATTCCCATTAAAACGTAAATAAAAATGTTAACATTAAGTCAAGTGTTTCTTATAGCTATATTTACTGGAATAATGTAGTAATTAATGTAATTAATGTAGTAATAATGTAATTATCGTAAAAAATATGTAAACTCTAATGTTACCACTAAGTTTAAAAGCCCAGAAATTGTCTATAAAAATTCATATCAGGCTCTAGAAGATTTGAAGTCGTCCGATGTAACAATTGAAACATGTAAAGGAGTAAAGGTAAATTCAGTAAAAGTCCTACGTAAGTCAATCACTAAGAAAAAGAAAACATATAAAAAGCCTGTATTTATAGTTGTAGAAAACAATGTAATAGTAGGAAACAAAAAATTCTTCGCTTAGTGTTGTCTCTGAATGTTGGGGAAATAAGTTGTCTGATGAATTTTTTTTAGGCAGTAGTTCTTTATCTGATAATGACAAATCTTGTAACCTAGTTTTAAGCGGAGACCCATTTGTGAAGCAAACTAGTCATGAGCCTCAATTTGTAAATTGTTTAATCAGTGGTGACTCTTGCTCCACTACTCTGGCAAACAGTGTTCCTTCCGACAGGTGCAGTTGTTGACATGAATCCGGGTGCCATGCAGATTGGACATATCAAACGGAAACTTTTGTCTTATGAAAATAAACAGCCTTCAGTTATCTACTTAAATGTCGGAACAAATTATGTCCCTTTGCATTACAATGGTGGGGCAGGTTATAATGGTAGAGGAGGCAAGCGGGCTATCCTAGACTCAAAGGTGGACTACTTTATACACAGCTAAAACTAGATTTCCAAATTCCTAGATATTTTTAAATAGTATTCCATTAAGGAAAGATTTGGGAAAAAAATCTCTCTGTCAACATAACGAACTAATGGAGTTAATGTGCTTAAATTTTAATTTACAATATGTTTAAGTTAATGATTGTTTACGCATGTACCATCTTGCAAGAGATGGAAAACATCTCAGTAAGAAGGAAAATTATTTGCTTGGTTATTTAATGCACAAAATTCTCTTGAATATTGTCCAGTCTAGAAAGGTACTAATGTTCTGTGACACTTTTTTAGGCAACCCATACCTACAATAGAAGCCTCCTTGGGAGTCTTAGAAAAAACTTTTAAATCACCTGGCCGAATCAGATTAGTCCATCAGAACACTCGTGGTCTTGAAAACAATATAGATTTATTGGAAATATTTAATGACTCCATATGTCCTGATATAATTTGTGTCTCTGAACATAATCTTTAGAGCACCCGAGTTTGAGGTTTTTAGTTTGGATGGCTATCAGAACATGAGTGCTTTTTGTCAGAGTGATAAAGCCAGAGGTGGCATAGCCCTTTTTTGTAAGGATGGCATTGAGTTTTCTTTAGTTGATGTGGAGAATTTTTGTTTGGAGGGTATTTATTAGTTGGCCGCATCTAAAGTTAGCACTGGATCTACTTCTCTCTTAGTTGTGGGAGTCTACAGACCCCCTTATAATACTCATGCCATGTTTTTGAAGTCGCTATCGGATTGTTTGGATCGTCTTGTTCACAACAACCAACGTAGGACTATTATTTTCTCGGGGACTTCAATATAGTCCTGGCTATGTCATCAAATTACTCTCAATTATCGTTGAATATCATATGTACATATGGCTTAAAACAAACAATATTTTCTTATACCAGGGAACAAATTGGATCTCAAACCATTATGGATAACATATTTACTTACGTCCATTCTTAAAAATATGAATCCGTAGTCTTTGTTTCTGACCTCCATGCTCAACTCATTGATTTCACTATTCCTGGTGTCTTTGTCACACCAGTTAATACTGTTTCAATCTATAAGAACATCCATTCTTCAAAATATGAATCCGTGGTCTTTGTTTCTGGCATTTCAGACCACCATGGTTCTCATCGATTTCACTATTCCTGGTGTCTTTGTCACACCAGTGAATACTGTTTCAATGTATAACAGGAATTTCTCGGTTTCTATCTCTGATTTTTTTGTTGATCTTCTATGCAGGGAAAGTTGGAGTTCTGTTTTTAATGCTTCGACGATGGATATGAGGATTTTTGCTTTTTTTTAAACATTGACATTTCAAATGGATAGTACTTTTCCTGTGGTAAAAACGAAAATGAAACCTAGAAATAGAAAAGTGGTTCTAAGTCAAAATTTATTGGATATAAGGACTTGCTCTTTATTCGGAAACTAAATATTTGTCTTCCTCCCACCCTGCGAGACAGCGTTATTTGACTCTTAAAACATTCTTTAGAGAGAGCGTTAAGAAATGCAAAGCGGATGCAATTAGGGATAAACCTGAGTCTTCTAACAATAAAGTTAAAACTTCTTGGGGTGTAAATGATAATAGGAACAAACATGTTGGACCAACTAAAAATCTGTCTTTAATCTCAGATAATGGAGTTCTCATCACAGATCAAAGCAAAGTTGCTGAACAGTTTAATAACTTCTTTTGGAACGTATCATCTAATTGTCAATCACCAAATGTTCATACTCCCGTTCATTCTGTCCGGAACTCCTTCTTTCTCATCCCAACCTGTGAGTCTGAAGTAATTAGTGTAATCCATTCTCTAAAAAGCAAAAGGTCTTACGAAGATGATGGTGATGGTGGTTATATTGCTTAAAAAGATGGCCCTTTGAATGTCAGGTCCTCTTTGTAAATTAATAAATGACTCTTTCCAATGCGGAAAATTCCCTGACCACTAAAACTTTCAATAATCAAGCCTCTGTTTAAATAGGATGTCCAAAAATAAATTAACTGTCCATGCCATTTATTCTTGTATCACTCATATAGTTTCTACTTTGGACTTGGGCGGCTTTGCTGTGGTTTGGTTTTTTGACCTAACCAAGGCCTTCAACCTCGTAGACCATGCACTTTTAATTAGCAAGCTTTAATCTATTGGTATAAGAAGTATGGCAAACAATTGGTTTCAATCGTTTCATAAGGGTTGAGATTTCTTCAGTTGGGGAAGATGGTTGTACTCTTATTCATAGGTCTAGTAGGCGATTAGTGAAAAGTAGATTGCCATAGAGCTCCATTTCGGGGCCAGTTTTATTTCTCATTTTTATAAACGACATACCAACTAGTATCACAAGCGTCAATGTGTGTCTCTTTGCAGACAACTCATCGCTTACTGTTACAGCTTCTAACAGGAATGATGTTGAGCTTCAATGATTTATAGAGGGCAACAACCTCCTCCAATGGTTAGAAACTAACTCCTTGAATTTTTTATTCATAATAGCTCACTCATCCGACTTAAATATTGTTTTAGACGATGTTGAAATTCAATCTTCTTTAAGTGTTAAGTTTCTTGGTGTAACACTTCATAATAGGCTGAGTATTCATCTGCACATTAAACATGATTGCAATAAAGTAAGTTCTGGAATTTTTATTTTGTGCAGACTTCAATGCATTTGCAATTAAGATGTTCTTTTAATTTCTTGTTATAGCTTATTATGGAATCATGTTTCCATATGACATATGCTATTTCAATATGGGGTGCTGATTGCTCAAAAACTAAGCCAATTCTTATCCTTCAAAAGAGAGCAATCAGATTGAATATAATGTTCCAAAACGTCAAACTTGCTGTGCTTCATTCGTGAACAATAATATTTTAACTTTCCCATCCATCTAACTGCTCAATACACTTGTTTTTACAAGCAAAATCCGTCATATTTTGATTGCTTTAAACAAGTTCACCAGTATAACACAAGACTGAAGTTTTCTTTAAAAATATGTACTAGCTCATAAAACCATATTTATAAAAAAACACACTCTGTACTGTGCAGTCTCATTGTTCAACCATATTCCATCTAAAATGCAAACAGAATCCAACATTACACTTTTTAAACGCAATTTAATGAGTGCACTTGTAAAAAAAGCCCATTATAGTATTGATAAGTACATGTGTGATAGTGTGGTAAATTTTAAAAAAATTATTAAGAAGTGTATTATTCAGTATAATTAGTGTTAGTTTAAATACATATTGTTAGTTTGTTAGTTTAAGTTGATAAATGTATTCTATGACTGATTCAAAGCTTGTTAAAGTATCTGAAATAAATAATTTGATTTGAAGTAAGATGGGTTGAATTCGTGCGATTTAGTTTTGTGGAGTTAAGCTCCGCATGCGCCCTCTCACGTTTCACCAGAGAAACGCCTGCTCAAGAGTTAATGGTTACAGTTTTTACTATATGTGTTTTGTTTCTTGTCCAGTAGTCTATAAAAACGGTATTCAATACTTTCTTGGTTTATAGGTTTCCATTTCAGAATTTCATTTTTGTTATTTTTGTCTAGGTTCTAATCACGTATGTTCAGCCTATAGCAGTTCAGATATTGCTGAACTGCTATATTCTGCTATATCTGCTGTTTTATTTTTATGAAAAATAAAACCACAGCCACCATGTGCCAAGTCCCACTGTTATAAAACGGCCAGATTTTTTGCAAAATAATTTTGGCTGAAAATTTTTCAGAAAAAAGTGTGCCAATCGATGCGCCTTGGTGAGATCGGACATAATTAGGACATAATAATCCATTTTACATTGTATGAGTGACTGTAGTAGACACAGTTAATATTTCACTAAACAAATGACACCAGTGAATATAGTTTTTTACAGTTCTCCTATAATAATTCACGTACAACATGGTTACTAGAGAAGATATATGGTACAAGTAAGAGTGAAATATATGACACTAGTGAATTGAATGTAAATATAACATTTAACAGTTCTCACTTACAACATTAAGTAGAGAAGACTGGGGTATAAGTAAACATGAAACAAAAAAATATCGGTGAATTAAATGTAATTGAGACAGTTCTAGGATGGATTATTTACATTTGATTTCAGTCTTCTAATAAGCCTAGGACTTGATGAGAGTCCACATCTTAACCCTAGGTTAATGCAAGTTTGATGACAAAAACTATAAAGAACACCAAAATAAATTAGTGCACAATCAATTAATAATGTGAATTATGTGTAAAAGTCTTATATGAATTAAATTTTGTCTTGTAGTATAGTACAATATCTTACATAAAAGGCTCAAATTTCACACTGAAAAATTTTCAGCCAAAATTATTTTGCAAAAAATCTGGCCGTTTTATAACAGTGGGACTTGGCACATGGTTGCTGTGGTTTTATTTTTCATAAAAATGATGTTGTACAGTATCAAGCTGTAGATTAGATATGAATAAGGGTCATTTTGAACTGAGCAAAACGAGATGTCAAAAAATTGCTTACCATGTTATTTTTATGGGAAAAACGTGCCGATTCGGGCTTCTAACCGGGGTTTTGTATCTACTATAGGATCATCTGACTATGTGATAAAGGCAAAGGTGTAAGATTGGAAGTAATTTGGTGTGTTGGTCGGCAGAGGGTGCTGCATGTAAAGGAGGCCCACAGCATGTTTGTGACTGGACTGGAATTTCTACCTGCTGTCAGTGAGGAGGTGTCTATCACCACGGTGTCCGAAGCAGCCGTCATTAGCATATCTGTTGACAACAAAGTGTGCATCCACAACCTGCCATACCGACGTACGTAGTAATTACAACTCATATTCTATTAATATTTTAACACCCTTAAGTCCTCAGTAGGTTTTTGTGATTAAACATTGACTTTACACTCTAGTAATTATTAACATTATATAAAATATTTATTATCTTAATGTGTAAGAAAGTCTGATGTTTATGTTAGGACATTAGTAAAATTGCGAGATCCCTTAGATAAATGTAGGTAATGATGTAGTGCCATTTATTTTTCAATCAATCATAATGAAATGTTGTTTTGACAAATACATTCCAAATTAGTCATATCATTTTAAAGTTAACCCTGTCATCTCACCCAAATAAAAAATGAAATACCCCCGTCGCAGCAGACCTGCGTACTCAGCGAATTTCTAAATCAATAATAAATGACAAGTTTGGTCAAAATCTGTCGATAAACATGAGAATCGTTTGCCTATTCTCTATAAGATTAACATGGGAAAGAGTGAGCAGGTTTGCTGCTATGAGGAACACTGAGAGTAGGCATTTATACCATCAAAAAATTTTATTTTTAACATTTATACCAACTTTCATCAACATCTGTCCATAAATAAAGGAGTTTGCCTATTCTCCATATGATTAACATGGGAAAAGAGTATGCAGGTTTGCTGCCATGATAAACACATAAACTGTGATTTTTTGGCATAAACGTATGGGTCCCAACCACGTAAAGCTAAATGTAAAGTTTTATCCAAAAATATTGGTTAATAAGTGAAAAATTAATTTTTCCTTATCCTCCATAAGATTAACATTGGAGCCTCAAAATACAACGTACTGTGTTTAGATTTTTTATATCTCGGTAACCGTTGGAGATAGAGAAAAACTTTAAGGAACTAAATTGTGTAGTTTTTTAAGGTGATTCTAATGGTGGAATTTCTAATGGTTTGAAATTTTTAAAAATTACATGGGAAAAATGCAAAAATCCCATTTTTGGGGTACAAAACTACCCCTTCCAATTGACCGATATGTCTGGATTACGAACTCGTCCGAGCAATTGTAGGAATACATGTTACTACCAAATTTGGTCTCGATCGGACCATTTCTACGAGAGTTATCGTGTTCACAGACACATATATATATATATATATATATATATATATATATATATATATATATACATATACATATATATATACATATACATATATATACATATACATATATATATATATACGAGGGTCGTCCAGAAAGTAAAGAACGAATGCGCATAGCATGCGGCGCAGATCCCCCACCACTGCGATTGCGTGTGCGGCCGCTTGTCCCTTCCTTTCGCTTCAGTGTGAGGTGAGTCTCGTTGCTGTACGGTTACGCTTCTCGTTTTCGCAGCGTTTTAAAATGGCGACGCCAATAGAAAATCCCGCCAAATGTGGAGTGTGATTCGCTTTTTGAACGCTCAAAAAGTTAAGCCTATTGAAATTTATAGGCAAATTAAAGCTGTTTATGGTGAAGGTGCGATGAATGTGTCATCTGTGCGAAAATGGTGCATCATGTTTAACCAAGGAAGGACCAATGTGCATGATGAAGATCGGAGTGGGAGGCCATCTTTAGTCACAGATGAACTGAAGCAAAAAGTTGAAGACAAAATTCAGGAAAGCCGACATTTCACTTTAACAACTTTACATGACCCTTTTCCGCAAATTTCACGTTCACTCCTACATGAAATAGTGACAGATCATCTTGGTTACAAGAAAATGTGTGCTCGCTGGGTGCCTAAGATTTTGACGGACGACCATAAGGCAAAACGAATGGTGGCAGCTCTGGAGTTTTTAACAGAATATGACAATGATGGGGACCGATTCCTTGATCGTATTGTTACTGGAGATGAAACATGGGTTTCTTACAAGACTCCAGAAAACAAGCGTCAGTCAATGGAGTGGCATCACGCTAATTCGCCCTCAAGACCAAAAAAGGAAAAACCATTATTGCAGACTCGCAAACTCATGGCAACGGTTTTTTGGGACCGAAAGGGGTTAATTCACGTTGAATTCATGCCACGAGATGCAACGATTAACTCCGAAGCATACTGTGAGACCCTTCAACGTCTTCGACGTGCCATCCAAAACAAGAGGCGCGGAATGCTGTCGGGAAAAGTGTTTTTCATTCATGCCTCAGCAAGAACAAGGCAAGAACTCCAACATCTGAAGTGGGAAATTTTTAATCATCCTCCCTACAGCCCAGACCTGGCACCCAGTGATTTCCATCTCTTTCCAAAGTTGAAGGAATTTTTGGGTGAAAAGCAGTTTGGAAATGACGATGAACTTAAGGAAGCAGTGGTAAAATGGCTCAAATCATTCGCGGCTGAAGAGTATAACGTCGGAATAGAAAAACTGGTCCCACGTTACAACAAATGTCTCGACAAGAACGGGGTTTACGTAGAAAAGTAATGTAAGGTACTGTGGCATTGTAAATAAAATTTGGTGGAGAAATCTTTTGTTTTTATTTTACCATGCTAAAACGTTCTTTACTTTCTGGACGACCCTCGTATATACACACATATATATATATATATATATATATATAAATTTTAACGACTATTGTTTTTGGTCTCTGGGCACCTAAAGAAGAAAAAATAACATGGTCCCGGGCTTAAGTCTCGCCATGAGACCTACGGTAATAGCTTCTTCCCTATGGGAAATTCGCTAAAAGGAACATTGTTAGATACAGTGTAAACAGTTGTATGTATCAAGAGTAAGAAATATTGTAGTACTGTCCAAAAGAGTATTTGCTTATGTCAAGCAGTTAGACTAATCAGTCAGTCATACAACTATGTAATATTCAGTTACATTGTAATACAATATCGAACATATAGTGTTTTGGCATCTTGGGACCTGAAAACGAAAAAGACTTGGACGATAAAGTCTCTTTCTTAACCTACAATTAATATTTATTTATTTCCTGGATTCTGACTTGTCAATGGCTGATCATTTCCTGGACTTGATCTTCCTTGACTGAAAAATAAGGAATTTGTCATCTACCCCTAAGGATTAGCAATTTGTTTTATAGCATAGTAGTTGTACATACCTCTCATGTATGGAAAACTACAATGTCTCTCACAGCTTAAAATATTATTTATTTACTTTAAATCTAGAATTAATAATTTTACTTTACTACTAATTACTACATACTAGCTAAGTTTTTCCTGTTTTTAGATGCATTAATCTTATGCTCTTTTTTTCAGGAACCCTACCAACGTGGCTTGTTGTTATTTTAATCGTTTTAACACTCTTATTCACATTTGTGTTATGTAGTTATCTAGGTTTATGACGTTAGAACCATCACTAAGTGTCATTTATAAGTTTCTATTTTGTGTATATCTCTCTATTTATTCTTCCCTGAAAAACTTGTAATCATTATGTACATATTTTGGTTGAAAAAATAGCCATATTTTGGTTGTGTATGTTACGTAATTGTAAATATAAATTAAAATTTAGACAAAGTTGTATGTGAGGATATACACCACATATTATAGTGCATTAAATCAAGTTTATTGCTTAATTCTGTGTATAGTAAGTCTTAATCAATATTCCAAAAAATCTAATTGAAATGGAGTCTATAGAGTGTATCGGTTTTAAATTTGTTTGTTTCTGTTTTTGTGTAGTTTCCTCAACAGTTGTTGATTTCAATCAAGCCATTATTCTGTGAGTGATAGTTTTAGTCTAAGGTAATTTGAATTGGAATAATTTTATTATATTCAGCAGTCCTTGTGGTTTACTTATAATAAGTGTTAACACGTTCATGGCTACGTGGACATAAATGCGTTCTCGGAGGTTCCTGTTCGCCATGCTGATGGACACATTTGCTACAATCTAGTAGTGCATGTTTTCATGGAATATTACTGGTACAGGATAAGAGCTAGAACTTTGAAACTTGTACCAGCACTAGCCAATAGTACATTGTATATCATGTTAGCTTAGGCTGTGTTGGACGGTGCTGCTACGGGCGCGGCAGCAGCAGCCCCAGGAACTGCTCGTCAGACAACCGGCCAAAAAAAGTATAAAAAACATTGTGAAGAGTGTATATATAAATTAATATTTCACACCAAAAAAACCGTACAAAATTTGTTTTTATGACTTTTGGTGTAGCAAAAAAATGGTTTATCAACTCGTGGAAGCAGATACGCCCACGTGACTTTTTTGCGTCCACTGGATTTTTTCTTTGTATTTTTTGTTTTCTTTTTCGTGTTAGTGTAAAAAAACAATAAAAGGAACAAAAACAATCACTTCAAACATATAAGGATATGAACTTCACTTTTTCGACAGTTCAAACAATCTCAGGTGCTGGTGGCAGCATATGTGTCCATGGAAGTAGGTGGCCATTTTCACTCCTTCAACAGCTGAGGGAGTAAAAAAGAGATCTTTACTAGCATAACCAAAGTACAAAGTAAGAATTTGGTATCCAATAATATGAGCAAGGTTTGTATATATACAGTAAACCCTCTCATATCCGGATCTCTCATATCCGGACCCTCCGATATCCGGATGTGATTTTGAAAGAATGAAAAAATTTAAAATTACTCTAGGAGGTCAATGTTTGTTAAACCAGTAGTCGTGAACGATGTTTGTAGGCCGGTTAGTAGCGCGCGATCGCCGAACGCGGGGTTAAAGAATGTCCGCGGTAATGTTCAAAAGCGGAATAGGGAAACGATGAGTCACCCTAGTCCCGAGTGCCTTAGTCTCTAGCGCTACTGTTTGTATTCTGTGCTATTTGGTGCAAGGTCACTGACTTACAAAACAATAAACCTCCCCTCCCCACCTGTCCCTACCTACCCCAATAGCCAAGCCAACGCATCACGTGTACTGTAGTGACAACACCGCCTCCGTGGTCAGTGTCGCCTTTGTTTTGCTTCAGTGACCTTGTCTTTCTTGTAACGGTTCGTTTTAGTTTCGGGTAGGAATAAGTTATTATGACCGGAAAAAGAAAAAGGGTTGTCATTACGATGGAGGAAAAATTGTATTACCGGTACTCTAGTACTGTATTACGTGATTTTTTGAGTTTTGATATTATTAAAGTAGTTTTATTTATTTCATATCCGGATGTTTTATCTCTCTCTCATATCCGGATTTTTTGCTATCCGGATCAGCCGTCGCCACATTAGTCCGGATATGAGAGGGTTTACTGTATTTGCAAAAGGATCTCGATAATGACTAACAAATTTCTTTAAATTTTGGAAATAACTAATTTCCAAGTAAAAAAAAGTTCTAGATAGGTCTAATGTCCAGGAAAATTCTGGTTTTCTTGTAATATTAAGTTTAAAATCTAAAATATTATCATTAAGCTTATGGAGAATCAAATGTAAACAATACAAATCAAAACATCTGTTTATAACCGTTTGACAGTTGTTGATTAAAGATGGTGGTGAACAGTATGTGAATAGAGTTTTTGCATAAATATTTATTTTATACATGTATTTATAAATAAAAACTATCAAATTCGTAAACAATTTGTAAAAACTAAAGGGTGAAATAACTGTGTGAAGTAAAAGCAGAGAAAAGTATTTCCAAAATCTTTTCTGTTTTGATAGAAAACTTATTCTTAACATTGCATGAAGCCAATGTAACAAACTAATTGGTGTAAATTAATTTTCTATTTTGCTTTTTAATCCTCATTCGGTTTCTAACACAATCAGTTTATCACAGGCTCATAATATCTGTATGGATAATTAAATAAACAGTATATGATCTGAATTGACTTTGGCTAAAATACACAAACGACGTCACAAACTTTGCTGACGCCGTAGCTAAGTGCTAGCGAGTAGGATTCGTGATCCAAATGTTTTTAGATGGATTTCTATCCGGCGCAATACATTTTTGTTCAATGTTTATGCTTTATTAATTATGGTGTATTACATCGGTTTGATTTAGACCACATAAATGTTTTCATTGAGTAATAAATGTGTTTTAATTTTGCTAATTAACTTATATCATACATGTCTTATTCTATCCGAGCAAAGCTCGGTCACCAGATACTGTTGATCTTATGGAGGATAAAGAAAAGTTAATATTTCACTTATGAATAAATATTTTTGGATTAAACTTAGTATTTACCTTCATATGGTTGAGATCTTATGCTTAAAAATCATAGTTTATGTGTTCCTCGCACCAGTAAACCTCTTTCCCATGTTAATCTTATGGAGAATAGGCAAACCCATTTATTTATGGACAGATATTGATAAAACTTGGTATATGTTTTATCTAAAATAAAAATAGCTTATGGAGAATCAAATTTAAACAATTCAAATCGAAACATCTGTTTATAAACGTTTTACAGTTGTTGAGTGAAGATGGCTAATAATATGTTCTTTGTAAGATGTGAATAGAGGGTTTGCATACATATTTATTTTATGTATGTATGTAATAAATGAAAAACTATCAAATTAGTAAACAATTTATAAAAACTAATGGGTAGAATATAACTGTGCGAAATAAAAGCAGAGAAAGGTATTTCCAAAATCTATCGTGTTTTGATGGAAAACATATACATTGTATTGCTTGAAGCCACTGTGACAAACAAAGTGGTATAAATTAAATTTCTCTGTTGCTTTTTAATCCTCATTTCGTGTCTAACACAATCAGTTGATCACTGTTTAATAATTATTGAGTTACGAATAATTATGATAGCTCCAACAATTGAGCCTGACTAAAACACTCTGGACCATGTCTCAACACAACTGTGATATAGCTCATTGCCTACGCGGCGCGGCGCATTCATGTGTTAAAGGATGTGAGATCAGTCCCAGAGGCCGTGGCGGTTGTATTTTTGTTTATAATTTATGCAGGTCAGTAAAAAATGTTTTCCTCAATTGTTAAATAAACAACTATCATTTTACTTTCTCCCCTCATACGTAGTATATGGAGAAAGTATTGTTTTCGTCAAAATTTTCGAATTTGAGTTGAGGGTGGAAATATCCGTTTTGGGGTCCCCTGAATCCAAAAAAGTGAGTTTGGAGGCGATGTCTGTCCGTCCGTGTGTCTGTGTGTGTGTGTCTGGATGTGTACAGTGCCACAGCCTACCCCGTTGGTCCGATTTAGATGAAATTTGGCATGTATGTATATATTCACGGTATCTCCAGGCTTTTTTTCATTTTTTTGAATTTTTGATTTTTAAGGGTAGTTCACTCCTAAAAACTCTTAAAAAACGTGAAAACTCCAAATTTCTCAAAAACGGCTCTAACGATTTTGATTATAATTCTATAGTTTATAGTGCACAGAGTACTAATAATTTGACACCACCAGCATGTCTGTAAAAATGACGGTTCAAAAGTTATGGGCTTTTTAATGTCAGAAAAATCAATTTTTTAAATTTTCAACGAAAACAATAAAAGTAAAGTGTAATTTGACTGTCGCCATTAAAATCTGGTTAAAAAACTAAACAAATTAGTATTTTGAATTATTTGTCTACGACTAACGGTTCCAGAGAAAAGTTAAATTTACTGTCCTTGATAAACACAGTACGTTTTCTGAAAGCGTCCAACGTTATTCTTATGGAGAATATTAAAATAACAATTTCTTCCTTATTTTTTAACCGTTTTCCATGAAACTTGGTATGAAGTGTAAGGTCAAATCACCCAACAGAACCAACTCAAAAAAGCTTGGTATTACTGGGGGGAGGGGTGTTTCCCCCCCATACAATTTGAACAATTAATTTAACTTTGTCTCTCTTGTTTTTATTTTCAGAAACGGGATGATTATTCTTGAAACAATAAATTATTAAATGGTATTTATTTAGATGAACTTTGAAGAACATGATAGTTTTATTACAGATTCTCTTTCTTGAACTTACTTAAGGGAGAAAGTATGTGTCAGTCCACTGATACCGTTTATTTGTTTTTATTTCAAGAAAGCAACTAACAACATCATGTTCTGTTGCTGACATGATTAAAATTATTAGTATTTTAATTATTTTCTTAAAATTGTCTTATTCTATCTGAGCTAAGCTGGGTCTCCAGGTACTAGTTTTATATTTCAGGATGGCGAACAGGGTTTTGGAAAATAGGCGTGAACATGTTAATATTCTAAACCCTTTATTCTATAAGTAACACCAACAAGTAAACCCTTTATGTTCAATAAGTATTTGTATGCGACACAAATCACTACTACCACACATAATCTCTGATAACACTATCGTGGATGTCCAACATCATGAGGACTGTGCATTCACAATGGCTGTGACAATGCTCTCGAAAAGACCTCATTGCTGATGGGACTAGAGCTGTAAGCATAGAACATAATTATTCACTAGCTTTAATTGAATATTTATTGATTATTTATCATTTTTTTATGTTTTGTAACATTTCTTTGAATTATTGTAAAGTCAGATAAGTTTGAAGATGATAAATTAAAATATTATACTTTTATATTGAAAATATTTTTGAAGTATATGAAAGTATTACAATATAAACATTTATATTAGTTCAAACTCTGTCACTAAATCTAAAACTATAGTATTATCAGAATTTAATCAACAATTTTTAATTTTCCTTAAACTTTTACATATGCATACAATTTCATGTATTTTATATAATTCTGCAAGTGAAATTTTACATTAGATCATTTAAATGGCAACCATACACAATATAGGCATTTTAAGCCAAAGAATGAATGAAGATTGATTGTAAGTTGATTGTGGCGCGATCTTGTAGTCTTGTTACCGACTAAGGCTGACATGTTCCTTAGACAGGACTTTTAATTAATACTCCAACAGCCGATGGCAACTAAGGGACCTACAGTTTAACTTGGAATCCGAACCACTGCCTCTGGATTAGG
Source organism: Nephotettix cincticeps (assembly GCA_023375725.1). Taxonomy (NCBI): domain Eukaryota; kingdom Metazoa; phylum Arthropoda; class Insecta; order Hemiptera; family Cicadellidae; genus Nephotettix; species Nephotettix cincticeps. The sequence goes on from CM041786.1 coordinate 39,652,312, forward strand.
AATTGGTCTAATCGTGAGAATGGTCTTTGCGGATTTATGTAGTATTCAATAGTGCAGACCTTAATCCACACAAGAGAACACTACACCCACCGCCATCACTTTCAACTATCCACAATTTGTGACCTCCAAGTAGCTGGATTACAGGACGTCATCACCTTAAAAGTCGTTTATGTTTGTCGTATTTTAAGATAGATGGAAAGGGTTAAATTTAGTGACCAAAGTTTTTTATGGAATCATTTCATCATTTGTAGTTTTTTGGTCTCATTTCAATATTGTGGCTCCTGAAAAAATACTTTTTTTTAATTGTATATTTATTTTTAGCTGTTTTAATGGTGAGTTAAAATATTCTATAAATTTATTGTTTTGCCAAAAAATTTAAAAAAAAGATTTTTTTGGTATTTCAAAGCCTTAAAGAAATTAAAAAATGGAAAAATGGGTTTGTGTATTTCCAAAGTGCTTCCTTGTACCAAATGTCATAGAAATTTGACCAAAGTGGTTACGGAGTTGTTTCGCAGACATCGTTCAAAAAACCACCTGTTGGATTCAGTGAGCCTCAAAATTCATGTTACCACTATTAACTCAAATTTAAAGATGTTGACACGAACAATCCTGACTCCATATATACTATGTTTAGAGAGAGAGAGAGACAGTAAAATTCAAGGGGATTAATATTAAAACAAGAATAAATAGAATATATTGTTCTTCCATTTCTTGTTACATACAGCACTTTATATGAACCATACATTATTTTTAACATGAATCGGCACTAAACAGTGTTATTTACAATATTGATTGTAAAAGCTTAAACTTGGACCATTCTCTGAATAAACAAGTGCATGTTGACCACTTTTGTTTCTTAATCGGATTTTAGTGGATGATTGTATGTTGCACGAGATGTTCTTTGCACTGGTTTTGAAAATAGACCAAAAAATGTTATAATACAATTTCAATTTTTTTCTGCATATAATAAATCTTTAACAGTACAGCTACATTTTACAGAGAGTTGTTAAACATCAATAAATTATATTTTCCTTCGTATTTTGTGAATTGTGTAATTTATACTGTTTGAATTTTTGTTAGTTTAACTACTGTATATATACTATGGTGGTGTACTGGATCTGAAGTGCCCATTATTTCATGTATTTGTCTGTTAAAATAAAAACAATTTTTCTCAATTTGTGCTTTTGTTACCTTAAAAACTGCAAAAGAAAAGTAATATTATTACTTCAAGAAAATTCAACATGAATTTTCCTGAAATAATAATATATTTAATCAACTAATATAAATTTCCAAGAAACATTTCAATAGAATACTATTGTATTCCATGATGATGAATAAGTATTTTCACATATACTGTGTGTGTATATATATATATATATATATATATATATATATATACACACAGTATATATATATATATATATATATATATATATATATATAATTGTATATATACACACATACTGGGTGTTCATTAAAGTCGGGCACAAACTTCGAGGGGTGATAGTACTCATCAAAATAAACAAAAAATCACCTATAACCATTTGTCAAAAAATCCTTCGTTTAGCCGCTAGCCGCCATTTTGTATTTTTTACAAAAAACTATATATATATCAAGAAATATTTAAGATACAGAAACCAAACTTTTCACACATATTTATTGGTTAAAGAGAAAAATATTTACAAAGTATCATTTAATTTTCTTTTATATTTTCAAAATGGCGGCGGTTAAAAATATTTAAATTAAAAAAACAAAAAAACCATTAACTTTATAAAATTTTTACAAGATACAAAAAAGATTGGAATTTTAATTTCAAATCGAACGGTACTTTAGTGAACGAAATCCGTCCACGCATAACCGAGAAAATGCACTTTTAAAGTTAGAATACAGGGCCCACGTGCCACCGCGGAGCGGCCGTGGCTAAGAAGCGGAGTTTAGCTGTCACAACGCGGCTAACAACATTGCCTAACAACATCGCAACACTATAATCAGACACTAGGGCTTACTTGAAGACCATATATCTTTTTATAGTATCTAGTTTTTTAATTCAAAAATATATTTATTTTCACAACAAACTTGAGGCTGATTAAGAATTATTGTTGAGATTATTTGTATTTTCAGACTTCAACCATTTAAATCCTATTCATTTTATTATCCGTCTAAGATATTTATTTCAACACACCCTCTTCTTCCAGAACAGCCTTTAATTTTGATGAAGTTGCGGTGTTTTTTACAAAATAAAATTTGAGGATTTTCCTCCCTATTATGTGGTGGGTAAACTCATCTACAAATATGTTCTTCTTCCTTGAGCTGCGCTCACCAGTTTGGGTTGAAAAAGAAGGAGAACCCTTACTAAAAAGGGACCGTTGACTGCAATACTTTGCATGAATACAAGATACACCAGTAGCATCACTAGTTGCTTTAGCAAAATTAAACTTATGTAATTCTTTTTTAAATAGATAAAATCATTGTACACAAAATTCCTCACGTTTGACCACGCAATGACCTTCCTAAGGAACTTGCAGACTTTGACTAACCATTACCCCCCCCCCCAAGAGTAATGGCCTTCCTGGAAGGACCACTATGCCACACACCCCCTCTGGCACAGTTTTTTAGCACTACACCACTGATGATATAGTTATTAGACTAGCTGTTTAGAGGAACTGAAAACATTCCCTTTAGACAAGCTTATAATTTAACATAAGGATTAATTACAATTACTTTTGTTGGAAAAATAATAAGTAAATTACAGGTACATTGCATAAATATGAGTTAGAAATTGTTTGCTAACAAATAAAACATAAAACAAGGAACATGATAGCTATCATTGAGAACAATATGTCAAGTCCAGGAAGTTATGATGTTTCAGCTTGTAGATGATATTACTGCAATCCAAAATGTTGAGTGCCAGATTATTTGGGTGTTGATTTAATTTTTATAGGTATTTTCAACTTAATCGTTTGATTTCTGTATACTAAAATATTTCATTTTTGTATAACAATAGACTCAGGATAACTCAAGGTATTAGAATCTCTGCTGAAAGAAAATACCCCCATCGCAGCAGATCTGCGTACTCAGCGAATTTCTAAATCAATAATATAATAATCATATGTGACAAGTTTTATAATCTGTCCATAAACATTATTTGCCTATTCTCCATAAGATTAACATGGGAAAGAGTGTGCAGGTTAGCTGCTGTGAGGAACACTGAAAGTAGTCATTTCTACTGTAAATAGTTTTTATCTTAACATTTATACCAACTTTCATCAACATCTGTCCATAAATAAAGGCGTTTGCCTATTCCCCATCTGATTAATATGGGAAAAGAGTATGCAGGTTTGCTGCCATGCTTAACACATAAACTATGATTTTTAAACATAAATGGATAGATCTCAACCACATGAAGCTAAGTATCAAGTTTAATCCAAAAATATTGATTAATATGGGAAATATTAATTTTCCCCTATCCTCCATTACATTAACATTGGAGCCCCACAATACAACGTACTGTGTTTAGATTTTTTAATATCTCGGTAACCGTTGGAGATAGAGAAAAACTTTTAGGAACTTAATTGTGTAGTTTTTTAAGCTGATTCCAATGGAGAAATATAAAATTAGAAAACTTTAAAAATTAAATGTGAAAAACGCAAAAAACCCCATTTTGGGGCACAAAACCTCCCCAAATTACCCGTTCCCATTTACTAACATGTCTGGTTTACGAACTCGTCTGAGCATTTGTAGGAATACACGTCTCTACCAAATTTGGTCTTGATCGGACCATTTTTACGAGAGTTATCGTGTTCACAGACACATATATATATATATATATAAATTTTAACGACTATTATTTTTGGACTCTGGGCACCTAAAGACGAAAAATTAACATGGTCTCGGGCTTAAGTCTTACCATGAGACCTACGGTAATAGCTTCTTCCCTATGGGAAATTCGCTAAAAGGAGTAACATAAATTATTAGCAAAAATTTAGTAATATTTATTTTTATTTTTAAATTATGTAAAGAGGTTTAAATGTATCTTTAAAAAGGTTGTTTGTAAGGCAAAGAAAATGGCCGGATTTAGTTTAAATTAAACTCATAATAAATCCAAAGCTACTTGGGATTGTGTTTAAAAATGAAACTGGTGGTAATTCTAGAGCAAGGGAAAAAATCATACTAAATGTAAATTGTAAAGAAAAACAGTATCCGCAAAAAGTAGCTCAACAATTAAATTCCAATTACATTAATAAATATAATATTTTAAAGTATATCTGAATCTAAAGATACTTTATATAATAAATGGCATCAGTGGACTAATACATACTTTCTCCTCCTTATTTTTCCTTAGTCAATTTAAACGACAATCTTTAATAAACCCATCATATCCTTTAACGTTTTTCTAAATATTATTTAATAATTTATTGTTTCAAACGGGAGGATCTTATGCGCTAGAGGTGCAAACTGTGCGAGGGCCCTCTCCTTTCAACAGGCGGGGAAAGTGAGAGGAGAAACGGCCCGCCTCTCCTACGTCACTGTGTCGCCGGCCTGTGGGTGGGAGATGCACCGGCGGTTGAGGGGTAACGGTAGGACGGGGAGGGAAAGTCTAGCCAACCTATCTGTTCGATTATATTAACTTCTGGCCTGTTTGTGTACAGTATTCTTTTTTAGAGTATTAATGCATTATTTCCCTATGAATCGTTTATCTTCTTTTGACGCATTCTATTAATTACGTACTAATTTTACAAATTATAATTTATGTTACTAGTTAAGATTTTTTCACCCAAATTAAGCTTTATTAATTGCTATAAATAATAATGTATGCAGCTAGTTAATACGTTTCAAAATTTTGTATTATTGAATTAATTAGTTATTTAACTCACCTCCACTATAATGCGTTGAGTAGAGTATAAGTTGCAGTATTTACAAGTGAAGTTATTACTACGTGACACCAGGCTTGCCAACTTATAGAAAAAGGCACTACAGTAATTAATTTAATTATATTTATTTAAGTTTTAGCTTCTGTATCTTTTTGGATCTTGTTGAAATCTTGCTCCATAATGACTAAAGTTTATTGTTTTACGTGGTATCCAAAAATGTATTCAAGAGTTAAGTAAGTATAAGTGGTTTACTTTCCATAAGCAATGTGATTTACTATTCAATGCCTTCTGTATAGATCGTCAATTTAAAACTATAAAGTAAATATATACTGTACAAAATGAACAGTATTATTTTCCACGTTAATAAATTACAGTTTTGGGGGATTATGTATTTCTAATTTCTAATTTCTGATTTAAAATCACATATTTTCATGTTGGCCAAATAAAGACAATGCTTAAAGTGTATATACATATTACGTTAATAATCAGCTTTTGTATATCTAAATATATAAAACAAAGTCGTGTAAGTTGCGCATGACCCGACTTTGTACATAACCAAATTAATTTCGTGAAATAAATAAAAAATCCAATTAAGTTAATCAAAAGTTAACAAGACATGCATTACTGATAGGCGGTACGAAGTTCGCCGGGTCAGCTGGTAATTAAAATAGATATATAATTAATCTAACAGCAGTTATTCCATTTTAATTTAAAAAAAAACTCAGATAAATAAATAATGTAAGCTTAGAGTAGTCGAAGATTTTCCGTAATAACATAGCGGTATATGGAGCTATTTATGCACGACGTCGATAGTTAGAGTACGTGCGTCGGGCGCTCGTTGAAAATTTACCTTAATAACATTGCGGTATATGAAGCTATTTATGCACGGCGTCTTTTGACGCGCGTCGAAACAACGATCGTAGGACGCGCCTCGCCTCCCCTCCTCACCACGTGGGTTTGTAGAGTAGGGGTAGGTAGTCCGACAGTTATTTACGCTATTGATGTGTACTCTTACACAAATTTTATCAAATAAAATAACATTCATACAAAAATATTTGTAAAATTTTTCATATAAACTCTTAATGCCTTAAATATGCCTATATGAATATAACTGAGGAGATGGTGGATGCGTATCATCGCGTCGGCAGCAGGCAGGACAATGCGTCTCGACCACGTGGCATTATAGTGAAGTTTGTTCGCCGTTTCGACAAAGAGCATTTAATTAATAAACGACGTGACAAGAAGCACGACTTCTCGACTCGACATATTGGTTTTTATGTTGATAAACTCATATATATATATATATATATATATATATATATATATATATATATATATATATATATAAACGAGTCTCTCTCCCCTGCAAGACGACGACTACTGGGACGGCTCGAGAGGTGAAGAGGACGCGAGGTGTCAAGTATCTGTGGCTCCGTGGCGGCAACATCCTCTTGCGCAAAACTGATGGTTCACCGGCGGAGATTAAATCAGCTTCAGACTTGGAAAACCTGTAGATACTATTAAAGGTACGGAGAAATGTTATTAAAGGTACGGACTTAAAGTATACTGGTTAAAAGTATACTATAATGGTTTAAATGTTATGGACTTAGTCCATAACTTTTACTTAGGAAAGACTTTGGAAAGTAAAAAATTTCCACGAAAACAATAAAGGCATATTAGTTTTTATTTATAGTCTCGAAAGTGTTTTATTGTGGGGAGAGATTACATTTACGCGCAAGGCGGAGCCGTGCGTCAAAAAAGCCGTTGAGCCCCGCTATGACACTTTAGAAACGAGTATTGAACATTATTTTTCATTACGATATCGAAAAACTTTTAACAACATGAATATTTAGTTTATTCAACTTAGTATCTTGAAAAAATGAACTCAACGCTGAGTTTCCGTACTTATGTCAATCAACACATGATCGCCTAATGTACCAGCTGATCGGACTCCACCGCAAAATCCAATAGCGGTTACTTTCCGTGCATCTCAAATGCACATAAAGTAAACGTGTAATTTTGCCGTGCAGTGGCAGGAATAACCTATTTTCTTAGCTCAAATAACGTTTAGAAAGTGTTATTTTCGTGTTTAGAGTAATGAAATAATACAATATTACTACTACCATTGATACCAGCTTAAACATTTAAACAAACAAGTATGTTGTATTGTTTATCTACGACTAACGGTTCCAGGAAAAGGTTAAATTTACTGTCCATGGTTAACGCAGTGCCTAAATTGTCTGAGAGAGCGCAACATTATTCTTAGAGAGAATATTATAAAATCAATGTCTTCCTTATTTCCCAACTGTTTTTTCATGAAACTTGGTGTGCAGCGTAAGGTCATATCACCCAACAAAAGCCACTCAGAAAAGCTAAGCATAAGGACCTACTTGGGGCCCCCATAAAATTCAAACATATAATTGATCTTTGTTATTTTCAGAAATTGGATGATTATTTTTGAAGCAATAACTTACTAAAAGAAATTTTGATTATGATTAATTAAAAATATGATATTTTTACTACATACTGACGTTTTTAATTTTACTTCAGGGAGAAAGTATGTGTCAGTCCACTAATACCGTTTATTTGAAGTACAATTACATTAATTCATTGTTAGAATTATGTATATTACTTTAAGTTGATAAGGTATGTAAAGGCTGCTAAAGCTTCTTCCCTAAAGGGAAATTCACTAAAACTTGAAATACTTGCAAATAGTAGTTTTGTACATATAAGTTGATATGCGAAGTTCACGTTTTCTAACCAATTTGGATAAAAAGATTAAAGGCATTCCAGACTTTAAAAACCTGATACACTGGACGTCTCAAACCACCAGTCCAAACCATTTTATTTTTAACGAGTCGCCCAAGAATAGTCAAAAATGTTGAAATCATTATAGTGGGTGACGTATTCTTTAGTTCAAAATTTTAACTGAGTGAAATAAGAGTCAAAATCATTAACATTTCAGACTCGTAAACATAACATGACAAATTTTATATCGTTTTAATGATATTTTTGAAAGGAATACATCGAGAAAACATAAATTTTTTATCCAACGCGTTTATAAAATAGTACCTAGCTATAAAAATATGTTGTTGGATTAGATTAGATTATTAAAATGGCGACTATAAGGTAGGTATTTTAAGCAAAGTATGAATGAGTATTTAGTGTAAGATGATTATGGCGCGATCTTGTAGTCTTGTTACTGACTAAGGCTGACATGTTCCTTAGACAGAACTGTTAATTCGTAGCCCAACAGCCGATCTCAACTAAGGGACCTATAGTTTTAACCTGAAGCCCATACCAATTATAAATTCTGAATTACGAATTAGTCTAATGTCTGAGGATGGTCCGTGCAGATGAATATAGAAATGAATAATGGTATGAATAATATTCTCTATTCAACAATGCGGTCTTGGTGTGCGGACCAGATAACAAAATATTCACCTACCATTGCTCATACATATCCACAATAAAATTCATGACCTCCAAGTAGCTGAATTAGGACAACGCCACCGTCCTAGTCAAACAGGTTGTTATTGAATATTCTGTATCTCGTAATCCGTTTTAAAATTGAAATTTCCTTATTACTAAGCTTTAATGCGATAAGCTACATGGCTACTCCCAAGTATTATTTAAAAATAGCAGTTATTAGTGTAATAAAGTATTATAGAGAGTTTAAATATTAAAGTATTGTAAAATAAAATTACTAAAATAAATTATGTTGAGAATTGCTTGTTCAAAAAAGGTTTACTAAAATATTTGAATAATTATCCAATAAAAAATTGTAATACCTAAGTTAATAAGTATCACTGAACATTTATCTAGGTACCCAATTTTTAAAATGAATTTAAGGTTAAATGTCCAGTAATAATACTGTATAAGGAAGGTCAGAAGGTTGCGTGTTCAAATCACGTCGAGGTCACCAAATAAGGCGTCTCCAGCTTTACTATTTCAGTAACTAACGAGGTACATGAAAATTAAATTCTTTATTTACAACGTGAGAACTACTGAAGGTAAATATTGTCAACATAGATAGAATGTCCTTTATGCCAAACTATTCATCGCTTGGGACCGGAAGCGCTTCCGAGAATTGACAATGCCTAAGCGAGCGCTGGAATTTTATTCTGTTGTGTTGATGAGATTGACGGTGTATATGAGGGGAAGCTGGAAGGGGACTCAGTCCCTTCCACCGTAAATGCTCCCTCCCACCAAGACGCGACTTTAGCCAATAAAAATATTCTTAAATATATTTTATTTATTTTCTCCACCTTCTTCATTTCTATAGGTTAGCAACAATGTATTTTCAGAAAGAAAACATGGAGGAATAACGAGAAAAAGGCCCTCGCACGGTTTGCACCTCTAGCGATTTGGTGGATCCCGTTTCAAACCTAATCATATAATTTCTGAAAATAACAAGAGAAACAAAATTAAATTAATTGTTAGAATTTCTTGGGGGAACTACCCCCCCCTCGACAATACCAAGTTTTTTTAGCGATTTTGTTGGCTGATAAGACCTTAAGGTTGAGAAATAAGGAAGAAATTGATTTTTTTATTCTCCATAACACTAATTAATATTGGGCGCTCTCAGATGTACTGAGTTTACCCCGGACATTAAATTTAACTTTTTCTGGAACTGTTAGTTGTGTTCTAATGATTAAAAATACTGATTTGTTTAGTTTTTAAAGCTGGTTTTAATGGTGGAAGTTAAATTAAACTTTACCTTTATTGTATTCAGAAAAATGTTTAAAATATTTTTTTTACTTTTAAAAGCCCATAACTTTTAAACCCTGATGTTTTGAGAAATACGAATGGTGTAATTTTGTTAATATCATAAAGGACTATAACCCATATAATTTTCATCAAAGTCATTAGAGCTATTTAAAAAAAAATATTTTTTGTGTTTTTGGGGGTTTTTTAGGGGTAAAAACCATTTAAGTTAAAATAAAAATTAAAAATTTGTTCTGATATACCTTGGATTGTTACCTACATACCAAATTTCATGAAAATCAGACCACTATAGTCTCATCTCTAGGCTTCTGCACACCCCCACACACACATACACTGACAGACATCACTCTAAAACCACCTTTTTATCAAGGGGGTACTATAATGGATATACTGTATCTACCAAAAACTCAAATTCAAAAATGCTGATGAAAACAATTTTTCCTCCTTATAATATCACATAGGGGGAGAAAGTAAAAAGACAACTGCTCAAATAGGCTTAATATAAATTTAAGTACTTCTGACAATGTGACTCTCCATAAGGTTAAAAAAAATGATCCTCAACCTTGAGAAGGCTTGTTTGTCTAGAGAGTGGGATGATATTCCGATCTCTTTACTAAAACTATCAGTAAAAATGATTTCCCCAATATTATCAAACATAGTAAATCAATCCTTTAATTAACTCATGTACATTCCACAATAAAATGAAAGTGTCAGAAGTTAAAATTAAAACAATCTTTAAAAAATGGTCAAATGAATAAATATGTAACTACCGCCCAATTGCTATTCTATGTAACATATCAAATGTTTTTGAGAAAACCGTCAATACAAGATTAACAAATTTTCTAGAATCTAACAGTGTGATATGCAAGGAGCAGTTTGGTTAAAAAAATAATCTGAACTGGCCTTATCCTGCTTCATTGGCGGGGTCATGGAGAGGCATTGGATGAATCACAATCAGTAGCTGGTCTATTTTGTGATTTGTCCAAGGCCTTTGGCTGTGTCAATCTTAGGTTATTGTTACAGAAACTAAATTATATTGTCATAAAAGGTCATGGTATATAAACTTATTCAATCATACCTGTCAGATAGATGGTAGAGAACAGTGGTTACTGAAAATTAAAACACATTTAAATCTAAATAGAATTAAGTAAAAGTTGGAATCTCACAAGGTTTAATGCTGGGTCCTATCCTTTTTTAATCTACATAGAAAAATTTGCCATCAGAAATTATAAACAAATTTTTATACTTTTTGCCGATGACACTAATGTGTTAATTACTCAGAATTCCTTATTACATTTATGCATAACAATTAAGAATACTCTTGATGAAAATAAGTGGTTTGAACCAAACGGCCTGGTTCAAAATGAAAATAAAACAAACATCAAATTCTTAAGAGTCTAAACAGATGGAAATTTAAATGGGAAGGCTCATACAGAATATCTTGTAGAAAAATATATATTTTTTACAGTCTGCATCAGTAGAAACTATTAAAAGAGTGTATTTACAATCAATTTTAAAATATGGTATTGTAGTTTGCGGATCATCCTCAAATTTTAATAAAGTGTTCAAATAGCAAAAATGTATTATTAGAATAATGGCCGGCTGGAGCCAAATGTAGGACAGGGATATTGAAGTCAGTTCATAAAAATCCAAGATATTATAATCAGTTCAGCAAAATACCCTCACAAAAATCTATATAATTTTCCGAACAACGAATTATCTATTTGAAGACTTGAATTGCTGTAGGAGTCAAAAGTCAAAAAGTAAATTACCAGTTAATCAATAAGAACGCAGCATGCCCAGTGCCTTGACGATACCAGCTCATCACCTTTGCGCATTTTGTTTACCCGGGTTACAATGGCTGAGGACCGTAGCTCTTTTACCTGTATGGGCATACATCCTTTATAAGTATCAAAAACACAAAAATTTAAATTTTGGCTCTTAGCTCCTTTAGCAATTTAAGATTTCATTTTAAAAAACCAACTAACATGGGTATACCAAAAAACAAAATTCCTGACTCATTAAAATTATGTCTGATATAAGATTTAAGGACACAGTTCAAAGAACTGTCATTAAAAAGCCTATTATAGCACTAGTGAAATGCTTAATGACAGTATAATTTTATTTCATGAAGTTAACTAAAAAGCACTTCATTAATTATACCAGTTAATGTTTGTCATGCGTAGGTATTAAATTTCAGTTTTGTATTCTTTAAATAATGTTTACTATGTATAGCAATGTCCTGATCCATCCTATTTCCCAGAAAGTTAATACGATACATTTTATTCTTTACATATCTGATTTTAATAGAATTTGGGGAGCTATCATTTCTGAAATATCTGGAACAATGTTTGCAAAGTAATCGGAAAATGATAACTGCTCTTTTAGGAGTTTTTTACCCCGAAATGGGATTTTTACATATAAGTTATTGAAAAATAATTTTCATTAACACCATTGGAGTTGGCTCAAAAAACAAACAATTTAGCTAAATCATTTCCAATTAATTCGCTTATCAATTAATGTTGACAACAATTTCCTAGCTGTGAAGAGTTAACAATATTTGGAGCTGAGTTTAAATTGGAAATGCACCATATTTTAGATCCAACCACTAACAGCTATTTTAAATGATGTTTGTTCTTGGTTTTCTGTAAAAACATGGATATTAAATAATAATGAAATAAATAAAATTAATATTATGTTAGTAATTTTATTTTGTCATCCACAAATTTAAAACAGATTCTAAAGAAGACGTTCTTAAAAGGTTAAAGGTTAAAAAGATTACCTTATATTACCTTAAGTATACCTTATATTAAAAGGTTAAAGGAAGATTCTTTAACCTAAAAAAAGACCCTATAAACTATGCTCAAAGGTTTGACAGCGGCTATGTAGGACTTTTCAACTACAAGGCTTAGATTTACCAAGTTAAACAAACCGTTGAACTAGACATTCCATACGTGGACAATGGACATTGGCCGTTGGTGAGTCACCGTCGGTGAGTCTCGAGTCTCGGTGATTGTGAGTGAGGGTGAGCCCAATATGGAGCGGTCGAGTGGGATGTGGGCTGTCGTCGCGTAGACAACGACCGTTGTTGCCGGTGGGCGCGCCTGCCGCCTGCCCACAGACTCGCTGCCTACGTTTCAACGGTCGTCTGTGACGAATAACCGCTTGGTAATTCAAAGAATTGTGTTCTGCATTCCGTTTTGTAGGAGTGGTATTCAAACTAAACTCACCAAAAATGAAATATTGAATTTTATAAGTTAAAATAAATAGTCTACTAATTACTATATGTCTAAAATAAAAATTCATGAACAGTAGTTCTAGTACACAGACATCAATGACCACCCTCGATCACATGTTTATGTCGGCGGCGGCCTACTTCACGGCAAAATCCAAGGAGCGACTAAATAGCATTGTCAAGATATGGAAAACGAGCGTTGCTGCGGTTCGAATAATAATGCTTCTGATCACGCTAAATGGTTTTAGTATTGCGTAGTAAACTGGGTTTGATAGAAGGTAGAACGCTTTACTTCAAGCTGCCCTGATCCTCCGATTCAATAGACTTACTTACTTACTTACTTAAGAGTCTTCTTCACTTTTTTGTAAAAAGGCTAGTAGTGCAGTAGCCTCTCGCCAGCTTACCGATTTTTGAGACGAAACATTTTCTCTAATGAGACAGGCGCCGTTTTTCATCAGATTTTCTTGAAACTTAGAAAAAATGTAGTTAAATAGTTATATTAGAGCCCTCATACCTCAAAAATTGAAAATGAGAAAACAATTAGTTTCAGCGATGTTTAAAAGTAAGTAAATTTTCGTTACTTTTAAGACTTAGACAATTGATTTTTTTCGGATAAATCAGGTATGAGGGCCCTAGAGCCAACATTTATCTGTAAGACAAAATAGGTTTTAGGGGTTTCCGGTAGAGGGAAATATGGTTATAGTCCTTATTGAAAGTCAAGGTGTAGCCTACACAGTTTCATAGAGGGCGTACTATTGTAATGTTTTAGCCATTTTTTATGAACTCTACGATACATTCAAAAGAATAAATATCCATTATAAAAACTAACAAAATGCATTGGAACAATCAAAAACACAGTCAAGCATTAACATATCACTTAACAAGCAAGCATAAACGACACGATATGTATTGAAGTACAACAGATATACGGGGTATTATATGATGACATAAGAAAATCAGAACAAACAATTTAAATTGTTTCCGTAACAGTTTTCATTTTAAAAATACAGTAAGTTTCATGTTGTAGTGGCCGTAACAACTATAATTAATCGACAGCCGATATAGACGGACCGCTATCAACACTCCAGTACCAGGTACATAGTGCAATAACCACGTCGACCGTCATGTAGCGGTGTACGTTCAGGAAACATCAATGTAGAGGTGTAGTAGTGGCGCGCTATGACATGCAGTCTGCTGGATGCTGATTGCCTCCAACTAACCTTGCCTCCATAGCTGTGTCGGACTTAGTCCTCCTTGCTGTTTACAGGCTGCATGCAATTCCAATACAACGATACTTATCAGACATTGAGCAACTGATTGTCAGTCTCTTGGACAGTAACATGGTTTATGCAGGAGATATAAATTGCGATATCTGTGCAACGACGATAATTTAAACAACTACTTCAAATCTAACTACTGTTAGATTTGATACAACCAGAAATTTAGAAACGAATCATATAGTTAAAGTAAAGCATTTAGGTATCACGGACCATCCTCTAATTGCTGTACATTTAAAAATAAACAGAAGAATTTTTGATAAAGACTACGTGTAACAAAAATTATGATAAGTTATGTGACGACCTTGACTTAATAGATTGGAACGATGTAACAGAAGAAACTATCATAAAAAAAGGCTTTCAAATTATTTATACGAAAGATTCATACGGCAGTTAAAATGAATACTCCCGCCGCAGCAGACCTGCATACTCAGCGGATTTCCAAATCAGTAATAATCTATAACAGGTTTGATCAATATCCGTAATAAATAAGAGAGTTTGTCTAGTTTCCATAAGATTAACATTGGAAAAAGTATGCAGGTTTGCTGCTCTGAGGAACACTGAAAGTAGGCATTTCTAGCATGAACAATTTTTAATAGCGAATTTCCCATAGGGAAAAAGCTATTACCGTAGGTCTCATGGAAAGACTTAAGCCCGGGACCATGTTATTTTTCTTCTTAGGTGTGTAGAAACCAAAAACAATAGTCGTTAAAATTTATATATATATATATGTGTGTGTGTGTGTGTGTGTGTGTGTGTGTGTGTGTGTGTGTGAACTTGATAACGCTCGTAAAAATGGTCCGATCGAGACCAAATTTGGTAAAGACGTGTATTCCTACATTTGTTCGGATGAGTTCCTAAACCAGACATATTGGACAATCGGAACGGGTTAGTTTGGGTGGGTTTTGTACCCCAAAAATGGGTTTTTTGGGGTTTTCCCTTGTAGTTTTTAAAAATTTCAAATTTTTTCTTTCGCTAATAGAATCAGCTCAAAAAACTACACATTTTAGTTCCTTAAAGTTTTTCTCTATCTCCAATCATTACCGAGATATTAAAAATCTAAATACAGTATATTTATTTTGGGGCTCCAATGTTAATCTTATGGAGGACAAGGAAAAATTAATGTTTCACTTATTAATCAATATTTTTGGATGAAACTTTAAAATTAGCTTCATGTGGTTCAGATCCATACATTCATGCTTAAAAATCATAGTTTATGTGTTTATCATGGCAGCTAACTTGCATACTCTTTTCCCATGTTAATCATCTAGAGTCTAGGTAAACTCCTTTATTTGTGGATAGATGTTGATGAAACTTGTTATAAATGGTCAAAATATAGATTGTTTGCGCTAGAAACACCTACTTTCAGCGTTCCTCACAGCAGCAAACCTGCATACTCTTTCCCATGTTAATCTTTTGGAGAATTAAATACTTGGTTTAAAATATCTACCTGGTTAGATCGCCATTTCTGTTAAAAGTATAAAAGTATAAAGTATAAGTACCTGGTGACCGAGCTTTGCTCGGATAAGATATGTATTATAAAAATTAATTAGAAAAATTAAAACACATTTATTACTCAATGAAAACATTTATGTGTTTTAAATAAAACCGATTTAATACACCATAATTAATATAGCACTGAACAAAAGAAGTATTGCCCCTGATGGGGTTTGAACACGCGATCTGGGTGTTACCAGGCCAAGACGCTACCCCTGGACCACGGCGTCAGCCAAATGAGCAATGCCGGTTAATGTGTTTTAGCCAACCTCAATTGTTTTTTTGCCGATCATTTACTGTTTAACTATCCATACAGTTATTATTAGCTGTGATCAACTGATTTTGATATAAACGGAATGGGAATTTAAAAGCAAAAGAGAAATTTAATTTACACATATTAATTGGTTTGTTACAGTGGCTTCAAGCAATACAACAAATACGTTTTCTATCAAAACACGGAAGATTTTGGAAATACTCTTTCCTGCTTTTATTTCGCACAGTTATGTTACCCTTAAGTTTTTACAAATTGTTTAGTAACCTGATAATTTTACATTTATTACATACATAAAATAAATATTTATGAAAAACCTCTATTCACATACGGTATTGTTCTTTGCCGTCTTCAATCAAGAACTGTCAAACGGTTATAAGCAGCTGTTTTGCTTTGTATTGTTTACATTTTATTCTCCATAAGCGTATGTTAAATTTTTAGATTTTAAACTTAATATTACAAGAAAACACGAATTTTCCTGGCCATTAGACCTATCTAGAACTTATTTTCTACTCGGAAATTAGTTATTTCCAAAATTTAAAGAAATTCCTTAGTGCCGTTTTCGAGATCCGTGTGCAAATATATATATAGTACCTGGTGACCGAGCTTTGCTCGGATAGAATAAGACATGTATTTTACAAGTTAGTCAGCAAAATTAAAACAAATTTACTGCTCAACGAAAACATTTATGTGGTTTAAATAAAACCGTTTTAATACCCCTTAATTAATATGGCATAAATACTGAACAAATATATAGCCCTCGGGTGGGGATCGATCACGCGACCTTGCATACGTGAGATCTAAGCGCTTAAGCTACGGCGTCAGCCGATT
This sequence comes from Nephotettix cincticeps, assembly GCA_023375725.1. Lineage (NCBI taxonomy): Eukaryota > Metazoa > Arthropoda > Insecta > Hemiptera > Cicadellidae > Nephotettix > Nephotettix cincticeps. The sequence goes on from CM041786.1 coordinate 39,669,022, forward strand.
TCGCGTCGTCGTTTAAGAGTTTTTGGCCAAACTCAATTAATTGTTTTAGCTAACCTTATACTGAATTTAAATGTCCATACTGTTTGTTATTATTATCCTGTGATAAACTGATTTTGTTAGAAACGGAATGAGGATTGAAAAGCAAAAGATAAATTTAATTTACACCAATTATTTGGTTTGTTACAGTAGCTTCAAGCAATACAACGAATACGTTTTCTATCAAAATACGGAAGATTTTGGAAATACTCTTTCCTGCTTTTATTTCGCACAGTTATGTTACCCTAAAGTTTTTACAAATTGTTTAGTAACGTGATAATTTTACATTTATTATATACATAAAATAAATATTTATGAAAAACCTCTATTCACATATTGTTCTTTGCCGTCTTCAATCAAGAACTGTCAAACGTTTATAAACAGCTGTTTTGGTTTGCATTGTTTACATTTGATTCTCCATAAGCGTAATGTTAAATTTTTAAATTTTAAACTTAATATTACAGTAAAACACGAATTTTCCTGGACATTAGACCTATCTAGAACTTATTTTCTACTCGGAAATTAGTTATTTCCAAAATTTAAAGAAATTCCTCGGTGCCGTTTTCGAGATCCGTGTGCAAATATATATATATATATATATATATATATATATATATATATATATACAAACCTTGCTCGTATTATAGTATTGGATATATATACAAACCTTGCTCGTATTATAGTATTGGATAAGCAAACTCTCTTATTTATTAAAGATATTGATCAAACCTGTTATTACTGATTTGGAAGTTCGCTGAGTATGAGTATTATTTGCCTACTCTATATAAGATCCATGCTGCTAAACAATGAAAATGTCATCAATGTATCCAAGCCAAACAAGAGGGGTGAATGAACAACCTAGAAGAAAATTTTGTTCTATTAGACCCATAAATAGATTGGCATAGGAAGGGGCCATACGTGTTCCCACCGCTGTACCTTTGATCTGTAAAACATTTTTGTTTAAAAATATAAAGTTGTTCATAGTCAAAATCATATGAATTAACATAGTCAGAAAGCTAGCGGACGGTTTAAAATGGATGGGTCTAGTATTTAGAAAGTATTTGGCAGCCTTCAGACCACCATCATGAGGGATGTTAGTATATAACGACTCAACATCAATTGTTACAAGAAATAAATTTGGAGTTTGAGGTAGGTTGATACTTGAAATTTTGTTTAGGAAGTCATCAGTGTCTTTTATGTAAGATGGTAAAGTTTGAACTAAAGGCTGTAGATTTTCATCCACAAGAGAAGAAATCCTCTCTGTGGGTGAACCAATACTTGACACAATGGGTCTTCCAGGTGGAGGTCTTGAAGGTTGATGGATTTTTGGGAGGGTGTAAAATACTGGTGGTGTTGGTACTCTTGGACTTAGAAGTTCATTGGATTTCATAGATAAATCTTCTGCTGGACCACATTTATCTACAAATTCTTTAATTTCTTCATTGACATGGATAGTAGGGTCCTCTTCAAGTTCTTGATAGGTGGAGTTATCATTTAGCTGTCATTCACACTCAGCTATATTCTCACGGCCGACAAAGGAATAGTATTTTCCTTCTCAACAAAACAAAACAGACTATATAGCTTGTATGTTAAATGGTAGGGATTCCTACTATATGGTAGGTTAATAAGAGTGACGTTGTTAGATCATTTATAAAGAAAAAAGGTTCTAGTGACAAAACCATTAATTTTGCATGGATCAGGTGCTGTGTGCAAAATGTGAACCCATGTTATTCTTATGGGGAAACGCACCCGATTCTGAGCTCTAGAGGAAGTAATTAAACGGTTGTATGTTAAATGGTTGGCAGTTCCTACAATATTGTGGATTAATGTAAATGACATTTTTAGAGAATACAAGAAGCCCCGCCAGTGTGAGAGGGTTAGCTCGCGCGATCGACTTGCTATCTGCTTATGACGATAGAATATTCTGGGTTTGGGGAACCAAAGCGTCTCCACAATTTGGAATTGGACTAAATATTGGACTAAATTGGACTAAACACCTAGGCTAGTGTTATCTTTCATACATTTTAGAAGTATACTCAAATTTACGTAATTGGGTGAATGAACTGGGAATAAACAAATTTTTAAAACCTGCATTACTCTTGTTATTTTCGATTGTAATTTTATTTCCCGTAATTAAAAAGTGTAAATAAAAACGAAATCTTATATACATCAAAATATTTATATCTCATAGTTAAAAATCATATATTGCATGATAATTTTTGATTAAGCTATGGGTTTACGTTTTTAAAGTTGATTGCTAAAATTTCAATTAAAAGTATAAAATATAAATTTACAGTACCAGTATTTAACGCGATTAAATAGGCCTACATATTGGGAAACAATTTAAAAACAGGCCACTTTAAATTAGGAACTTGAACTTACTCAATTTTTAAGTTTTATTTAGGAACACACTTTCAATTTTATTTAAGACTAGCTGACCCGGCGAACTTCGTAACGCCTCACAGTAAACACATGTTAACTTTAAGATTGGCCATGTTCTGAAGTCGAATAGCAATACGGCTTCATTGTGAAAGGTTATATATTCTGGGTCGCTGCATAGTGAATAACAATACTGAAACGATAAAACATATTAATATCATTCCCATTAAACAAATAAATCTGAGTGGATTAATTCACACTTTTCAAATCCGATCCAAACCCAAATCAAACCTAACTGTAATACGGCTTTTATAGAAAAGATATACAACAGCTGATTATTATAATAAACGTAATAATATAAACATTGTAATTATCATATAAACACTTGACTTTAAGCAGACAGAAAATAAAAATATAAATATATAATCCCCAAAAACCGTAAACTATTAACGTGGTGAATAAAGCTGTTCATTTTTTACAGTACACATTTACTTCATAGTTTAACATTAATGAATGATTCAGATAGCATTCAAATCAAATCAAATCATTTATTTGCACATTATATTTATATACAATCGTGTAACAAATATCATGCATTGTCAATATTTAAAATAATAAAACCAAACATATGACATAGGAACATTTAATGAGCATAGCGCCCCTTAAAACACCTCAGAGATTTAAAAATTCCGAGACGGAGTAAAAGGCACTCGACACAAGAAACTCCTTTAAGTGTCTTTTAAATAGGGAAAGAGAGCCTTGGGATTTTATTGACCTGGGCAATTTGTTAAAAAATGTGATGCCTCTGTAAAACGGACTCCTCTCAAAGGCTGCAGTTCTATGCCTCGGATAGCTAAGATGTTTTCCATTTCTCGTCCAGTGGTCATGGAAATGTCCCAGATGTAGGAATTGGTTCCTATTTACAAACGTCAGAGTGAGCACCTGCTGAATGTACAGTGAGTGTACTGTAAGGATGCCCGCCTCTTTGAAGATTTCTCTACAAGGATGGCGAGGGTAAAGCATACGGTATTGCTAATGGAAAGTAAACCAATCAGCTGTAGCTAAGAAATCAAATGTTTTCATTTTAGACAATTTGTAAACAAACTTACTCTCCATAAGGTTAACATTAGAAATTTAAAACGCCATAAAATGGAAACTTATGGGGTTTTCGAAAATATTTTTTCACTAAAACCTTCCTGGACACATATAGAGCAACTTCCTAAAATTTCATGGCGATCGGATGAGTATTTTGGCAACGCATAAAGGACATACATACATACAGACATACATTCAATTTTATATATAGAGATAAATGTAATATTATGGTAGTGATAATAACATTAACACTAGATAATTTAAAAATTAATTTGAAACTTAAATAATTATTGAAATTTTTAAACTTTAAACTTTCAAATTTTGAATGGAGAAAAACCAAATGTGTTAGATTTGCTCCCCGTGTTATTCATATATAAACATGCCGATTCTGTTGGCTCTTTGCTAATTTACCACTACTTCCTTAGATACAGTGGTAGCAAATTTTGGAGAGCTAGTAATAGGCATTTTTAATGCAGTAAATAGTAAATAAAGAGGAAAAATCTTTACAATTATTTCTAACTTCCCCTTATCAACTAAGTATAAAACCTGACAATATTTCTCCTTCCGGAGACATAAAGCCCAACTGTCTATTATCCCTTTGATTGATTCTTTCATTCACCCTTGAACTTCCGCCTCACACTTCAAAGGAAAAATGACAAATAGCTTTCCTACATTTCAGAGGACTATATGAAATGAGACATCTGACCTTTCACACTGAGCTGGTGTTAATCGATGACGACGTCAAATCCAGTTGATTTGATACTTACATGATTTCCATGCATCGGTGAGTTTGCGGGTTTATTACGAAGGGGCATTGATGTAATGTTGAATGAATTTGGGTACAAAAATGGTCTGAACAACGTTATAACGTTAACGTACAACGTTATAAGACTATACATGAAGAGTAATTTTTACCCGCCCCACTCTCTTAAACAACTTAGAACGCTTAGAAAGAAAACATATAGTAACAGAAATTATTGTCCTATCAATAAAGCTTTACAGTACTTTATGAATGATACAGTTCCAATAATCAGTCTAATTAGTTAATTGGCGTTAGTCTAGCTGTAGCTTACTACAGTGTCCTGGATTTTTTGAGTAGTAGTCGTTAAATGTGTTATTTTAGGTTAAAGGTCGTATTTTCTTGTGTTAAAATTTTCTTTTATAAGATCTTGCATAGTTAGTTTTTAATTTTCATTGTTGACTTGGCTAATGCAATGTATACTTTGTTAATTTGGCTGAATAAAGACTTATGACTTATAGTCTGTGACATAGCTGCACAATATCATTGTTTTTCACGCATCGTTTATTTATATTCACGTAAAAATAAAGTGAAAGATTGAGTTTCTGTTTTAAGACATTATAACATTATTTGATTTAAAGGATGTGTTACATATGCATTTGATTTAAGTCCCTCAGTTATATCTCAAATTGGTTCAATAAAACTTTAAAACTAACTTTGTCGTGGCATATGAAAGATAGCCATGGAATTATTTTAAGCTAAAATTTACTTTTTACGTAAAATACGTAAATATAGTAACGCTGGATCTGGCGCTGGCTGATATTTCAATCCACAGACACAGAACATAATAGGCGGGAAAATGAACTTGAAACGACCAATGAAAAGCCAGTTCTGATGTCAAGTTCAAATCGACCAATAACCACTCAATTTATTCCTTGAGTGTGCGCATTAAAGACCATATAAAAAGTGTTTGGCACAGAAATTTTCATATCCTTAATTTCGGTTAGTGTGGTTAGAGTTGGAATACAGAGCATTGGTTCACAAAGCCGAACAACATTTACTTTCTGTAAGTTAGTTACTGTCACTATTCTATCTCCTTGTCATTTACTTACATGTGCATTATTACTTGAATGTTTGTGAGTCTAGCCTTTATTTAATCGAACTCTCCCAACTTTAATGAATTGCATTAACTTAGTGTATTACTTACTATTATTAATATAATCAAAATCGGTCCATTTAGATAAACTTTTAGGTATAGATAACTTTTTATTGTCGTACACGATTCTAACGGACCGCTTAGTTTTTGAAGGAATAAACAAACTGCCTGCGTTCTTGAATGTTCTTTTCATGATTCATGTAGTCAGCGGCCTGTTAGAACACAATTTACGAAAAGCATAAAGGCTTATAAAAACTAGATAGGCTAATTTTTTGAAGTAATGAATGTTTTACAGCCCCAATGTTCGTGGGTAAAATCTCTTAAATGTTGTGAGGCCCTAACTAGGCTACTTTATTCTGTAGACCTGTTTTTATACTGATAATATTGTTTATAACTGTAAGATCATTATTAGTGCCTTCTTGTCATATTATTCCATTAATGATTTACTTACATCCAAATGAGAAATGGTTCAGAGTTAAAGTCATTGACATATTGTTACATGTTAATCAAGTATGGTATCAGTGAACTGTCAAAATATATATAAATGGACCATTCCATAAAAAATTAGCCTAGTAAGAAAAAAATTATTTTTTTTAAATTAGTTGTTTAGTGATTTACTATCTAGACATGTTTAGTTTTAAGGGTTTAGAATGATAAATTTCAAAAGATTTTTTATGCTGATTAAGCTCAAAAATCAGGGAAAGAATAAATAGAAAAAAATAACCAGCGTCCTCCCAATATCTCAACTAAAACATGTAAAGTTGCTGTCTTCTACGAGTTTCCCGGTAGTGAGGACATTTTTTAGCAATGTTAACGAGTTATAAGTTGAGGAGACAAACTGTTTAGTACATAAATTCTTTATATTTGTAAGTCCAGCAAATTAATTTGAAGTATACCGAATCTTGTATGGAAAGTAATCAAAATAAAAACAGTTTTTGTTGTCATCATTTTATTTACTGTGTCCCACCGTGACACCAGTTACGTTAAAATTAATTAGAGTTTTACTTTTGAAATTAATAATGTAAGGGTGTTTTAATCCATCCAAATAAAAATTGCCCTTCAATTCTGTTCTGTAATTTCTCAGATTTTTTATTTAGTAGAATGATACATAGTGGCTCTTCCTTTTTTCTGTCCAACCAGTGACAGGGGTTTCAAGTGTAATAACTCTTATGTTAAGTAAGAAACAGCCCTTAAATAATCCACAGAATTTTTATAATTATTATTGAATACAGCAATAGAGTTTTTGACGAACTGTGCTTTATATTTTTAAATAGCCTATATTGTCTTTCATATGCAATCAAACGTGTCCAACTGTCCCACCCTGTGATGATGGAATGGCCCAAATATAAATAGGTTAGCCTACTGTACCTTCAACAATCTATAACATTATTAAAATGACATTTAACTTTTTGAAAACATTGATCTAATGTCTTTCAGTCACACTTTTACTACAAGTTAAAATTAATTAAACGGTGTCAGTGGACTGACAGATTCTTTCTCCCTTAGGTAAATTTAAAAAAGACAATCTGTAACAAAACTATGATGTTCTTCAAAGTTTATCTAAATATCATTTAATAATTTATTGCTTCAAAAATAATCATCCCATTTCTGAAAATAAAAACAAGAAAGACAAAGTTAAATTAATTGTTCGAATTGTATGGGGAACCCCTCCACCCAGTAATACCAAGCTTTTTGAGTTGGTTATGTTGGATGATTTATCCTTACACTTCGTACCAAGTTTCATAGAAAACGTTTTGGAAAATAAGGAAGAAATTGATCTTTAAATATTCTCCATAATTTTATTTAACATTGGGCGCTTTCAGACAACGTACTACGTTTGTCATAGAAAGAAAATTTAACTTTTATCTGGAACCGTTAGTCGTAGACAAATAATTCAAAATACTAATTTGTTTAGCTTTTTAAGCTGGTTTCAATGGTGTCAGTCACGGTTTACTTCACTTTTATTGTTTTTGCTGAAAATTTAAAAATTCAATTTTTTTGATACATTTAAAAGGCCATAACTTTTGAACCGTAATTTTTACAGACATGCGGGTGGTGTCAAATTATTTAGTACTCTGTGCACTATAAACTATCAAAATTGTTAGAGCCGTTTTTGAGAAATTTGGATTTTTCAGGGTTTTTAGGGGTGAACTACCCTTTAAAATCAAAAATTGAAAAAACCCCTGGAGATATGGTGAGTACAGTAGAACTCCAATTATCCGAATTAATGGGGACCGGGACCCATTCGGATAATCAAATATTCGGATAATCGGAGTTGTTTAAAAAGATTGCCATTAGAGACAAAAAAGCTACGTTTTGATATTGCACTATTTTTTTATTGAATTAAATGTAAGAAATATGATATTTTCACATTTTTTAAATATAAATAAAATGTACTTACATTTTACACGCAAACACTGGCTTCGCGGGGGGAAAAATAATAGCGCACTTAGACTTTTTTTGTACAAATTTTTTTCTGAAATTGATTTGGATAATCGGCGATTCGGATAGTCAGAGTTCGGATAGTTGGACTGTATATACATACATGCCAAATTTCATCTAAATCGGACCAAAGGGGTAGACTGTGGCTCTGTATACATCCAGACACACACACACGGACGGACGGACAGACATCACGTCGAAACCCACTTCTTTGGATTCAGGGGACCCCAAAACAGATATATTCACTCTCAACTCAAATTCGATAATTTTGACGAAAAAAATACGTTCTCCACATACCGTACCATGTAGAAGGGGAGAAAGTAATAATTGAATCAAAAATGAAAGTAGGGAAATTCTTCCCCATGAAGGTATTAACACACTTTTTGTGTAGGTTTTATTGTGTGATGTGACCTTATATCGCATACCAAGTTGAATACAGAGAATACCAATAACCACCCTAGCCCCATATTTTACATTAGTTCCATAATGGTTTCTTTTACTCTATAACCACTATTTTGTTTAAGTCACTAAATGTACAGTGTTCATAATTCTGGCATTTTAAGAAGAAAGGCTGTGAAAATATTTAACAAAATTCTTAGACTCAATTGAGGTTTTTGGGATAACACTCAAGTTTTTAATTTCTCCAGGTTCAAGTTCTATAACTAAGCAGGGGAAAGATCATTGTTAAAAAATTTAACCTAATTCAAACAAGTGTTTTCCCCCTAAAAGCCTAAAAGTGCGTTTTTCAGGTACCTGACGCATATTTTTATTTAATGGTGACAAATAAGCCTGCAAGCACGGCTAGCAAGAAATAAATTATGAAAAATATAAAATAAGTGTATCACTTAATTAGGAAGATATATATATATATATATACCCCCGTCGCAGCAGACCTGCGTACTCAGCGAATTTCCAAATCAATAACATAATAATAATAATATAGTTTGATCATTATCTGTCAATAAATATGAGTATTATTTGCCTACTCTCCATAGATTAACATGGGAAAGAGTATGCAGGTTTGCTGCTGTGAGGAACGATGAAAGTAGGTGTTTCTAGTGTAAACAATTAATTTTTTTAGCATTTATATCAACTTTCATCAACATCTGTCCATAAATAAAGGAGTTTGCCTATTCCCTATATGATTAATATGGGAAAAGAGTATGCAGGTTTGCTGCCATGATAAACACATAAACTATGATTTTTAAGCATAAAAGGATATATCTTAACCACATGAAGCTAAATATCAAGTTTTATCCAAAAATATTGATTAATATGGGAAATATTAATTTTCCCCTATCCTCCATAAGATTAACATTGGAGCCCCACAATACAACATACTGTGTTTAGATTTTTTAATATCTCGGTAACCGTTGGAGATAGAGAAAAACTTTAAGGAACTTAATTGTGTAGTTTTTTAAGCTGATTCCAATGGTGAAATATAAAATCATAAATTTTTAAAAATTACATGTGAAAAACGCAAAAAACCCCATTTTGGGGTACAAAACCCCCCCAAACTACCCGTTTCCAATGACCGATATGTCTGGTTAACGAACTCGTCCGAGCATTTGTAGAAATACACGTCTACCAAATTTGGTCTCGATCGGACCATTTTTACGAGAGTTATCGTGTTCACAGACACACACATATATATATATATATATATATATATATATATATATATATATATATATATATATATATATATATATATAAATTTTAACGACTATTGTTTTTGGACTCTGGGCACCTAAAGAAGAAAAAATAACATGGTTCCGGGCTTAAGTCTCGCCATGAGACCTACGGTAATAGCTTCTTCCCTATGGGATATTCGCTAATATATAGCCTATTTATAAATATTTTGCAATTTTTTAAAAAATATTTTTAAACTAACTTTGGTTTTAACTCCTAGCGGTCTGAGGGCCGCAAAAGATTTTGCCGAGGGAGGCATGCAGCCCGCAGGCTTTGTAGTGAGGATCTATGTTCTAAACACTCAATAAAATACACAAAATGTTAATGAGAACACAAACTGAATAAAAATGACAGTAAAAGCAGAGGAGCTTCATAAAAATTATGCAAGTGGAAACAGTACGAATAGAGAAATAGCCCTGTTGCAGTAGACTTGCGTACTCAGCAAATTTCCAAATCAATAACATGATAATAATAATATATGACTAGTTTTAGCGAATTTCCCATAGGAAAGAAGCTATTACCGTAGGTCTCATGGCGAGAGTTAAGCCCGGGACCATGTTATTTTTTCGTCTAAAGGTGCCCAGAGTCCAAAAACAACAGTCGTTCAAATTTTTTTATATATATTTATGTGTCTGTGAACACGATAACTCTCGTAAAAATGGTCCGATCGAGACCAAATTTGGTAGAGACGTGTATTCTTACAAATGCTCGGACGAGTTCGTAAACCAGACATATTGGTCAATGGGAACGGGTAGTTTGGGGGGGTTTTGTACCCAAAAATGGGGTTTTTTGTGTTTTTCACATGTAATTTTTAGAAATTTGTTTATATATAATTTTTATTATTATTATTTATTTATTTATATTTATAGTTTATTAAATTTGAAATTAAGTTCCTTAAAGTTTTTCTCTACCTCCAATAGTTACCGAGATATTAAAAAATCTAAACACAGTACGTTGTATTGTGGGGCTCCAATGTTAATCTTAAGGAGAATAGAGAATAATTAATATTTCACTTATCAATCAATATTTTTGGATGAAACTTGATATTAGCTTCATGGGGTTGAAATCCATCCATTTATGCTTAAAAATCATAGTTTGTGTTTATCATGGCAGCAAACCTGCATACTCTTTTCCCATATTAATCATATAGGGACTAGTCAAACTCCTTTATTTATGGACAGATGTTGATGAAAGTTGATATGAATGTTAAGATAAAAATTATTTATGGTAGAAATGACTACTTTCAGTGTTTCTCACAGCAGCTAACCTGTACACTCTTTCCCATGTTAATCTTATGGAGAATAGGCAAATAATTCTCATGATTATGGACAGATTTTTATAAAACTTGTCATACATTATTATTATTATATTATTGATTTGGAAATTCGCTGAGTACGCACGTCTGCTGCGACGGGGGTATTATCAATATCTATCGATAAATATGAGAGTTATTTACCTATTCTCCAGTAGGAGTTTGTAGCTTAAACAATTTTTATTTTTACCATTTATATCAACAATCTGTTCAAATCATCAACATCTGTCCATAAATAAAAGAGTTTGCCTCTTCTCTGTAAGATTAACATGGGAAAAGAGTATGCAGGTTACACATACACTATGATATTTAAGCATAAATGGAGGAATCTCAACTGCATGAAGCTAAATATCAAGTTTCGTCCAAAGATATATATTGATAAGTGAAATAATAATCTCTCCTTGTCCTTTATAAGATTAAGATAAGAAGTAAATACAAACATTTTTTAATTTATTTTAATTCCATAAAAGTATATTCTTCTAAATCAGCATTTAAGATATAATTTATTAGGCTTATACACCTTAATATTCTATGTTTAATCAAAATACTAAAATTGAAATTCATGAGAAAAATTAGAAAGTGTCCCATGGATATTAAGTTTTCTCAAAGATGAATTAAAACAATTGTTTATAATTCACCAAGTAGATTAAAGTTGCAATATAAGTTAAAAAATCGTAGGCCTACACCTGGAAACTAATGCATACTAAAAAATCATCCTGTCCAAAAAACATCCTTATTTTGTGGATCAAAATCCACCAAATAATTGGTTAATCCACATTTTTTCAAACAATTTTTCAGCTTAGTAAAATAAAAAATAAGCTATGGTTTAGGCATAAAGTTATGATATTTACTGATAGTGTTTTAACTTTGACTGAATACAACACATAAAAGTATGGCAGGGGTCAGTGTCTGGAGAATCGATCTCTTATAAGTCTGGTGCAGGGGTGTTGGTGGGGGTGGGATATCAGCTGGTAGACACTGCAGGTGCTCCCCAAAACTCCCCTCTCCCCACAGCTGCACTCTCCTCCCCTCTTCTCACTCTTTCTATGGTTCCAGGTGGTGAATTGAAGCTCCATCAATCAACATGAGTGACACTGTAAATGAAGTAGATGGTAAGTGTGGATTAATTTATTATTTAAACTTCTCTCTACAACTCTCTCATGTTCATTAGCAAATTGTTTGTTGTAGTTTGAAACTGTAAAAAATATATCAAAATTGGAGTTGTTTCCTTCGATTTTAAGGCAAATTTATTTTTATTCTCTCCACATAGGCGAAAGGGTGTACTGGAACTTTACGAACCTTTTGAGCATTGTTTCTGTGTTTGTATAAAAATCTAAATAGCATATGTTTTAAGTCTTCTGTTACTTACAGAGTTGCCATTTTTCAATTTTTTTTATCATAACTGTTTAAAGCCCCATCCATACTTGCAGACTATGTTTGCAGACAATCAATGCAGGTTGTCTCCATTTTTCACAGTTTTTGTTTTAAGTTTGTGTCCACACTAAAAAGCCAGTGTTTGGCGATATGGTGACAGAAGAGAACGTGGTTTTAGCTTTTGCGTGCTTCATTGTACGTTAATAATGTGGCTAATTTACTGAGGAAGAGGCAATGGTGGACTCGCAAGTTTCTGGAAGAAAGTTCCTATTATGGCCACAATTTAGTAAATGACCTCCGATTAGAAGATGGTGCAGGATTTCTGAACTTACCAAACTAATGCCTACAGATTTTTAAATTCTGTTGGGATACGTTCGGCCAAAAATCTCTATGAAATGTACGCGATACAGACCTTCAATTTCAGCAACCAAATGTTAACTAATCAAAACGAACTCCAAATTCACTAAAAATAATAAAATAACAAATAACTTAGTAACAGTTATCCGCATGATGTGAATCCTGAATGTGAACTAGGCAGGACAGTAATAGATTGTATCCTGTCTCTTGTCTACTGACACGTCCACAAATGCAGACTGCAGACAAATTCACAGATGCAGAGAGAAAACATTTTTATCTTGTCTTATCCACCCCTCGAAGTTTGTCCCCGACTTTAATGAACACCCTGCATACAAACCTTGCTCGTAGTATTGGAGATTGGAGCCCCAAATTACAACGTATTGTGTTTAGATTTTTTAATATCTCGGTAACCATTGGAGATAGAGAAAAACTTTATGGAACTAAATTGTGTAGTTTTTAAACCTGATTCTAATGGTGAAAGATAAAATTTGAAAATTTTAAATATTACTTGGAAAAAACACCAAACCCCATTTTTGGGGTACGACCCCCCCTAAACTACCTGTTTTGATTGACTGTTGTTTTGATTGTCTGGATTATGAACTCCTCCGCGCAAATATTGAAATACACGTTTCTACTAAATTTGGTCTCAATTAGACCATTTTACGAGAGTTAACGTTTTCACATACACACACACTCTCACACACACACACACACACACACACACACACATATATATATATATATATTTATAAATTTTAACGACTATTGTTTTTGTCCTCTGGGCACCAAAATACAACAAAATAACATGGTCCCAAAAATAAAATTAAAGAAAAACTTTTGCCACTCTGACCTCCTTAATTGAAGAACGTGCTGTTGTTAGCTTCCAAATTCAAGAGCTTACTTACGCTCACAGACTGTCAACAGTCTGAACAGGCTAAATCTCAATTAGTCAACTATCAGAAATTAGTGGAATACATTGGATCTCGGTTCAGCGTATTTAAACTGAAGATTTAGGAATGAAACACATTGATGCCAATTTTGTTTCTCAGGCTCTGATTGACAATCAAAAAGCAGGTTGAGTCAAAACAAGTCGTGAACAGAGAAAACCAATAAACATTTTCTTTAAAAGGTAATTAGGCTGCTGCAGCGCCGTCGACAAGGGGGGGCAAAACTGAGTTGAGGTTGGTACCAATTGACATAAAGATAAAGAATTTTGCTTTATTTATTTTATACGAATGATTTGTAATTAGTAGAGGTTTAAGGAATTAAAAAACCCCGCTTTCTTCCAAGTTGTATAACGTAGCCACTCACGGAGCCTCAACTTTTAAAACGCAACATTTTGTCTATAGTAAACGTAATTTGCAAGGTTGTAATGTTAGTTCTATGTTGCCACATTCTGCCAACTCGTTAGAAGATTTAACTAGTTAATCGGTACTGATTTTAAGAAAAATCAGTCGACTGGTGCCAATATGGCAACAATGTACGGATGAATGTATCTATACAGATGGCAGCACTGCTGGCTCAGCTCTGCTTTTAGTCTTTCGATTCGATGCTAGATGCTATTGCCGTCTGCTTGACAGCTTGGTGGGTTTGAGTTGCTTTGAAGTTTTCTGAGATTAATTATAAATCTATCACTTTTATCAGATTGTTATTTGTCAGTGTTTTACTGATCATTATGTAACATAAAATATTTACTAAACTCGCATATATTGTAGGCCAGTAGGCCCTATAATGGAAATTGTTTAAAATTTGTGTATTAATTTAGTAATTTACTACAGGTGCCTCCTAACAAATTTTTATATCTTACTTTATAGTTTTTTACCTCCTGAATCCAAATATACCATTATTTTTCATTGCTGATGAATATTTTTCAAGATATTACCATACAAATAAACAACATTACTATATACAGAGTGTCCCGTAAGTAAACAGCAAAACTCCGGGAAATGGTTCTATGGGTCAAAATAAGGCGAAAATCCAGAATAAAATTTTTCCAAACCGCTTCGTTAACTCCATATCCGCCGTTTTGCATTTTTTGAAATTGTTTTTCTTTGACATTTCTTACTGGTCTTTATGAAGCTTGAATGTACGTTGAAGTAGACAAGAACAGTCTTAGAAAAAATAAACGGTACCAGTGGACTGACACATGCTTTCTCCCTTAAGTAAATTAAAAAAAGACAATCTGTAATAAAACTATCATGTTCTACAAAGTTAATCTAAATATCATTTAATAATTTATTGTTTCAAAAATAATCATCCAATTTCTAAAAATAAAAACACGAGAGACAAAGTTAAATTAATTGTTCAAATTGTATGGGGGGGACAACCCCCCCCCCCCCGTAACACCAAGCTTTTTTGAGCTGGTTTTGTTCGGTGATTTGACCTTACGCTTCATACCAAGTTTCATGGAAAACGGTTGGAAAGTAAGGAAGAAATTGATTTTTTTATATTCTCCATAAGAATAACATTGGGCGCTTTCAGACAACGTACTGCGTTTATCGTGGACAGTATATTTAACTTTTCTCTGGAACCGTTAGTCGTAGACAAATAATTCAAATTACTAATTTGTTTAGTTTTTTAAGCTGGTTTTAATGGTGCCAGTCAAGTTATACTTTACTTTTATTGTTTTCGCTGAAAATTTAAAAATTTGATTTTTTTGACATTTAAAAGCCCATAACTTTTGAACCGTCATTTTTACAGATATGTGGGTGGTGTCAAATTATTTAGTACTTTGTACACTATAAACTGTCAAATTTTAATCAAAATCAATCAAAACACACACACAGACAGACACACACACGGACGGACAGACATCACGTCAAAACCCACTTTTTTGGATTCAGGGGACCCCAAAACGGATATATCCACCCTCAACTCAAATTCGAAAATTTTGACGAAAACAATACTTTCTTCATACCGGTATACTATGTGTAAGGGGAGAAAGTAAAACACCATTTTGATTCAACTTTAAATTAAAAAATGGCGGCCATTTTAATTTTTTTTAACTAAAACTACTCAAAAACGGCAAATTTTATGTAAAAATTTCAAGATTACTTTTACTTTACTTACTTTTTACTTACCAAGTACCAAGTTCAAAAAAATGAATAAGAAATAGTTAAAATATTATGATTTTTAGTTGTAAAATAGGCTAAAATAGTCCTGTTTGCCCAATTTTACGACTAAATATCATATTATTTAAGATATTTCTTATTCAATCTTTTTGAACTTAGTACCCTTTCATAGGGAATTGAAAATGCTAAATCAAATTATTCTTGACATTTTTTACATATAAATTTCCCGTTTTTGAGTAATTTAAGTTTTAAAAGTTAAAATGGTTGTCATTTTAAAATTTCAAGTTGAATCAAAATGGTGTTTATTTCTAAGACTGCTATACCAAAAATTAGATGAAGATGAAATAAAACAAAAGTGCTCATTGCTACAAAGCCATTACTCTGATGATCTATGGCTGACACTTGGGGAAGAAGTTGAGCATTTAAAATCCATCCATAACTGCAACATTGACACTGAGCCAATCAAACCTCTAGCATTGCTTACCAAACTGAAAAAGTTGAAATTAGAAAATTTGTTTCCAAATGTCTGTGTAGCCCTAAGAATATTTTGCACAATACCGGTTACTGTGGCAGTGGCTGAGGCCGAAAGAAGTTTTAGCAAGATGAAAATAATAATACCCCCGTCGCAGCAGACCTGCGTACTCAGCGAATTTCCAAATCAATAATATAAAAATTATATATGACAAGTTTAAAATATTTTCCATAAACATGAGAACTATTTGCCTATTCTCCATAAGATTAACATGTTAAAGAGTGTGCAGGTTTGCTGCTGTGAGGAACACTGAAATTAGGCATTTCTACCATAAATAATTTTTATCCTAACATTTATACCAACTTTCATCAACATCTGTCCATAAATAAAGGAGTTTGCCTATTCTCCATATGATTATCATGGGAAAGGAGTATGCAGGTTTGCTGCCATGATAAACACATAAACTATGATTTTTAAGCATAAATGGATAGATCTCAACCATATGAAGCTAAATATCAAGTTTTATCCAAAAATATTCATTAATATGGGAAATATTAATTTTTCCCTATCCTCCATAACATTAACATTGGAGCCCCACAGTATTATACAGTATATGATATAATAACACAGTACTGTGTTTAGATATTTTAATATCTCGGTAACCGTTGGAGATAGAGAAAAACTTTAAGGAACTTAATTGTGTAGTTTTTTAAGCTGATTCTAATAGTGAAATATAAAATTGGAAATTTTTAAAAATTACATGTGAAAAACGCAAAAAACTCCATTTTGGGGTACAAAACCCCCCCAAACTACCCGTTCCCTTTGACCGATATGTCTGGTTTACGAACTCGTCCGAGCACTTGTAGGAATACACGTTTCTACCAAATTTGGTCTTGATTGGACCATTTTTACGAGAGTTATCGTGTTCACAGACACATATATATATATATACATATATATATATATATATATATATACATATAAATTTTAACGACTATTGTTTTTGGACTCTGGGCACCTAAAGAAGAGAAAATAACATGGTCCCGGGCTTAAGTCTCACCATGAGACCTACGGTAATAGCTTCTTCCCTATGGGAAGTTCGCTAAAAGTGTTTTAAGATCTACCATGGCCCAAAAGAGAATGAGCGAATTAGCCCTTTTAGCAATCGAATCAGAAATGGCCTCAAAGATAAACTTTGAAGACATTATAAGTGATTTTTCACACAAAAGGGCTAGAAGGATCATCCTGTGAAAGTAATACAGTGATTTTTTGTCATCTGCTTTGAATTACGAACACTCCAGTGACTAATTTTGTAACATTTCGCTTCGTAATTTTTGTCTCCTTTAACATTTTGTAACTTCATGTTTAATGATAAACGTTTTACTTTTTGTAAATAAGTAAAAAACGCTTACTTGAAATTGTGACTTATGTAGTTTCTTATTTAAATGTCCTCCTTATCAGCATATACCTATTAAATAAACCTTCCATGGTCATGATTCTCTACTTAATACTAATGTCACTAAATAATAAAATATATCAAATAATATTACTTATTTAAGACACGTACCGATTTAATAATTTAAACCCCCCTTGACATTAAAACGTGGTTTTTGACAACATAAAAATCTATTTTGTCTGTCGCTAAATAGTCTAAAAATATGTTTTTATAAGTCTAATTTTACTAAAAATTTACGGGGGGCAAAAGCTGGCGGCCTAACCCCCCGATCGACATGTCGCCATTTTTAAATCGAGAAAACCGCTCATATTCTTGAGTTTTCCCCATAGTTTATACTTTGGGGAAAACTAAAGAATATGAGATTGTTCAAAGATTATTCTTTGGAAGCATTTTTCAACATTAAAATAATTTTAGCAGCGTTTTTACCGAGTAGAAAACAAAATTTCACACCGGCTCGTTGTTCACTTGCGCTTGCCATTATAAAAAAAACGAAGCAGCGTAAAACAGCAGTAGCAGAAACAGTCACTACAGACGAACAGAGCATGCCAGGAAAACGGCACACGTGGTACTAATGTGGCAGAGTTGCACGAGACCGTACTATAAAAGCTCCGCCCACGGTAATGTTTTTGCTAATCCACGCAAACGTTTTGCGTGGATTTAAAATTAGTCTTAACTACTACTCACTAAACAAACAAAAGTTTGTTCCATCAATTATTGATTTTTTTCCTAAAAATTAACTATTGAAAAATATATTTTTAGTTTTTTATTGACCTGACCAAGATTAATTTATAAGTACATTCTGCAACATGAATAATATACAGTGTAAAAATGTTAGAACATTTAAGAGCTTCGGCGGTTTTTGTAATAGATAGGTATATACACAAACAACGTTTTCCCGTTAAAATGCATAGAGGTTCATTGGAGGGCCCGCAATGGGGCCTTTAAAAGGTTTTGGCTCTAAGCAATGCGAAACAAGTCACTGATCTCTGACAAATTAATCTAAATATATAAAACAAAGTCGTGTTAGTTACACGCATTATAACTCGAGAACGGCTGGATCAATTTTAATGATCTTTGATTTTTCGGATTCGTCTCTGCTCCGGTCATGCTTTAGATGTATTCAGTTTACATAAATTAAATTAGTTTCCATTTTATAGCGTTTTAACTTTCTAATGTTAACCTTATGGGGACTAAGTTTGTTTACAAAAATGTTCTACAATAAAAAAATTTGATTTCTTAAGCTACAGCTGTTGTTTCACTTTCCATTGCCAATATGCTTTACTATCCAATGCTATCTGAATCATTAATTAATGTAAAAAAATGTTTGTATTTACTTCCCTGTGGGTAATAGGTTAGATCATGGATATGTCTACAGTGAATGCTTTCAGATCATCTAAACAGTTGTTCTTATTATTTTATATTTAAAATTCAATACAATAGTTCTAGTAGTTTCTGTGGAAACCTGTTACATGTTTTCCATCTTAAAAATCACCAACATCCCCCAGAGCTAAGACATATCCATGTCAACTATGAAATAAATGTGTACTGTACAAAAGGAACAGATTTATTCACCAGGTTAAGTTTACGGTTTTTGGGATTATGTATTTATATTTTTTATTTTCTGTCTGATTAAAAGTCACGTGTTTATAATTATGTCGGCCCAATAAATAAACGGTACCAGTGAACTGACACATACTTTCTCCCTTAAGTAAGTTCAAGAAAGACAATCTATAATAAAACTATCATGTTCTCCAAAGTTCATCTAAATAAATATCATTTAATAATTTATTGTTTCAAAAATAATCATCCCATTTCTGAAAATAAAAACAAGAGAGACAAAGTTAAATTAAATGTTTGAATTGTATGGGGGGAAACACCCCCCCCCCCCCGGTAATACCAAGCTTTTTTGAGTTGGTTCTTTTGGGTGATTTGACCTTACACTTCATACCATTCACCAAGTTTCATGGAAAACGGTTAAAAAATAAGGAAGAAATTGATTTTTTAATATTCTCCATAAGAATAACATTGGACGCTTTCAGACAACGTACTGTGTTTATCATGGACAGTAAATTTAACTTTTCTCTGGAACCGTTAGTCGTAGACAAATAATTCTAGATACTAATTTGTTAATTTTTTTAAGCTGGTTTCAATGGTACCAGTCAAGTTATACTTTACTTTTATTGTTTTTGCTGAAATATAAAAATTTGATTTTTTTGACATTTAAAAGCCCATAACTTTTGAACCGTCATTTTTACAGATATGCGGATGGTGTCAAATTATTTAGTACTCTGTACACTATAAACTGTCAAATTTTAATAAAAATCGTTAGAGCCGTTTTTGAGAAATTTGGATTTTTCACGTTTTTAAGGGTTTTTAGGGGTGAACTACCCTTAAAAATCAAAAATTCAAAAAAATGAAAAAAAAAGCCTGGAGATACCGTGAATATATACATACATGCCAAATTTCATCTAAATCGGACCAACGGGGTAGGCTGTGGCACTGTACACATCCAGACACACACACACACACACACACACACACACACACGGACGGACAGACATCACGTCAAACCCCACTTTTTTGGATTCAGGGGACCCCAAAACGGATATATCCACCCTCAACTCAAATTCGAAAATTTTGACGAAAACAATACTTTCTCCATATACTACGTATAAGGGGAGAAAGTAAAAACAATTACGGTGTTTATACAGATTACGTTTATTATAATAATCAGCTGTTGTATATATTTCCTATAAAAGCCGTATTACAGTTAGGTTTTGGGTTGGATTAGAAAAATTGTGAATCAATCCACTCAGATTTATTTGTTTTATGGGAATGTTATTAATATATCTTATCGTTTCAATATTGTTATTAACTATGCCGCAACCCAGAATATCTAATTTTTCACAACGAAGTCGTAATGCTATTCGACTTCAGAACATGGTCAATCTGAAAGTTAACTCATATTTACTGTTAGGCGTTACGAAGTTCGCTGGGTCAGCTAGTTGATAATACAGAAGAGCATCGATTATCCGGACGTCTGGTGGGTGAAATAATATTGAAAAACATGTTCAATGATTTAATATTTTAAATTACCTGCACGGTACGTTCCGCGTAGTTCCCGCGTGCTCTGCTTATTGTTTCAAGCCTTAGCCAATCGGAGCGCTTGTTGCAGTTCAGGCTTTAGCCGCTGAGCCTGCGTCATCTTACACGTCCGTCAAAGTGACTGGAGCGTCAAGCTAAATGTGACACAATTCAGCTCTTGTCATTAAAAAGACTAAGAGATTTAACCGCAGAACCCGTGTCAGTGGTCTCAAGCAGAAACAAATATGTGATTTCTTTTGTCAGAATCCTTAAATATTTTAGTTCTTGTGCAGGACTGTACAGCTGTAATTTACATAATGAGAGTTTTGTGTAAAATTTAATGGTTTTAATTGCTTCCTATGTTTAGTAATACTGTGCTGTTTTCTCCTTTTGGCTGCTTTGTGCTGTTGCCTGTCGGTGAATCGAGCTAGTCTACCTAACCTAATCTGTATTTCAAGTGGTTAATTGGTCCGCCTCAATGAAGGAAAAGTACAATATTTTAATGAATAAAGGGAGCAAATTGAGTCACTGTACAAGAGTCACACAACACAGTGTGTATTTTAACTACAATGTGAATGAATGATAGCCTAGAAGTGTATACAAATCACGTTACATACAAAACATACTACTGAACTCTGTTGGCCTAAATTCAAAGTAATCATTACGTCTCCACTTTTGAGTTAGATCAAATTAAGTTTAAATCGGTTATCCGGATTATCAGTTATCCGGGCTCTCATGCATCAATTAATCCGGATAATCGATGCTCTACTGTAATGGGAAAATCCCATAGAAAATAATTTACAGTACATGAAGGTGAGTAATCTTGAATTTGGAATTGAAATGGCCACACCAGACAATGGGGCAGCAGTGTAATTGCTACCCGATGACGTACGCGGGTGGTGTATGGCGGGGGGTAATAAAAAGGGCCCCGACGTGGCTGGCGCCTGCCCCGTCTGCCCCCCCCCACCACCACCGTCACGCCAGACATCCCTTCCTCACTCGGAGTTCTGTACTCAACATCCATTTACCTCTGTTTATACGGTATCGTTTTTATTTTTTTCATAATACCTTTTTGGAACGTTATTTCCGTTTTGCCCTAATATTTTAATATCTAGAGTATAACTTAAATACCCCCGTCGCAGCAGACCTGCGTACTCAGCGAATTTCCTAATCAATAATATGACAATGATAGTACAAGTATGTGACAAAATTGAAAGATCAATACCTGTTGATAAATGAGAGTATTGCCTATTTTCCGTAACATTAACTTGGGAAAGAGTATGCAGATTTGCTTTGTTTAGATTTTTTAATTTCTCGGTAACCGTGGGGGCTAGAGAAAAACTTTAAGAAACTAAATTGTGTAGTTTTTAAGCTGTTTTTATTGGTGAAAGATAAAATTTGAAAATTTTAAAAATCACATGGGAAAACGCAAAAACCCCATTTTTGGGGTACAACACCCCCTCCTATACCTGTTCCTATTGACCGATATGTCTGGATTACGAACTAGTCCGAGCAAATGTAGGAGTACATGTTTCTACCGAATTTAGTCTCGTTTGGACCATTTTTACGATAGTATCGTGTTCACAGACACACACACACACACACACACACACACACACACACACACATACATATATAGTGAAATATAAAATTACAAATTTCTAAAAATTACATCAAAAATCCCATTTTTGGGTACAAAACCCCCCCAAACTACCCGTTCCCATTGACCGATATGTCTGGTTTACGAACTCGTCCGATCATTTGTAAGAATACACGTCTCTACCAAATTTGGTCTCGATCGGACCATTTTTACGAGAGTTATCGTGTTCACACACACACACACACACACACACACACACACACACACACACATATATGTGTATATATATATATTTATTTATTTATATATAAATTTGAACGACTAGTGTTTTTGGACTCTGG
This sequence comes from Nephotettix cincticeps, assembly GCA_023375725.1. Taxonomy (NCBI): domain Eukaryota; kingdom Metazoa; phylum Arthropoda; class Insecta; order Hemiptera; family Cicadellidae; genus Nephotettix; species Nephotettix cincticeps. Next base: position 39,691,628 of record CM041786.1, read on the forward strand.
GCACCTTTAGACGAAAAAATAACATGGTCCCGGGCTTAACTCTCGCCATGAGACCTACGGTAATAGCTTCTTCCCTATGGGAAATTCGCTAAAACTATCATTCGTTTTGAAAGAATTTGTTTGGAGAACTTTGAGCTGCTGTCTAAAGTTTGGACTTTATATTTTTGCTGTTCAAAAGATTAATAATTTTGCTTAGTTTGTTCTCGTACATTAGATAATTTGCTCAATATTGATGTTAAAGTTACAGTAATTAATTAATGCCTTGAAAGTGTTAAGAGAGCCATAAACTAATAAGCTATTTAATCTATGTAAATTGTTCGTGATATTTTGTATTACAGTAATATAATACCAAAATGTAGTTTATCTGTGACTATTATACCATTTAAAAGCAGTAAAAACAAACTTAAAACAATTTAGCAATTAAAACCATTGTTTTCTCCACGAAAAACAATTATTTGTGTTTTTAAAATCTGCAGTTCCTCTAAAATGCCATAAATCTTGATTGCAACGAGGGAAGGACTGAATCTCATTCAGTCCACAGTGCGTTCGGTTCACCGTCTCCCCACTTTAGTCTGTCGGGTGATGGTGGGGGGAGACGCCCCCAGACAGCGTTCTGCGGAGTTCAGTTCTGTTATTGAAGAATAAATATCTTTAGGGCGTTATTAACAGAAAGAAAGCATTGCGGAATAACGTGAGAACCCCGTTGGAACGATCGCACTGGAGCCTGTAGTTGTGACGCTCGCTCTACCGCCCTTCCAGCCCCCACACGCACAAGGCAGGATGGCAGGTGTTGTATTCCGCGGAATCACGCTCATTGGCGTGCTGTACGGCGTACGTCCTACGGCGTAATGTAATCTGAACCTCATGACGATCAGCAGCAGCAGCAGTAGGGCTACAACAGCTGTCTATGTTATCATAGAAACTAACCTCCGTCAATCCAAATACTATAATACCATCAAGGTTTGTGTATATACATACATACATACATACATACATATATATATATATATACTTACACACGGATCTCGAAAACGGCCCTAACGAATTTTTTTTAAATTTGGAAACAATTAGTTTCCGAGTAGGAAATAAGTTCTAGATAGGTCTGATGTCCAGGGAAATTCCGGTGTTCTTGTAATATTAAGTTTAAAATCTAAAATTTAACATTACGCTTATGGATAATTAAATGTAAACATAGCAAATTAAAACATCTGTTAAAACCGTCAGTCATTTGTTGAGTGAAGATGGCTAACATATGTTCTTTGTAAGATGTGAATGGAGGTTTTACATATTTATTTTATGTATGTACGTAATAAATAAAAAATGATCAAACTAGTAAACATTTGTAAAAACTAAAGGGTAAAATAACTGTTCGAAATAAAAGCAGAGAAAAGTACTTTCAATATCTATCGTGTTTTGATAGAAAACTAATTCATTGTATTCTTTGAAACCACTTTAACAAACCAATTGGTGTAAATTAAATTTCCCTTTTGTCCTTTAATCCACATTTCGTATCTAACACAATCAGTTGGTTTATTAATAGTCGTACGAATTATGATAGCTCCAACAATAACGCCTGCGTAAAACATGCTGAAACACATCGCAGGTTAATTGCGTTTTAGCTAATTGCCAACGCGGTGGCTTCATGTGGTAAATGTTGTGAGATCGATCCCGGACCAAGGCCGATAAAATTTTGTTTAGAGTTTATGCATGTTAGTATAAAACATGTTTGCGTCTATTGTTGAATAAACAACTATAGTAGAATAGATACAACTTCCGAATCGGCGAGGTGGGGAGTTCTGACCTTGGAGTAAGGAAGGCAGTGACGTGGTTGGCTACCTGACCAATAAGAGCGAGGAGCGTCTTAGGTGGTTGCCCTAGCAACGGGCACTGTTGCCGCATTGCGCCGCATCGCACTGCCTCTCCACGCCGGCACGCACATGTGCAGTTCCTCTAGTGATGCGATAGTGGTCATCATTGACTATTGCGCATTGACTATTGTATTACAATATCATCTTAATACTGATGGAGAGAAGAGACGGTACCAGTGCCCCCTCCCACTCACTTGACTGCAGTGGCAGTGGCCGCCCGCGCCAAAGCGGCAACACCGCAGCATCAGTATCCCCACTGCTCCGCTACCCCTTCGTACCCCTCGATTCGGAAGTTGTATCTATTCTACTATAGTACTAGCGTACCTGGCACACGAAATCGTGCGCTGTCAAGGAGAAAATCTGTCCACCAATGCGTGTAGGTCATCTTAAGTGTTGCTATTTAAAAAAATCAAGTCAATTTAATTATGATAAAAAATTATTTTATTAATAAACCTTATAAAATTTCTCTATAAACAATATTCCAAGTATAAATACGGCTGTCTCGACGAAGTTGGCCTTGGTGTTCTCCATCTTTTATATAGACTTTGAGTCCATCAAATGTTCAGGCTCTACGTGCTGCGACATACAGTTGGCCGATACAAAAACCGATTTTGGGAGAACAACTCTCCAACCTTACCCAAATATTGGCCCTGAGATTTGTTTTTGGTCATAGAAAATGCCACAGTACTCGGAAACTGTGTGCGCCGGAGACTGAAAACTATAAGTCGTATATTGGCCTGGTAGTTTCTCCAAAATTGGTGAATTTAGCGAAGAACAATCTTCTGGTTATGTTTTGGTTTTGTGCAAATAAAAACTGGTGTTTTATTGCCAGCTGTACGATGATGTCATCATTAGTCGGTGTTTACCTCCATATTAAGTTTATGGGGAAAATCGTGACTTTGACCCCATTATTTTCCATGTCTACGGTGAATTTTCAAAATGTTTTTAATTGATGGCAAAGCTACATGTTAAGACCTTTAAAACGACACCTTGGACATAGTGATTGGTAGCACCACCACTCCAAAACAATTATCACAAAAATAGGCCTAGTGTATTAATATTAAATATATATAAGATAATTTTTGTTTTTATTTTAAGCAAGCAACTAACACATCATGTTCTGTTGCCGACTTGATTAAAAAAATAATTGCTAGAATATTTGTATTAAATTTATTCCCTTAAAATTGTCTTATTCTATCCTAGCAAAGCTCGGTCTCCCGGTACTTATTATTAAAACGAGTAAATAAGTTTAACTGTTAAGTTTAAATAAGAGTAACTGAAAAAATTAGGTGTTGAGTTTATATACATTATGAAGGTTTAGCTAAATGAAGCTGTACCGGTAACCTAACTTTAACATAAGCAAAATAATAAGTGAGATACAAATTCAATTTTGACTGTTTTCTTTTATAGTTCATAAGACAACCAAATGTGTTAACCAATTTTCTGCATTTAAGTAAACTATTGATATAAAGCATATAGTAAAAGTTCCAAATTTGTTATTGATATAACCCCATTCCAATAATGAAAAGTTAAATGTTGAACTTTAATGAAAACATGATTCTATATTAAATGATTCTTTTGAGGTGTAGTTTGCGGTATTGATTTCTATTTAGACCTTTAATATAATAAAACTAAATTCGACCTATGCTGAGTCACAAGACTTATTCGAACCCCACTTTGGCTGCCCCTCAAAGAAACTAGAATGAAAAGTTTGCTAGACCAAAACAGATTGTATTCCAGTTTTCTAAACTTTAATTTAGTTTCAAACTCAACTTAAGTTATAATGTGTGATCTGTTCATAGCAACTAAAATTACATACAATTTGTTATATAGCAATCGACCAACGTCTCAATCAATTAATTACTGTAATTTCCTCAAACCATTCCTGTTCGATACTTTATTTCCATCCAGCTGAAGACGTGATTAAAAACTTGCTCAGGATAAACACCCGAGATATATAGAGCATTCCGAAAGGAGACATATAATTTACAATTGTAGAAGTGTGCCTAAAATATATTCCTTGTGCTAATCTGTTTTGGTTTTATTATTTTTTGCATACTTTGTTTAGTCGTCGAGTGTTCGAAGGTTCAAGCCTTCGTGACAAACATGATCTTTATACCGCGTGCCCTTGAGTCTGGGATAATATAAAAAGTATCTGAAGCCGGGTCCCAAATTTTAAATATTTTCGTTGTTGTCACGTATTGAATTCTTGGGTAAGTTTGGGTGTTGATGTCCCCATAAAATACAGTTTCTCCCAAACTCATATTATGTTGTGACTTTGGATGTGACAAGTTTGCGTTGAAGATTACAAACAGTACTGCAATAATCCACGATATAAATCAAACAAATACGAAGACAGAAGTGGACGACGGGTCGCGTAAACTCGCCCCAACATTTCGGAGTGATAAAGTAATAGGGTAAGAAAGTAAGAAGGGTAGGGGACTTTGGGGTCGGGGGGCGGTATCGATTGTGGGGGTGGCCGGCGGCGGCGTGGTGGAGGCGGCACAGTCCGGGCGTGAACCACGTGTGAGTTGCACCGCACCGTCTCCGCCGACATCATGATCATCGGACTGGTCACCGACTCCGTCATGAACTGTTTCTGTCGCTCCTGCAAGGCCCCTATAGCTGCTACAGGTTTGCGACGTTGTGACGCGTCTCAGGGATATGATTTTGGAGCGCTTTTATTTCTCTCGCCCAACCTTCTTAAATTGTTTGAGTTTTATACTTAAGAATATCTTACGGTGGTTGTTAATGATTATTCTAATGACATAAAGAAAAATTACTTGAGGCGAAACAAATCGTAGCTTTATTGGTTTTTAATTACTCTTCTTAACCAAATCAAGACGTAGCCTGACCCAATGTTATAGATTTTTTAAAATTCTATAACAGAATTATCATATGATTTAACACATTTAATTTGTTTAAGACACAGTAAAGCTTGTTACATAATACTATACATTCAAGAACTAACGATTGTTTAAAATGTTGTGTTCCTTATACAACAATATTTGTGCAAGTTCAATTGATAAAACGGCTGCATCTCCGCCGAGGGTCGTATCCTTGAGTCGCGCCCTTGTCCTTGGCGGTTACAGTAACACATTGATCGGCAAACCTCAACAGGCACATTGTCTATTTGGCAACCCATTTCAATTTCACCTATAAATTGATTTGAGAAAGATGTGCATGTTTAGAAAAACACACGTGTCTTCTAAACCTTTAAAAGTGTATTGGAATATTTAATAAAATGTAGCTTAAATTAACACGTAGCTTGTAAATTTTCACTTTTCACACTAACGTTTAACACTTAAGTACTGGCGCGGGGTGATTTCTGATCCCCAGGGTGATAAATTTGGTTGTGGAAATTGATTTAAGCTGTTTTACGCCCTATTACCTTCAAGTTGCAACCCTCTTGACTTGTAAATATTCTCATAGTTTTATCTAGTTTTTAATAGATATAAGTATGAATGATAAATAACGGAACGAAGCCAGAACAAGGCAATATCTTTTGGACGAAATGAGTGAACGTGACGGTATTTGTGGACCAAATAAATCAACCGTGTGCGGTGCGGACTACTGTAGTAAGTAACTTTCGTGTGTCGGGCGTGGCTATCAGACGGAATGAGGCACCTTCGTCAACCTCGCTTTACCAACATCTCATTTCGTCTGTTGTTGTGTGCTCGGTAACATATCAGGCGCGTTCTAACTTCTAACCCTACAGTAGAATATACTTACCTACGCGATCCTGTGTCGGGCGTGGCTATCAGACGGAATGAGGCACCTTCGTCAACCTCGCTTTACCAACATCTCATTTCGTCTGTTGTTGTGTGCTCGGTAACGTATCAGGCGCGTTCTAACTTCTAACCCTATAGTAGAATATACTTACCTACGCGATCCTGTGTCGGGCGTGGCTATCAGACGGAATGAGGCACCTTCGTCAACCTCGCTTTACCAACATCTCATTTCGTCTGTTGTTGTGTGCTCGGTAACGTATCAGGTGCGTTCTAACTTCTAACCCTATAGTAGAATATACTTACCTACGCGATCCTGTGTCGGGCGTGGCTATCAGACGGAATGAGGCACCTTCGTCAACCTTGCTTTACCAACATCTCATTTCGTCTGTTGTTGTGTGCTCGGTAACGTATCAGGTGCGTTCTAACTTCTAACCCTATAGTAGAATATACTTACCTACGCGATCCTGTGTCGGGCGTGGCTATCAGACGGAATGAGGCACCTTCGTCAACCTTGCTTTACCAACATCTCATTTCGTCTGTTGTTGTGTGCTCGGTAACGTATCAGGTGCGTTCTAACTTCTAACCCTATAGTAGAATATACTTACCTACGCGATCCTGTGTCGGGCGTGGCTATCAGACGGAATGAGGCACCTTCGTCAACCTCGCTTTACCAACATCTCATTTCGTCTGTTGTTGTGTGCTCGGTAACGTATCAGGTGCGTTCTAACTTCTAACCCTATAGTAGAATATACTTACCTACGCGATCCTGTTGGCTAAAGAATGAGGCACCTTCTCAACTTTTTAAACATCTCATACTGTTGTTGTGTGCTCGGTAAACGTATCAGCGTTCTAACTTCTAACCCTATAGTAAATATACTTATACGCGATTGTGTCTCTATCAGACGGAATGAGGCATCGTACCTCGCTTTAAACATCTCATCGTCTGTTGTTGTGTGCTCAGTATCAGGTGCGTTCAACTTCAACCCTATAGTAAATATATATGATTTTTAAAAAATGAATGAGTTTAATAGCCGGTGTTAGTTTGTCATTTATGCAATTGAGTTAAGTTTTTTTGGATAATATATAATCATGCAATATTAGGATTTTAGAATAAGTCCAACTTTTCTAAATATCGCCATATTGGTTATTTGGTGTACTGGGATTAACGCACTTGCAATATTTAACTTTTTTTGAATAAATGGGTTGCCAAAACTAGTGACTTTTGAGATTTAAACACGTCGTCACTTTTGAGATTTCAACACGTCCCCTCGCTTATATTCACAGCTAACCGTCGAAACAAAGTACCTATCAAGAAACCTCTGAAGACTGCAAAGGTGCGAACGAAACAGCCCAGAAAAGTTCAGTTTATCAGTAAGTCACTAGGGGTATTTTTTAGACTATTCGTTTAAAAATGATTTAATTTATTGTTTTAAGGATGTTGTAAATGTTGGCACGTATTTCCAGGTTCAAGAATTAAACGACAATATTTTAAATATTAATTAAAGCAAGTAGTAATAAGTAAAGCAGTAAAAATATTAATAATTTGTCACCACATTTAAACTTTTTCAACTATGCAACCCCTAGTTTTAGGTAAAATTAGGCAAAGTACCCATTCTTCATACGGGTTAAAAAGCTTAGAGGTGTACATTTTTACTTTCTCCTCTTATACATAGTATATGGAGAAAGTATTGTTTTCGTCAAAATTTTCGAATTTGAGTTGAGGGTGGATATATCCGTTTTGGGGTCCCCTGAATCCAAAAAAGTGGGTTTTGGCGTGATGTCTGTCCGTCCGTGTGTCTGTCTGTGTGTGTGTGTGTGTGTGTGTGTGTGTGTGTGTGTGTGTGTGTACAGTGCCACAGCCTACCCCGTTTGTCCGATTTAGATGACATTTGGCATGTATATATATAGTCACCGTATCCCCAGGCTTTTTTTCATTTTTTTGAATTTTTGATTTTTAGGGGTAGTTCACCCCTAAAAACCCTTAAAAACGTGAAAAATCCAATTTTCTAAAAAACGGCTCTAACGATTTTGATTAAAATTTAATAGTTTATAGTGCACAGAGTACTAAATAATTTGACACTACCCGCATGTCTGTAAAAATGACGGTTCAAAAGTTATGGGCTTTTAAATGTCAAAAAAATCACATTTTTAAATTTTCAGCGAAAACAATAAAAGTAAAGTATAACTTGACTGGTACCATTGAAACCAGCTTAAAAAACTAAACAAATTAGTATTTTGAATTATTTGTCTACGACTAACGGTTCCAGAGAAAAGTTAAATTTACTGTCCACGATAAACGCAGTACGTTGTCTGAAAGCGCCCAATGTTATTCCTATGGAAAAAATAAAAAAATCAATTTCTTCCTTACTTTCCAACCGTTTTCCATGAATCTTGGTATGAAGTGTAAGGTCAAATCACCGAACAAAACCAGCTCAAAAAAGCTTGGTATTACCGGGGGGGGGGGGTTTCCCCCCATACAATTTGAACAATAAATTATTAAATGATATTTAGAATAACTTTGTAGAACATGATAGTTTTATTACAGATTGTCTTTTTTAAATTTACTTAAGGGAGAAAGTATGTGTCAGTCCACTGATACCGTTTATTGGTACTGTACATTTGTTTGTTGTTTGTGTTCAAGTTGATACATTTAAATTGTTAATTATTTTTTTATTGTTTACGAAATGAAAATACCCCCGTCGCAGCAGACCTGCGTACTCAGCAAATCCCCAACTATTATAATAATATAGGCTATAACAGATTTGATCAATATCCATAAGAAATACCTATTTTAAATAGGAAACGTCAGTTTTCCTATTCTCCAGAAGATTGACATGGGAAAGAGCATGCAGGTTTGCTGCTGTGAGAAACATATAAACTATGATTTTTTAGTGCATAAGTGTTTACCAACCATACGAACCTAAATAGCAAGTGTCTAAATATTGATTGATAAGGGAAATTTTAATCATTCCTTCCCCTCCACAACATTAACATTGGAGCACCAAAATACAATGTATTGTGTTGGGATTTTTTAATATCATACACACATACACAAATAAATAAATAAGTATATATGTATATATATATATAATTGTTAATTACTATTCTTTTGGTCTCAAAGCACCTCAAAACAAAAAAATAACATGATCCCGGGGTTGAGTCTTGCCATGAGGCCTGCGGCAATAGTTTATTCCTATGAGAAATTCGTCGCTAAACACTATTGTCTGCAACATGACAAAGTAACACCTGTTAAGTAATAGTACCTGGTGACCGAGCTTTGCTCGGATGGAATAAGACATGTATTTTACAAGTTAGTTAGTTATCAAAATTAAAACACATTTATTACCCAATGAAAACATTTATGTGGTTTAAATCAATTCGATGTAATACACCTTAATTAATAAAGCATAAAAATTAAACAAAAATGTATTGCCCCGGATGGGAATCTATCTAAAAACATTTGGCACACGAATCCTACGCGCTAGCACTGAGCTGTTGCGTCGGCCAAGTTTGTGACGTCGTTTGTGTCTTTTAGCCAACCTCAATTGTTTTAGCAGATCATAATATACTGTTTATTTAATTATCCATACAGATATCATTAGCCATCAGTTAGCATTCAGTAGGGGTGAACAGAAAGGTCAAGGACGCCCTCTTCCAGAAACGTGGTTACAGCATCTCCTTTCATTTTTATCCCTTATTTAATATTTCTGTTTTTTATCATAGTGCGAACATCCAAATGTAGTCGAGTTTAGTATTTTAAATTCTAAAGTTTTTTACTACTAAGTTTTTTGTTACTATTCTCTACGAATAGTATATTCAAGCTCTAGCTTCTAGGTTAATATTATTCTATCATGAACGTACTCTTGATTAATCATAAAATAATATTTAAAATATCTTATTCATCGTTTAAAAACATTGATAGGTTGTTTGTAGCTGTTGCGTGCGACGCCGCTGCGGCGTTACACGATGGCCGGGGCCGGCCGCCCTTGTGCAGACGTCGTGACGCCTGTCGCCGCCCGCGTCTCCGACGCCATCGATTGGAACACGTCATGTCTGTCGCGATTATCTGATACAGTAATTGCGGACGTTTTCATCAATAATTTGTTGTGTACGTTGCAGGAAGTTTCTCGAAGTTAACAAAACTTTAATATTATTGTGTACTTTTTCATAAATTTAATATACAAATACCACAGAGTTCATATTAAATTACTGACTAAGATAAGTGGATACTTTGACAACCCAACAGGACAAAGTACTGGATTCATCCTCATCATGATGAAGGTAACCCAAGCAAACGGTTTCCGGTCTTTAAAAACAATATTAAAAAATGACGAAAAAAATTCAAAGTTCAGGTTAATTCATTGCAAAAAGATACTGAAACACTAGGCGCATACCAGTGATCCGCACCGTGTGAACGCTCGTCCAGCAATGTACGTGTTTCCTATTACTTTCCGGTAGATAGACCTCAGCACCCGCATGCGGCCGTGCGAATTCCCGGCAGCATGCTGCGGGGTTGCGTATACATTTGTATATGTACAACATCTACGTGTATATGTTGCATATATGTGCACGCTAACATTTAAAACAATATGTTGCCGTATTGCCGAAAATACACATCTGCCGAATACGCATAGTGTAGACTGTAGACCCGGTCTTACGCATATGAAGAGTCAACAGAAAAAACTTGTTAAGCCACTTTTAGCAAATTTCCCATAGGGAAGAAGCTATTACCGTAGGTCTCATGGCGAGACTTAAGCCCGGGACCATGCTATTTTTTCTTCTTTAGGTGCCCAGAGACCAAAAACAATAGTCGTTAAAATTTATATATATGTGTGTGTGTGTGTGTGTGTGTCTATGAACTTGATAACTCTCGTAAAAATGGTCCGATCGAGACCAAATTTGGTAAAGGCATGTATTCATACATTTACTCAGACAAGTTCGTAAACCAGACAGATCGGTCAATCGGAACGGGTAGTTTGGAGGGGTTTTGTACTAATAAATTGGGGTTTTTGCGTTTTTCTTATGTAATTTAAAAATTTTTTAAATTTTATTTTCAACCATTAAAATTAGCTTAAAAAACTACACAATTTTCAATTTTCAGGGGTGCGCAAAAAAAGCCGCTACGGCTGAAGCGCCTTGGGAAAATCCGTCCCTTCGAATGAATGAATAAACTACACAATTTAGTTCCTTAAAGTTTTTCTCTATCTCCAACGGTTACCGACACATTATATAATGTAAACACAGTACAGTACGTTGTATTTTAGGGCTCCAATGTTAATCTTATGGACGATAAGGAAAAATTAATATTTCACTTATCAATCAATATTTTTGGATAAAACTTTATATTTAGCTTCATGTGGTTGAGATCCATCCATTTATGTTTAAAATTCATAGTTTATCATGGCAGCTAACCTGCATACTCTTTTCCCATGTTAATCATATAATAGGAAAACTCCTTTATTTATGGACAGATTTTTATGAAATTTGGTATGAATAATCTCAATAAAAATTTTTATGTTATATTATAAGCCTACTTTAACTGTTCCTCACAGCAGCAAACCTGCATACTCTTTCCTATGTTAATCTTACGGAGAATAGGCAAATAACCCATATTTATTGACAGATATTATTAAAACTTGTCATATATCATTATTATTATTATATTACTGGTTTGGAAATTCGCTGAGCACGGAGGTTTGCTGCAACAGGGGTATTTTGCCTGTCATATCGTATTTTAAATAAGGCCCATCTGGGAAAAATGTGTTAAGTTCTTAATAATACCCCCGTCGCAGCAGACCTGCGTACTCAGCGAATTTCCAAATCAATAATTTAATATATGACAAGTTTTATAAAAATAAGTCCAAAAACATAAGAATTATTTGCCTATTCTCCATAAGATTAACATAGGAAAGAGTGTGCAGGTTAGCTGCTGTGAGGAACACTGAAAGATCATTTCTACCATGAAAAATTTTTATCTTAACATTTATACCAACTTTCGTCAACATCTGTCCATAAATAAAGGAGTTTGCCTATTCCCTATATGATTAATATGGGAAAAGAGTATGCAGGTTTGCTACCATGATAAACACATAAACTATGATTTTTAAGGCTTAAGTCTTAAGTATATATATACATATATACATACATATATATATATATATATATATATATATAAATTTTAACGACTATTGTTTTTGGACTCTGGGCACCTAAAGACGAAAAAATAACATGGTCTCGGGCTTAAGTCTTCCCATGAGACCTACGGTAATAGCTTCTTTCCTATGGGAAATTCGCTAAAAAGGAAAGAATGTGTTGTTAAAGACACTCTTCAAATTTTATTTTTTCCTGAGTAACCTGTTTAACCCGGAAGGATTCACATGCCGGTCGGGTTAATACTATTTTCAGGAAAACTTGTACCTAATCAAGATCGGCAGTATTCTTCGTCACCATACCTCAAGTGCCTCTATCTAGGAATAGCTTGAATCACTTCCCGCATTCCTCCCTTTCCTACATTCTGTGTTACAAATTTGATTTTGTGTAAAGCACTGGTCCGTTTGGCTGTGTGTGAGTGACGGAGACAGTCTGATTCCGGTTTGTTTTACCCTAAGCGAGTGACCGCACCAGTCAAATTGTAGTATTTTTGAAACTGTAGTAGTGTTTTAAATATATTTTATTTGTTCTCAGTATTTACTAATACATACTATAAAAACTATTTAATAAATATCAATTTCCTTTTTTGTTTTGGAATTATTGCTTTATTAGTGGTTTTTGGCTCTCGATTACGTAAGTTGCAATTTTGCAGGTAAAACACTCTTATTACTCACACTTATAACACTCTTATTACTTGTTTTATTTATGTGGCCGAGGATTCGTCTGGGCAAGGTGTAGGGACGTAACCTTTTTCAGTTACTACCTCCCCCCAAAGGGGCCATCCAGGACTTCCGCAAAAAGATAGACTGCCTGGAGGAGAGCCGAATAATATTTACTAAAACTCTTAAACCACTCGGAACATCGTAGTCAGAGGCGATTTTAACGCTAGGGCCATCGAGTGGGGAAAATACATCCTGGACCTCATTGCCAGGGCCGTGCTAGTCGTCCTTAACCAGGGATACACGCCTACTTTCCGGCGCTCCGGACAGAGATGTACAATCCCCGACATAACCTTTATGTCTGAGTCGCTTCTTACGAGGATCTCTGGATGGAGGGTATTGGAGGATTATACTGGCAGTGACCACCAGTACATCGTTTTTGAGATACACGACACACACCATAGAGTAATCGCATTTCGGGGAGAACGTCTGGATGTACTCAAGTTCACCCTGGTCATTTCACAGGGGGAGCAGGAGAATCCTGGCGAGGCTGGTGCCAAGGCATTAGTAGCATCCAAGATGGAACTAATTGTCTTGGCCTTCGATCAGTCTATGCCGCAAAGGAGATTCCCGAGGCGATAAGCAACCCGTCTACTGGTGGACTGATGATTGACTTTTTTTTGTTAAAAAGCCCGCTCTATCCATCATTAGGAATCGATATGCCCTGTCCCATCCCATCCGCTTCCTTCCTCATTCCGCATTCCTCTGTTCTTTCCGGAAGGTGAGTTCCTTCAAGATGAGTTCTTCTGTCCAAGAAACCAATTTTTTAGATTCCTGAGACTGAAATTGCTGAGAATGTGCTATGCTAAAAGTTTTGATCAGAGAGGGGTTCCGACACCCTGGAACAACCCAGTGTGATCAAGAGAAATTGTCTCCAAGCTCTGTGTATGTTGGACACAGTTAGAAAATTGTTTGAAATGTTGTTTCGATCCCATCTGACTTCTGCCTTGCCTTCAGAAAGGTTTCAGAAAGGGGCGATAAACAATCGACGCGATCACCGAAGTTCAGAAAACCGTGGGGAGGGCCAAGAGCTGCAACCATTTCTCCCACCGAGTGGGCTTCTTGTTACGTTTGATGTCAAGGATGCTTTCAACTCAGCGAGGTGGGTTGATGTGTTGGATGCGCCTCTTAATACCTTTCGTATTCCATCATACCTGCTGAGGCTCACAGAGACATATCTCCGCTCCAGACATTCGAGTTTGAAAGGAGAAGGAGGTGGGGAGGTTGGACCTCTGATACCATCGCATCATACTCGGCTCCGGCATATCTCTCTCACTCGAGATGTCCAGAAAACAGGATCTTGGGAGGAGGGACTCTGGAACGTCGCTTACGACAGCTAGTTGCCGAAACGTTATGACGGCTCTTAGTATTGAGCTAGTCCAGCTAAAGTTGAACCAGGTCATGCGCATGCTTTACGCCTGGATGGCCGATTACGGTCTTTTGCTTGCTCTGAGCAAGCCGGAGATTGTGATACTCACAAAAAAGAGGATCAACACCGTCGCCTCGCTGCGAATAGGGAGGGAAGTGGTCCAGACAACGTGTGCTGCCAATTAACTCGGAATCATGGTGGACAACAAACTAAACTGGAGAGACCAGATCTTCTGTATGGGGCGGAAAAGGCTTCTAAGGTGACCACCTTAATGGCCAATGTCGGGGGTTCTTGGTCGAGCAGAAGACGTCATTGATATCCGCAGTTCAGTCCGTTCTCCTTTATGGGGCAGAGGTGTGGGCAGACGCTCTCACCAAGGACATCTACCGGTTGCGACCTTGGTTTAGTGTCAAGCTGCGTTCCGGGTGTTTTCTGCATATCAGACAGTATCAGAGCATGCCCGGTGTTCACTGGAGTCATTCCTGTCAAACTTTTGACAGGGGAGAGGAAGGCGATTTATCAGAGACAAGGCCAGATCGGCAAGGATGCTGCAAGATCTGAAGACTGTTCCCGAACCTTCCAGCAGTGGCAACACAGCTGGGAGTACGAAGCCCGAGGACGATGGACTGTGCGACTCCAACGAGAATGAGAATGAGGAAACATTTACAGTAGAAGTACTTATGGGTGGATCAACCGGGCGGCGGGTTAACCGGGTCCAAAACTAGCAAAAAATTATTATTTTAAAAGAAGTTTTTCATCGTCAATTTTCTCATGAAAACTTTTTTAATTTCAAATACGTGATAATAATACTCTATACTAACGTGAAATTAGTTTTGAAACAAACTGAACATTATATAATAATTTTACTGAAAATATTCTGGGTATTAACTAAAGAGTAGATAAACACGAACTTGAAAGGAAAATAAAATATCGATCAACATTCTGACGAAATAAGCAAGCGCCAGACTATCAATATTTCTTCATTACACCGCTGTTCACAACGCAACTCAGTATCTGATTGGCACGGCCCGTGGCCATGACGACACATGCACTATATTGCGCAATAGATACTGCGCATGTGTGTGAGCGGGGAGAGAGAAGACGGACAAAGGAAGAGAGATAAGGAAGGAGACTGCCAGATGTCGATGAGTCATCACCCCTCCCCTCAGGCCTCAGCCGTGTTTTGTTTGAACAACAGCTCAGCTGACTTGATTTTTTAGTTGCCAGTTTTGATTATTCTGTCGATGAGTTACAGTTTTGAACTAGTTTTTCAATTCATTTCATTAAATCTATTGTTTCAATTTAACTGTTTGTTTGTCTGTATATTGTAATATTTTAAATTAAATTAAGTTGTATATAATCTTTGTAAAAATGTCAGATAATGGTTTGTATGCGATAACAAAATGCCCGCATTTGCATTCGAAGTTATCAGTGACGAAGATTGGTTTAAAGCGTGCTGACAACTAATGATGTATTAATAATAAACTAGGGCGGTTTTTACGTGAATACTTTGAATTATTTTCTTTATTCGGATTAACCGTGTTTTCAGTTATCCGTGCCCTCTCTCCCGCTGATTACCCCGGATAATCGAGGTTCTATTGTATTTTCATAGCAAGTATACTGTAATGAGAGTAAATGATTAATTTTTTGTGTCCTGCTAGTAAAGAACTATTATAATTTACTAAACTATTAATAAATACAATAAATTAAGAATTATATCAAAAATTATGTATCAAAGTATAGTATACAAAGAATATAGAACTACAAATATTTAAGATTACATAGAGACAAAACAATGGAATTTATAGTACAGAATACAACATTAAGTACAAGAAAAAAACTTGTGACTAGTGACGACGCGTCTGAATCTTCAATATCTAGCTCCCCAGGTACTGCCAGGTCGCTGCCACACCGAACAACAACCGGCGACAACCTGCGACTTGGCATCCCAGCGGCAGCTTATCGCTCAAGGGAACTGTTCCATTTGACTCTATGGTACAATTGCCGTGTCGAACAGCTAGCGAGCAATATATAGCATTTTTATGGTGTGTTGCTCACATGACTTTCAACAACCTACATCATTCACTATGGAGGAACATCATAACTACAACACATTACAAGAAACATGTAGATCATTTGCTTCTTGAGGGAGGAGGGGAAAGTTGATGCAAACAATGAAACGATGAGAAAAATATATTTTCAGCTGTTATGAAAAGCAGACATAACAGTATTTTTAGTTTGGGGAAATGTTCATATCTTAATAAATAAAAAGGTTGTGGTATTTTTTTTACCTAACACACTAATGTAGTTGGTTATAATGGTTACAGCAACTGAGATCCGATGCCAGGAGCAGTCTAAGGGAGGGCTCAAGTTTGATGTGATCCTGGCCGACCCGGCAGGTACGCCTCCCCCGCCCAAGCGTAACACCTCGCCCACACGTACCAAGTCTGTGGAGAACATCGAGGAAAAACTAAAGGCAGCGGAGGAGAGGAGACTGGTAACTATCATACTCTACTGGTTTGGTTAACTAAGATTTAATATTTTAAATAATTATTATCTTAATTTTTGTTCTTGAAGTAGTAATAAACTTGCATTCGGAATGGGATACTTAAAGAAAGAAAAACATTAATCACAAATAAGTTATTTTTGTTTAAAAAGTTTTATTCATAAATATGGTCTAAAGGCCCTGTCACACATGACGATTTTACTCGCCGCGACTAGAGTAGCGGCTACTGATGGCATAGTAAGTAGTGGCGACTAGCAATCACAGGCGAGTCAAAATTCACTCGCCAATAAAGTCAGACTTTTTTTGATTTGTTGTTGTACAAGCTCCCTAATCAAGATTCGATGGAGTGTTTGTGATGAGGCAAACAGGACGACAGTGGACTGGACTGACTGAATGGTAAGTGCAATGAAGACTCAAGATTACTCGGGAATTTTCAGGCTCTTCTGCAGAAGCTCATCTCCCCAAGCAATGCAACGAAGTACAAGTGACTTAAGGATTTTACCCAAACTGAAACTGCTTCGAACCTAGCTTCAACTGTGACGAACAAACTTAGACTGACAACCATAACGATCAGATTTCATCACTCGCCGTGGAATCCGTTGTTAGATATTAACTTGGGCAGTTAATATCTAACAACGATTGACCCAAATTTGACCATTTACAACCTTGAAATCTCTCATTAAGAAACTATGAAAAGAAGAAGTGACAGTGTTTGTTTAATTTTGTGTAAGAAGTTGTTTACCATACACTGATGTAATTCATTATTGTATCAACAACTTGTGATGGTGACGTAAATTTTTTAATGTGCTTTATTAGACTTTTAAAATTATTTTATCATGATTTTATTAATGTTCTATTTTGTTAACGATTATTATGTTATTTCAGGGATAAAGGGATTACATTAATTTAATCTATACAATAGCCAGCCATTGCTAAACAGACATTACTTTGTCGACTGCTGTTTTAAGTCCATATCTTATCTTAACCGTATAGCTTTCATAGCACATTTTATGATTTTTTTAAATCTTACGACTTATTAACTCACGTTAAATTCGTCCGATCGACACCAAATTTGGTAGAGATGTTTTCTTACATTGTCTCGGACGAGTTCGTAAACCAGACATATTTATTAATTATTAGTATTTTAATAATTGAAAATACTTATTTGTTAAGTTTTACCAGAAAATTTTCAAAATTTACTTTTTGACATTTAAAAGCCTATAACTTTTGAAATGTAGATTTTACATTAAGGTGTTTACATGTCATTTAGGACCTAAGGTCTATAAATCATGATTGGTTTATGATGTCTTCTCAAAATCGTTTTGTGAGCACGATTCTTATTATTCAATCATTGAGCTTTATGAGAGATTTAGATTTTTTACGTTTTTAAGGGTGAACTACTTTTAATAATAAAAATTTCATAGTAATGAAAAATGCATGGATGTATATATACCTTAATGGTATATATATGGCGGTGGATATACAATCATGCAAAATTTCATCTAAATCAGATTATTGGTGTATTTAGGCTGTGGTTATGTCACACCCTACACTGACATCACTTTGAAAACCTCTTTTTTGGATTCAAAGGCCCCCAAAGCGGTCACATCAACTGAACACTTATTCAAACATTTCAACAAAATAATACTTCCTCCTTATTCTAACAAAGCTGGTAGAAAGTTAAAAGGGATTTTGTAATACAGACAAAATAATATAATGTAAATTAAAAACTATAAGATTATATTAAACTACTCGTATGCTGGTTACAAACATTCGATAAATGGAAAGGCAAAGATAGAACGCAAATGTTGATTTCTGAATTATTTGTGCTTGCTGCATATTCTTAGTTTGATGTTTTAATTCAAATTTGAATGTGTCATTGTAATAAAATAACCTTGCATGCTTTACATTTTGATTACTAATCCTTGAAATGTTGAACCTTTTATTCGGTATATCATTCTAGGTAAGCAGTATTATTAAGGCTTAATCTTTTTAATTTTGTACAGTACATTTAATTATTTTTCAGTCTTTGGAAGCCAAGAAAATGGAGGTCATAGCTGCGAAGTTGTCCAAGATCGAGGAAGCATCTAAGAAGAAAGAAGAAAAAATCAACGAATTTATCACACAAACTAAAGAGACTTTGGATCAGAAAATGGAAACATACTCGGAAAAAAGAGAGGCATGTCTCAGTGATATGAAATCAAAGTTAAAGGATCATGTAAGTGAAATGACTGTGTTTTAATTGTAACTTATATTATATAATGCTAGTTTTGCATGGATGTGGTTCACATTGTATTATAAAGAGTAAGGAATCTATACACATATTCGAAGCAGATGTTTTATTTAAGGTCAGTTTCGTTGTACACTCTAGTAGATTATGCGCATACCGCACCAAGCTCTTCGTGGGCTGTGTACCAGCGTGCTTTGGGAACAACCTGGTTAGTTTCAGCTCTGTGCTTTATAAATTGAATACGATCAATTTCTCCTCAGCGTTTTAGGTTGTCTCAGTGATACAGTGACAGCAAGTGACCTGTGTGCGGTGTAGTTTTGAAATTAATTGACAAACTTACGAAGGGTACGGTGTTATGTCCGTGAAGGGTCCGTTAGCGAAATGCGCATGTAGGTGTGACAATTCAAAAATGGGTGTGAGAATGTTTGTGATGACAAGTTATTTTAAACTTCATATACATATATGTAATGAGTAATTGAATTAAACATTAGAAAATTACAACAGATGATCAGCTGATTATATTTTATTCATATTACAGTTCATTTGGATGGATATAACATTCTTCCCCACTTAAATTTTACTTTGTAATAAAACTGTCCAAATATGTAGAAGTTTTTACTCGGCGCTTGGATTGCTGTAGTTGATGTAGATCACCCCTTGATCTTGTTGAGTTTGTATTGGGTGAGATTGTTCTGTTTTCATTTTTTGTAATCAGTTAATTTTCTTTGTTCTGTAATGTACGGTAAGTCCAACGTGATCTTCTGTAAAACGTTTTGTGTTGGGATTTGAACTATGTCTTTAAATTATTTATTTCTTTAAACAATAGAAAACTACTACACACTTTGATGACCAATAAAACTTCCGATTCTTTTATAGAAGTTCTCAAAGAGCTGTAGATTTAGTTGATAAGTCTGGAATGAATCTTGCGTAGTATGTCACCATGCCTAGGAATGTACGAACTTCATTGACGTTTTTTGGTCTTGACATTTCACTGACGTCAAGAATCTTCTCTGGAGATTTTGATACCTTACTGTATGGGATAAGATATCCAAGATACTCAATTGTATCAGTGAAAAACATACATGTGTCCTTGTATAAATGGATGTTATTATCTTCAAGTCGTTGGAGACAGTTCTTCTGGTTTTCTAAACTTTCTTCCTTAGTTGAACCATGAACAATTATGTCATCAAAATACACCTCTACCTTTGAAAGACCCTAAGATTTCATCCATGATTCGATTGAAGTCTGCTGGGGCTTTTTTGATTACAAAACTTAGTCTATGCATTCTGTAAGTTTCTCTATGAGTAGTTATGGTTTTAATTTGACCACTTTCTTTATCTACCGGTGTGTGTAAATAGGCTGTGTAGATATCTAGATTACAAAACACTCTAGAATTTTGTAAGCTATGTAGAATATCTGGAGTGTGTTTGATATGGAAACTTTCTGAGACTAATTGGTCACTAACCCCAACTTTGTAATCTAATTTTTAAGAATTACCACAAGCGGAGAACACCAATTGCTTACCTCTGTTTTTGATATGATACATGCAGATTCTATAATGTTTAGTTCCTCTTCAACTTTTGATCGAAGTGCAAATGTAATGATGCGTTCCTTTGTGTACTGGTTTGGCATTGTCCCGTAATTTTAGAGATACCTTATGGTTTGGAAGACAGCCAATTTTCTGCTCGAAACATCTGGGAACTCATGTAGGACATCATCTATGGAGTGAATAGAGTTGCTGGAAATATCATTTGTTATGTGTGTATCTAACTCTTGGAGATTTATGCTCAAATGTCTAATCTATGTTCCGCCAAGAACAGCAGGATGATCATCAGGTATTATTTAAAGATCCTAGTTTGATTGTACTCCTTTGTGTGTCATTGGAACGTTTACCTTCCCTTTAAGGTGAAAATATTTTTAGTGTAAGCGCTAAAGAAAATGTTTGTAGGCGATATAGGAGCCTATACATGTGTGTATATATTGTATATACATATATATAATATATTTTTTATTCAAGTTTTCAAAATCAGTTTCTGATATAAGTGAATGTCCTGCTCCAGAATCTACTTCACAATCCATAGGTATACCAGAAATCAATACTGTAACTATTTATTTTTATAAAACTAATTTTTTTATAGATCCAGTGTTTGCATATATATTGACTACTTGAGAGTCGCGATTTACATAATTGAATCCAAACTCATCAGTATAACAAGTTGTAATTTGTTTGGTAGATGAACTTATATTATTTTTAGAGGTGTTTAAGGAAACATAGCCTTGTTTTGAACATGAATTACAGTGTAAAGATGTTACTTTACATTTACACTCAGATGCAAGATGATGGTTTCAACCACATCTGAGACATAGGTTGTTAATTCCTAACTGTGCCAGATTAATCTTAGATTTAGATTTCCATCCTGAATGATTAGAACTATGAGCTTGGTTACTCTTGTCTTGGTTCTTATGTTTATTTTTAGATTTTCTTGTTACTTTACGAGGATTGTTGGTTACCTGGTGCTTAGTCAGAGCTTATACCTCAATACCGCTCGTGACGCTTTAACAGCTGTAACTTTTATAACCGCTTCTTTGGACGAGGAAGTTCTTTGAGACAATATCGTCAAGTAGTTTGTGTTGGCTCTCTGAAATAACCTTATCTATTTCCTTTAACTGATCTTGATTCATTGTTTTGAAAATATATTGAATTAAACTTGTTAATTTATCCCCAATAACTCGTCACCAAATATTTTAAACTTCATATACCGGTACATATATATAATCAGTAATTACACACATTTACTAAAATATTGTGTATTTAAATTATTAAATAGAATTATCAAAATTGTCACAAGAAAACTAGGAGATAAAAACATGTAAAACATAAACATTAGAAAAGTACAAGAGATGATAAACTGATTATATTTAATTCATTATGCAGCTCATTTGGATGGATATAACAGAACCGCTCGAGTCGTCTTACTTTGATGATTTGGTGGCTTCAGTAGACTTTAAGGATTCATTAGAACAGGCCTTCATAATAAAACTGGTTTCTCACACAAATTCCATTATGTTTGAATACCTTAAGTTTAACAGCTGTGTTCCTACTTGGTTCCAAATTTAGCACAAAATGTTATCAAGAAACATCAACATATATATGTGTGTGTGTGTGTGTGTGTGTGTGTCATATATTAGTGATATGTCATCATATATCAACAAATATAAGTTGGATTTCATTTGTTAAGCTTTAAGACATAAGATTAAACCTGAACTTATTGTCCTGTAACTGGTTGGCATTATGCAACTCAAATCAAGGTATGTATATTCTATTTTTTAGTCTTAGTTTGCTTTTTTGGTTTATTCTTTTTTTAATTACTTTCTGTTGTTCGATGCACCTGAGAGCTAGTTTGTCAGTGTTTTGCGCTTTTAGCTGGAGTCAGTAGAAAAGGTTCGTCAGAACCTCGAGCAACAGACTTTGGAGGTGAGGAAGGAAGTGGAAGAAAAACTTAAACATGCTTCGGATTTACGAGACGGAGTTCTTAAGAACATAGCAGAGCGTCTTAAGGAACATGTAAGTTTTGTTGTATATTTTCAACAAAATATCTGATGGGGTTTGGTTGAGTAAAAATGACTAATTTGATACAAAAAAAAAGAACAGTACAGAATAGTTACGATTATTTTCTTCTAGTTGTTCATCATATTTGCTTAAATGTGCTGCCCCAAATTCAGGTTTATTTTCCTACATTAAAGGTGTTATTATAATGACTTGGTGTTAAGAAGGTCCATAAACAACAGTAAACAGTGTTACTTAAACTTTTATTTCAACATCTTGTTACCATTATTTTTCAAAGGTTTTATTTATATTTATTTATGTAGTACAAATTTAAAGTTATTAGTAATAAAATTCTTTCTTCTGTTGGTCATCATAATAAATTAGCCATTTCTATTCCCCCAATAAATCTACATTAGATAACTGATTTATTTTATGTAAACTCAAGATAAAAATTTGAGTGGGTACTTCAATGGGCTTTAATAAACTTTAAATAGACCTTGATAATTTAATGTTTGTTATATATAATATCATATGGACTATGGTAAAGTCTAGTTAACATATTTGCTGCTAAAATGCATGCAATAGAGAGTGGTATATGCCTTTTTTAACGGCCTTTTTTTCGCAGCAACGATCGTGTACGCTTTGCTCTAGGGGACGTTCTTTTACCGATACGCACACTTTTTTGTTCTAATATTTTTCTAAACTCAAGTCAAAAACACATTTATTTGATTTTAAATTATAAATATACTACACTAACATAAAAATACACAGTTTACAACACTGCCAGCCCACCCTGATGTGTTTCATTCACTTGTGCCAGTCATCAACACACTTACCCGTGACACACAATCCTGGCTGGTCCTCACACTCGGTGCAATGCCAAATGACCCTTTTATGGATATTCCTCTTGCTGCATTCTCGGCACCTTTTATTTTTTACCCCTTTGGCACAACTTGCCTTTTTGGTGCTTCAACAAAACAGTATTTCCCTATTTACTAATTACAAATACATGATATTTACACAAACATGTTGCCATAGAAATGTGTACATAACAAACACAGGCACTGGAGAAGTGATAGCAGCTCACAGACGTATTTAAGCAACAACGGAATGGCGGCAACAATCGTGTACGGGCGCACCTGGGGACAAGCCTGTGCGGCACCAATTGTTGCCTCCTGCAACGAAAATGTTAAAGAAGATTTATAATTAATTATACAAGTTCTACTTACACATTGTTTAATTCCTATGGATTTTAATGATAAAGACAATCCAAAAAGTATTACAGAAAACCTTTTAATCCAAAAATGTCATCTATGTGGTAGCCTGATAATAATTCAATCAATGGTAATGTATCACACTGTTTTACTACTTATCTGTTGTTAATAGCTCTTTTGGTTGACTATTGCACCCTTTTTGTTAAATATTATTATTTGCTATGTGTTGTGTTGCACTTTATCATAGGAGGAACAGGTGAAGAAGGTAAGGGCTAGCAATCAGGAAAGGATTTGTCAGTTAGAAAACCAAATCCATTCCAAGCTAAAGGAAGCTGAAGAACGGCGTTTGTCGAAGGAGAAGTATCAACTGGAAAAGCTCAGGGAGCAGGTCTGTAGAAATCGTGAAATCTCTTTGTTATTACCTCCTTGACTTGTTTCAGTAGTACATCTCAATACAGGTTTGTCAAGTGTAGTGTATGGTTTTGAGAAATGGGTTAATGTAGTAGTAATGTTTGAAAATGCTGTAGTAATAGTTTTTTGCACTATAAAAATCTTCTATAACAGGTTTTACGGGCTACACTGGTTTCAATATAAAAATCTAGCCACAAAATTTACACAAAACATTGATACTTACTTAGTCTACTTGCAGGAACAGGGAGTACTGTGTTTGCGTTTGAAATTTCAAAGGTGCTCAAAATCAAACTCACATTTTACCTGGTATTCATTTTTTTAACCTGATCCGTATGATTCGGATCCAGATAAAATCGACTTTCGAGCAATAGGGGAAACAGGAAAAAGTCAGAGAATTTAAAACTGTATTAAAAAGTCAGGGAAAAGTCGGGAAATTTCTACATTGGTCAGGGAAACCGCCCAAGGAAATCGATATTTTGTAAAGGATTCAGAACTTACAAATTTGGCAAAACTAATAACAACCATTCTTTCTTCTTTCTACTCATCAGCGAGCCGGTTTGGAAGTGAATGAATAGTGGTTGTCGACGAATGCCATGTATTTTTCTTGTTCGCTCTTCAATTGATGTGATTCTGTTTATTTGTTTGTTTTAATTTAACAATTTGATTATGTGTGTGAATGAGTTCATTTACTAATGGTGCATCCATGTTGTATTTAAAAATTAGTCAATAGTTACACACGTTTTTAGTCAGGGAAAATGCTGCATCTAATATGAAAAAGTAAGGGAAAATCAGGGAATATGATTACTTGCTAGACACCCCCCGTTTATTCACATTTCCATGTGAACGAACATTTGTCATCTTCTACTTATGTTTGTAGAAAGTAACAAATTTCCACAAGAAAATGAAATGATTTGAGTACATAACTTAAAATGAATTATTGAAATTCAAAACCGTAGTAATCAAATCCACGATTTGGACCTCTTCGCTGGTTCGGGTAATTTAAACGTTCCTATTAGTCAGAACATGTTCTCCTTATATTTTATAGGTGGAGGTTGAAAAAAGTAATCAATTCTCTTTTACACCTGACATTGAACCATGTTCAGTCACTAGAAGCTAAATAATTTTTTCCCAAACACATATTAATTTAACCCCAATAAAAGAATAACCAAAGTATCGATGTTAGAATTTTGGATACAAATACAAATATGCTGTATTTTTATTTTTTAACTGGCTGGGTGGTGTAGTGGTTATAATACCCGCCTTCAAAGCTGAAGGTCGCCGGATCGAATCCCGCAAGGGTCGAATCTGGACCCAGTCGCCATTTGTCATTGGGCTACTAATTAATGATACTTCCTAACAACAGGTCGACGTTAGGTAGTAACAAGACCGGGGTTTGGACCGTTCCCCATCAAAACGTTAAAAATGCCACTGGCGTAGAAATACACAAAATAAAAATAAAAAATAAAATACATCAAGTATTGAAATGACATCTGCTGGATGGTTAAAAAAATGTTTATTGTCTTCTTTCCATGAACTCGGTCATTGTATAAAATGGATTGTTGATCAGCCTTTCTGTTAAAGCAGTCTTCATTCTTCTCCTGGTGTGGCATCTCAGTTCTTCTGGCAGTAGGTTATGCAGAACTTGGCTTAAAATACCTACCTTGTGGTATGGTCGCCATTTCAAATAATCTAATCTAATCAGCTTCATGCCCATGTAGGAGGGTTTTTTTCATATTGGGTGAGATGGTGAGCTGGGGGACAGTATCTTGTACCATGTCGAGTGTTGTATCCATGGAACTGTCTATTTTGTGTAAACATTTTTCCATTGGCATACAGGATGATTTCTTTTATATAGAAATTTACTAATGTCATTAATCTTCAGAGTCTTGAAAGCTTCTCTACAAGTTTATCTGAAATTAAGCTCAGCTAAGGCTCTCACAACCCTCTTTTGCAGTATAAAAACTCTCTGAGGATTTCTTGCCGAAGTTCCTCCCCAAACAATGAGGCCTGAGATGTGTTTCAAACAGAGAATGGCAGGCTATTTTTGCAGTAGAAGGGTTGCTAATGGATTTTGTACATTTAATCACATAAAGTGATGAATTGAGTTTAGGAAGGAGGTTATCTATATGCTGTGACCAGGTAAGACCTTCATCTACTAGGACTCCTAGATACTTGACCTGGGTATTTATTTCTACATGAGGTATTGTTGGTACATCTTCTCCCATAAGCCAGTTGGCTTGTTTTTCCTGGATTTACCACCAAGTCGTTAGAGTGGCAATATTGGTATGCCATGTTCAGTGCTGTGAAAGATTTTACATCTAGATAAATTGTTTCCGCTTAAAAGCAAGGTGATGTTATCAGCTTACATCGATATCATACAAAAGTTTCCCAGGTCTTCTGATATATCATTTGTGAAGAGTATAAACAATTTTGGTCCTTATATAGATCCCTGTGGTACTCCCAGATTCAGAGGAATAGGTTTCGATCTAATTCTTTCTGTAATTCCATTTTTTGTTTGTGTGATTTCTACTATTTGTTTCCGGTCTTCAAGATAGCTTTTGAACCATATCTTAGCTGTGCCTTTAATGCCTAATTTGTCTAACTTGTGTAATATGAGTTCATGGCTCAAGCAGTCATGCTTTGCTTAGGTCAAGGAAAAAGCTTGTTGTAAGTTTACCCTCCTCGAGAATGTCAATTATGTAGCCTGCCAAGTCGATCAGAGCTGTCGTGGTTGATTTCCCCTTCATAAAGCCATGTCGTCTGTCAGATAGCAGATTGAAATTTTCACAATAGTCTACAATCCTTCTCAAAACAACTTTTTCCAGGATTTTTGAAAAAGTTGATGACTTATTTATGATGCTTGTGAGCCGGCAGGGAGACAGCTGGTTGCCTGATTTTCACGATAGTCTAGGTGACAGTAAGGACTGAGGTTGTGTAATCGAATGTATTAAAACAGTAAAAATTACCTCGAAGTTTGACATCTCCATCGAGAACATCTGTTGTAATCATCGATAATTTTGTTTGAACGTGGCGTGAGTCAGAAGTTTTGAACGGAATGTTATTACCCGGGGCCTCGGGTTAATTTCAATGTCATCTCGGGTATTTTGTACAACCCGATGCCTTTCGGGTAGTTATTACCCGCCCAACCCGACATCTAATAGAAGCCCGCCCGAATGAAACCCGAGACGTGCCGAGCCCACCCGACCACTCAGGTTCACGCAATTACCCGAATTTGCGGGTACCCGCAGACCTATAGTAGAAATCAAGCAAATTAGATATTCAAATTAGGACAAATTAAAAATATTGTTTTAACTAATTTAATATATTTTACTTTTACATGTAGTTATTCATTAGAGATCTCTGAAAACTGAGGCTGGTAGTAGTAAAATCCTTTAAAGGTTGGTGTTTGTTGTCTGTGTGATAATATTGTCATTGTATTTGTCTCAGTGTTCTTAGTGTTGTTTTTGTGTGATGCATGCTAGAACAAAGTGAAAATAGAGAAGATAAAGCTGTTGAGCCAAGAAGAAGAGAAGAAAATCCGAGAAACTATCCAGGAGAAATTAGAGACAGCTGAACAAAATCGGCTGAAAGAACTAGAAAGGAAAATAGAAATCGCTAAGATGAATGTATGTTGTTAGCGTTTGGAATGGTTTATGGCTAATTTTAATGTTCTTTAAAAGTTTAACTCTATGCACGATTATTAGTTTAACATGGTAATGGTTATTATAACAAAGCTTTCTTTTGAATCTTTAAATATTTTTATCATATAGTTTTTAGATAATCTTAAGTATTCAGTGTTCTAAATTAACGTAGTAATCTTATTTAAGTTTTTAGCTGTGTTCTCGTCATTGCATGTAAAGTGACTTGTTACATGACGCGGCTGCTAGTACTGCTGAATAAGAAAGCTCACTGTGTTCATTATTACTTTCTTTCTGTGCATTGATTTTAGGTTAGAACCATTTTTCCTTCCTATAGTAATGAGTTTTTTTTATACTCATGAACCTCTAAGACTCAGATTGACCTGAAGTGGAAATTGTTGTTATCAAGTTTCTTAACCCTTACCGGGCGGCTGACGACTTTTCTCTCAGCACAGTAGGGTCACACGGCACGGTAAACGAGTTTATTCATGATCAATCATTTTTCCACATTCACTGCGCTGTAGTTGAAAACAACCGATACAGTGCATGGTGATTTCGCTTTAGCCTCTATGCACCCACAAAACCAATATGACGGCTTTGTTGAAATATTTAGTGACTGAAATTAGTTGCTATGCGACTTTAGCCAGTATTCGTGCGCTCATGTAATGCTCTTAACAGTAAAAATTGCGAGTCACTATGGCCAGCTGTTTTCACTTTCACTAACCTTGTTTGTTGACATTTTTGTCAATGTGTGTTTATTTCCATTGTGTTTTAGCAGTAAATATTATATATTGTATAAATTTTTATTGTATAGGATTTATTAACTTATTATTAACTGAAATGGCTCATCCAGATGAAAAATGCTTTTTAAGATATCTAAAAATAGTCTTAAAATCTTCAATAATTAAAAATGAAGCAAATTTCTGTTTTTTGCTTTATTCAATCCACCTAAATCCCAAAATAACATCGGGGATTTTTTACACTAAATGAGCAGGGATTGTAATTTTGATTAGCGCTTTAAGGGTTTAACTTAATAAACAAATGGGTTTTGCATCCCCATCCCACCTGTCCCTAGCCACCCTAATAGCCAAGCCAACGCATCACGAGTACTATAGTGATAACAACAGCCTCCTTGGTCAGTGTCACCTTTGTGACTTGTTACATGACGCGGCTGCTAGTACTGCTGAATAAGAAAGCTCACTGTGTTCATTATTACTTTCTTTCTGTGCATTGATTTTAGGTTAGAACCATTTTTCCTTCCTATAGTAATGAGTTTTTTTTTATACTCATGAACCTCTAAGACTCAGATTGACCTGAAGTGGAAATTGTTGTTATCAAGTTTCTTAACCCTTACCGGGCGGCTGACGACTTTTCTCTCAGCACAGTAGGGTCACACGGCACGGTAAACGAGTTTATTCATGATCAATCATTTTTCCACATTCACTGCGCTGTAGTTGAAAACAACCGATACAGTGCATGGTGATTTCGCTTTAGCCTCTATGCACCCACAAAACCAATATGACGGCTTTGTTGAAATATTTAGTGACTGAAATTAGTTGCTATGCGACTTTAGCCAGTATTCGTGCGCTCATGTAATGCTCTTAACAGTAAAAATTGCGAGTCACTATGGCCAGCTGTTTTCACTTTCACTAACCTTGTTTGTTGACATTTTTGTCAATGTGTGTTTATTTCCATTGTGTTTTAGCAGTAAATATTATATATTGTATAAATTTTTATTGTATAGGATTTATTAACTTATTATTAACTGAAATGGCTCATCCAGATGAAAAATGCTTTTTAAGATATCTAAAAATAGTCTTAAAATCTTCAATAATTAAAAATGAAGCAAATTTCTGTTTTTTGCTTTATTCAATCCACCTAAATCCCAAAATAACATCGGGGATTTTTTACACTAAATGAGCAGGGATTGTAATTTTGATTAGCGCTTTAAGGGTTTAACTTAATAAACAAATGGGTTTTGCATCCCCATCCCACCTGTCCCTAGCCACCCTAATAGCCAAGCCAACGCATCACGAGTACTATAGTGATAACAACAGCCTCTTTGGTCAGTGTCACCTTTGTTTTGTTTCAGTGACCTAGTCTTTCTTGTAACGGTTCGTTTTAGTTTCGGGTAGGAAGAAGCTATTATGGCTGGAAAAAGAAAAAAGGTTGTCATTACGATGGAGGAAAAACTTCACACATTGAAACGTTTGCAAGCGGATGAAAGTGCAAAGAAGGTGGCAAATGAGATGGGAGTTGGGACTAGTACAGTGACTGGAAAAAATCCTGTGAAAAAATAGAAAAATGGTGTTCTAATCAGGCATCAAGTTCTGGAATGAATAAGTGCAAAATGATGAAAACAGCCTTGAATGACAAAGTGAACGAAGCAATATTTTTGTGCTTTACGCAATGTAGATCAAGGGATCAAGGACTGCCCGTGTCTGGACCGATTTTGCAAGAAAAGGCTCTTCAATTTCATGAAGAATTTCAAATTCAAGAAAGAATCAATTTCAAAGCTAGTGAGTGAGGGATGTTTGGAAAAGTGGAAAAATTGATATGGGGTAAGAAAGCTTCAAATAAGGTGAGAAAAGTTGTCAGCAGACGAAAACGCTGTGAGAGAGTTTAAAATATTTTTGCACAAGCTTATTGACGAGGAATAAATCACAGGGGGGACCAGTTATACAACTGTGATGAAAGTGGTTTCAACTTTAAAATGCTACCTAGCTGCACTCTGGCCTCCAAGGAAGAAAATACTGCTCCTGGTTATAAGAAGAAAAAGGAGAGGGTTACAATATTGGCCTGCAGCAATGTCACAGGAAACAATAATCTTAAACTTTGCATGATTGGAAAATCAAAGAAACCAAGGGCATTTTAAAACATCCATCCTTCCATCAATGTTGCCGGTGTGATACAGAGGACAAAAAAGCGCTTGAATGAACTCTGCGATCTTCAAAGAGTGGTTCAACAATTCATTCGTTCCGTCCTTGGAAAAGTATGCAGAAAAAAATAAGTTGCCAAAGAAGGCTATATTGTTGCTCAACAACGCCCCTTCACACCCATCTGCAAATGAGCTGAGAAATGGAGAAATAAAGTACGTGTTTTTGCCACCGAACGTTACCTCTTTGTGTCAGCCCATGGATCAGGAGGTCCTTGAAACACTGAAACGTTTGTATCGACGTAAGTTACTGACAATCATTATTGCGGGCATGGATGTGAGAAAGAGTGTTTCGGAGTGCCTTTAAGACATTGACATGCTGGATGTAGCCTTGTGGGTTTTTAGCGCTTGGGAAGAACTCAAGCCAATAACTTCAATTAAATCATGGATAAAAGCTTTTGGACCACAAAGTAGACCAAGAAGTAGGAACAGACATCTGCAATAACAAAACAAATGAAGAAATCGTCCAACTTGTTAGAAACGTTCCTGGTTGTGACAACATAAACAGTGACGAAATTAAGTTCTAAATGGAGTTCAATGACAGTGATATAATACTTTACTTTACTTATACTTTTAACTGAAATGGCGACCTACCCAGGTAGGTATTTTAAGCCAAGTATGAATGAGGAATGAATGTAGGATGATTGTGGCGCGATCTTGTAGTCTTGTTACTGACTAAGGCCGACATGTTCCTTAGACAGGACTGTTAATTAATAGCCCAACAGCCGATGGCAAATAAGGGACCTACAGTTTAACGTGGAATCCGAACCACACCCTCTGAATTACGAATTGGTCTAATTATGAGGATGGTCTTTGTGGATTAACGTAGTATTCAATAGTGCGGACGTTAATCCACACAAGAGAACACCACAACCACCGCCATCTCTCACAACTATCCACAATTCGTGACTTCCAAGTAGCTGGATTACAGGATGTCGCCACCATCCCAATCATAATAGACTTAGTAAACACAGACCCAGCTCCTGACGACGACGAAGAAGAAGAAGAAGGTCAAAAAACAACGATGACTCACAGTGAAGCTTTTCAGGCCTTCAAACAGCTGATCGAATATATAGAGAAGCTAGAACAAGCAACGACAGCCGATCTACTGCTCTTTCGTAGGTAGAGAGACATTACATCAAAGAAACGTGTTCTTAGAGCTAAGCAAGCCACAATAACATTGGTTTTTTCACCAAAATTAACTGTGAGTAAACTGTACAAAGAAAGAGTTTTTGTTGTCGTTTAATTTAATTTTACTGTATAGTACTTTTCATTAGATAGATTTCATTTACAGTAATTTATTAAATAAAAAAGTAGGCTAACATTGTATTACTCTAGTACTGTAACGCCTGCTTTGTACTGTATTACGTAATTTTTTGAGTTTTGATATTATTAAAGTGTTAGTATTACAACCAAAATTATGTTTTTTTTATTTAATATCCGGATGTTTTATTCCCCTCTCATATCCGGATTTTTTGCTATCCGGATTGGCCGTCGCCACATTAGTCCGGATATGAGAGGGTTTACTGTACTTTTTGTTACTAGCTCAATGCTTTATCTAAATCATTTTTGGAATGTTTCATACTTTGTACATATTTTCAGAGTTAATTTATACCCTGCGTGAGACATTGTGTCTCACAAAATCCTGGCCAAAAACCTCGATTTTTATGGTTTAAGAGATTCTGATCTCTCCATCCTTCGCTCCTATCTTGAGAGAAGACATCAGGTTGTTAACTGTTGGCAGAGCTGTGTTAACTTTAGTGCCAGTAAATAAAAAATACTTCCATTTATGGCTACATTTTAGTAATTAATTAATTCATTATAAACTTTTTTATTTAATTTTAATTATGATTCATAGTGTTATGTTTCATGTTGTCATTCTCAAGCCTGAATAAATAATCTAACATATATTTTAAAAAGGAAAAAATTAAATATAATATGTAAAAAATTTATTGTATAACTTTTACTTTTTAATATCAATCTGCATGTATTTTGCCATCTATGATCAAATCATGTATTTTTTAACATGAATATAGTTAATCTTAATAAAAATTCTTATTTTTAAAAGTTACCTTACAAGAACCTTTTACCTTAACAAAGAAAAAAGCTGGAAACATGTGAATGGCAGCATACAGCATTAGAATGATGCAAGTGGATGAGGAATACTAATTTACATTAGTTTTGTATGAATGGCTTGACTTTCTATGGTTTAGCTACATGTGGTTTGGTCAAGATCTCCAGTGTGATGACTGTTCACTTGTGACTAACAGTGTCCGATGTGTTACAGGAGCGGCGAGCTGAGGTGGTCCGTCAAAATAAGAAGCTTTCGGTCAATCAGGAGGAGCAAAATACTGCGTCCTCCGGTTAGACAGCCAACACCAATGCCGCTTCTTTGTATTAGCCAGGGTTTTTTTTACCAAGTTATATTTTAAATATTGTATATTATGTGATCTACATACACTATGAGTGGAGCAAGTCCCATCTGACATTCTATGTAAATTAGTTGTGGTGAAACATGGCTTCTTGTGACTTGGCTTCAGCTGATGTTCGCACATGTAATATCATGATTCGTACACTGCCTTTTGAAAGATATTTTTGGGAGTTGAAAAGTCGATTTATATCCATGGGTGAGAAGCTTTTATTCGCCTTGTGATATTGATGTAAATCTATTTTATACGCTCTATAGTTGTCTAATTATTTTATCAAGTGAACATTATTTGAAATTTTTTATAATGTGCAGAATCAGGTTTTTATACACAGTTAAAATTGATTGTTTTTCTCTATACTTATTTATAGTTATTGTCCTGGTTAAACTTGTTGGGTCCACCGAGCTGATTTGTTTTTTCCTACTATTTATTTACATTTTTTGATTTTTACTATTAAAATATTCTTGTTTTGTGAGCTCTATTTTATTTTAATAATTTCAGTTCAATAAGCAAGTGCCGTTATTTTTTAAAGCAGAGGCTTAGGTGCTGGGTATCGGGTGATCATTTCCTTGTACATTTGTGTAACTGTTGAGTATATAAGATGTGTTTTTGCTTCAAACGCCTTAAAATGCCTTTGTTGCTAATTGTTTGATGCTTTCAGTGCCCTTCATTATGCCTTAAGTCATTAACTTGTTCAATAGAATGACACCTCTGCTGTTTTAGGCTTATTAAAAGTGACTTCAATATTATTTACAGCCTTTGTGCTTTTGGATACAAATTTTGATTATGAATATATTATTTGTAGAAATTTAATCGAAATAAAATTTAGTTCACATTGAAGTATTACTGCATTCAACCCATAGGTTTTCTTTTCTTTAACCCTAGAAGTGGCAAGCTTTTTACTCTTAACAGTAACATAAAAATAATTACTAATATCTTTTTGAAATATCAAAGTTTAAACAAAAAAAAGCTTAAAACATCCCCCCCCTTATAACCACTAACCAAAAGCAAAACAGGTGTCCACTGCAATCCCAATTAAGCCTACAAATGCCGTCAACTTCCACCCAAGCCGGTCACCGTTTATTTAAGGTGGGCCCCCCACTCCTCTTAACCACAATTTGCAAGCCAAATTGGGATTGCTCATGGTCGGGATTCGAACCCTAGCACTTCCGAATGGCTAGAACGTTACGCTCGTCAGCGTAGCTCGTTAGCCGGCTCGGACAATCAGTGCCTAGGAATAGAAAGCGCTCACTTGGTTATAGACCTGCCCGGTGGCAGGCTCTTGTACTACGAGAGTAGTTTCGGATGTTAGCCCCCAGAGGGCAACACGGTCTCGTAGGCGATAGTGTCTAACAAGTACACTAAACTCACGACAGATGCCTCCACCTGCCAATTCTTATTGAATATGTAAATGCGTCGTAAATTACGACTTTGCCATTTCTAGGGTTAAAGCTGTTTGGTTACTACTGTAGCGGACTAACCTAGATGGGGCACGGTAGTTCCTCAAATTACCATGTGTGGCTCTAGGATAGGAATTCATTTACATATTCATTTATGAATGTATGTAAGTCCTTTATGCTTTGCCAAACTACTCATCTTTATCGCCATGAAATTTTAGGAAGTTGCTTTATATGTATGTGTCCGGGAAGGTTTAGTGAAAAAAATTTTCATAAACTATAACTTTCCATTTTATGGTGTTTTCAATTTCTAATGTTAATGGAACTGAAATTATTGACAATTTATCTACCATCAAAACATTTGATTTCTTAAGCTTCAGCTGTTTACTTTCCATTAGCAATATGATTTACTATCCAATGCCATCTCAATCATTCATTAATTTAAAACTATGAAGTAAATACGTGCTGTGCGAAATTAACATCTTTATTCGCCACGTTAATAGTTTACGGTTTTTGGGGATTACATATTTATATTTTTTATTTCCTGTTTGATTAAACGTCACGTGTTTACATGTTGGCTAAATAAAAAATAGTTACAATGTTTATAAATATTACGTTTATTAAATCAGCTGTTGCTGTATTATAATATATTATTATTATATTATAATGTATTATATATATTATTATATGTATTATATATATTATGCTGTTGCATATCTTTTCATTATTAGCCGCATTACAGTTAGGATTGGTTTGGGCTTTTCATCCGTGTTCTAATGGACAAGTTGAAAATTATGTTGAGGCCATTAAACTCAAAGAAAACTTTGCCAAGAACAATCCCCTAAAGGTTTAGAAGCTGACATAAACAATGTTTTATTCAAGTATAAAATAACACTACACATAAGTTAACTGCTGGAATGTCACCTGAGTGTTTTTAGGATGTCACCTAAGATGTATCTTAGATTAGGTAATCTCAAGATGAAAACAAGTGTTGACAAGAAGGAAGGGGAAGAAAGTAAAGAAGCCAATACAAGTTCATCTAATCTGAAATCTTTCAGATTAGATGAACTTGTATTATGGACGGAAATCAGAGGTAACATTATTATACGGAAACCTGGCGTAAGCTTGAAAAGACTAGGGCGGAACATGAGGAAAGTTAAAGACCAACTAAAACAAAAAAAGATGTCGAAAACAAGGAAGACAGTAGTTAAGTCTTGGAAGGAAGGAATCTGGATTTAATGTCACATGTTTTATAAAAACAAAGTTGTGTGTTGTTGTATTTAGTTAGTTCTTGCTATGACATGAGGTTGTCTGTAAAGTAAGATTCCCTTGATGCTTAAGTCGTGAAAAGCACTGATACAGCAAATCCCGCCCTGCCACATTGGTAATTTATTTACCAGACCACCTTGTGTTGTTTTCAAAAGGCCACAAAATTTAAAAACATGTTGGTGAGACCCAAAATTCAAAATTCCCGGTCTAAAAAATTAGGTAATTGTCATGGCTGTGAACCATGCTATAAGCCCCGCGTGTGGCGTGTGAACAAGCCCCGTTGTGGCATTTGCAAAATTATGTGTAATTCCACTGAATTCAAAAGCAGTGTGACTAACAAAGATTACCCAATAGTTGGAAAATCAACGTGTGAAACCCACAATGTGATTTACCAACTATCACGTAAACATTGTCCAAACCAAAAGACTGTATTGATCAAACATATAATTCACTTCGAGTTCGTATTACTGGCCATCGTTTTGATGTGGTACATGAAGATCAAAGGAAACCTATTTATAATCATGCTTCTCACCACAACCAAAACTTTGAAGGCTACTTTGAGCTTAAAGCCCTTCACAAAATTAAGCCACATAAAAATGCAAAAAGTAACCAACTAATTTTGAGAAATTCTGAATTGGCACAACAGTTGGTTCTAAAATCAAAATTTCCATCCGGTTTAAATTTGAGATAAATTGATAAAAACTATTCAACTGAATTGAAAATAACTTTTAAAAATCACATGTATAAACCTCTATTTATTTTAAAATGTACCAAATCATATGTTCCACATTTAAAAATGTACTGTCAAGACAATCACATGTTAAAATATTTAGTCACTGTTTATTATTGATTATTAATTGTTCTCTCATTTCTATTTTCTCAAATTCTTGAAAACGTTTATGTATTTACTAAATGAAAATTCGCATAACTTTTCCTTTTCATATTTCATTTATTCTATTGAACCAGTTGAATAATTTTATTAAGTCATTGGACACATTTCTACACACTTCATTATAATACTAGATATAGAAACCAACAATGGCAAACTTTCCATAATACAGAAGTTCTGTAGCAGATTTTCTTATTCAAAATTTAGGCCTAAATTATTTAATAAACTCTCCCTATTCATAAAATAAATGTCATGGTGGAGTATGTAGTTTTAAATTGCTATTTGTCCTATTTGTAGAAACACAGTTTTTATACTCCCTGGTTAGAACTGGTTCAATGATCAGTCTCGTGTGGGTGAATTATCCTAGTAAGAGGATTCGTCAACAGCTTCTTCAATTGAGTCTCCGAGAGTGTTGCCGATGGAGACCCAAGGGTCCACCTCTACCTCTTAGTGATCCAGGAGGAGTGAATACTTCACATCACAAGTCAGCTGTTTTCACAATCCAAATATGGTAGCCAACTGCCGTACTAATAATGTCCTATTTTAGAGTAGTAGCAGTAAAACAGATGACAATTACCTCACCTTAACCCTAGAAGTGGCAAGCTTTTTACTCTTAACTGTAACATAAAAATAATTACTAATATCTTCTTGAAACATCAAAGTTTAAACAAAAAAAGCTTAAAACATGCCCCCTCCCTTATAACCACTAACCACAAAAGCAAAACAGGTGTCCACTGCAATCCCAATTAAGCCTACAAATGCCGTCAACTTCCACCCAAGCCGGTCACCGTTTATTTAAGGTGGGCCCTCCACTCCGCTACACCACACATTTGCAAGCCAAATTGGGATTGCTCATGGTCGGGATTCGAACCCTAGCACTTCCGAGTGGCTAGAACGTTACGCTTGTCAGCGTAACGCGTTAGCCGCCTCGGCCATCTAGTGCCTAGGAGAAGAAAGCGCTTACTTGGTTATAGCCCGGTGGCAGGCTCGTGTACTACAAGAGCAGTTTCGGTTGTCGGCCCCCAGAGGGAAACACGGTCGCGTAGGCGATAGTGTCTAACAAATCCACTAAGCTGACGACAGATGCCTCCACCTGCCAATTCTTATTGAATATGTAAATGCGTCGTAAATTACGACTTTGCCATTTCTAGGGTTAAAATACTATCTTATGATTCTGTGATTCAATGAATCTGGTGTCCTAGCTCTGGACTACGCTGATGACATAGCAATTCTGGTTATTGGTAAGTTCACCAACACAACCAGGGAACTTATGAACGAAGCACTGCACCCAGGGCCGGATTTAAGAATTTGCCACCTATGGGCCCACAGCATTTCGCCACCCACCCCTCCCAAACGTGTAATTTTTTCAAGCCTATAAATAAAAATGTTGAACATCAATATGTTTAAAAATGTAAATAACACCAACATCATATAATCATAGCTTTACATAATCTCACTAAATATGGTCCTGGAATAATTCTAAATGTCAATTAGTACTTAGGAACAATAATTGGAGATAATCAACGATTTCCTGTTCAACTTAAGATATTGTTTTACCTGTTAAACTGAACATAATAGGCCTACCTGTACAGTTATTATTATCGTAATTAAGATCAACAAAAGGATCAAAGGAAAAAATACAGGTTTCGCTACTAGACTTGTTGCCAACGACGGGAGTAAATAACCTCAGTCAACCTCCATATTGTTTTTTGTCTCATTCATTATTGTCTACCAACAATTCAGAAATGACTATTGTTTACTCAATTTAAAACTACTTAGCCTTTAAACATAGGCTAAATCAAAACCACACATGAGATAATATATGTGGAGACTGTACAAAGAAATATTATTTTAAGTGGATATTTACAACAGGAAATGAAAGACTAAAAAAACGAATGAATGATAAAATGTTTCATTGATAGTTACATTATTTTATTTATGTATAAACTTTTCAAAAAGATGAAATTCATGTCTTTAGAATTTTTTCCGTCTAGCTTGATATTAGCAAATGCATCGACTACATCATTAAATTCAAGCTTGCACGTTAAGTCTTTTTCTATGGCTAAAACAACTAAGCTGACTAACCTTTTCTAGTCAAGAGTCGATCTTAAATAATTCTTAATTCGTGAAAGAGTTGAAAAAGACTGTTCTGCTGCACTGTTGCTGGCTGGTGTACACAAAAACAACTTAAGTGCTACACTTATATTTGGATATACGTCCTGAAGATCTTTTTAAAAAATATATCCGTGTAGCTATGACTGCGACATTTCTTCTTTACTGGATGTATTTTCTTTGCACAACAGATGACCTTTCAAATGAAGACATTCAACATCAAAAGAAGGAGCTTCAATGTCTGTTGTATAATGCATGTAAAGACATTGTAGCACATGTAATTTCAGTGGCACCATAAGTGGCAAAGGTTTGACAAGAATTAGAATCTGTTTAGAAACTGAGTGTAAACAGCGACTCTCTTTTTTTTAACTCAGATAGAAGATTGTCAATTATTTGTGATAGTTCTATTTGATTTTGCCATCCACGTTTTCTTCCCGTCTCGTTTTTTTATTCAGAATCAGAAGAATCACTTTCATCAAATAACTTCTTTCTTCTTCGCAATCTCGTGGCCCGATCTATGACACATTCTGTCTGAAGTTCACCATCATCTTGCACCGACCTCAGTTTTTTTTTCTCCCCTCAGATTTAATGAAATTGAAGGTTTCTGTTCATTCATTGGTAAAAGCTATAAGCGAGCTGCAAGTACAGAGCAACAACTGTGTTCACTTTAATTTTTGGAGATTAAAATTTTTCACTTACAGCGTTAAACTCGTGTAAAACATTTCCCCAAAAGGCTGCCATAAATGAAGTTTCTTTTGTCAAGAGCTGCTTCAAAAGTCTTTTCGCCCTCAAGGATGTTTTTCAACGCCTTTATAATAGGTTCAAAATCTCGGTTTAGGATTTTGCAGGCTTCCCTTGCCGACCATCGAGTGGTAATACCCAATGACTTAAGAGACAGGGTTTTACCCTGTGGTTACCTGTGGTAACCTATGAGTTGTGGAAGAAATAAGTTGTAAAGCAATTGTAATAAATCAAAATACCCCTGTTGCAGCAGACCTGCGTACTCAGTGAATTTCCAAATCAATAACATAATAATAATAATATATGACAAGTTTTAGAAAAATCTGTCCATAAACATGAGAATTATTTGCCTATTCTCCATAAGATTAACATGGGAAAGAGTTAGCTGCTGTGAGGAACACTGAAAGTAGACATTTCTACCATAAATAATTTTTATCTTAACATTTATACCAAATTTCATCAACATCTGTCCATAAATTAAGGAGTTTGACTATTCCCTATATGGGAAAAGAGTATGCCGGTTTGCTGCCATGATAAACACATAAATTATGATTTTTAAGCATAAACGAGTGGGTATCAACAACATGAAGGTAAATACAAAGTTTAATAAAAAAAAATTATTAATTTTTCCTTATCCTCCATAAGATTAACATTGGAGCCCCAAAATACAACGTACTGTGTTTAGTTTTTTTAATATCTCGGTAACCGTTGGAAAAACTTAAAGAAACTTAATTATGCAGTTTTTAAGCTGATTCTAATGGTGAAAGTTAAAATTTGAAATTTTTAAAAATTACATGGGAAAAATGCAAAAAACCCATTTTTGGGGTACAAAATGCCCCCCAAACTACCGTTAGAAAATGTAGTATACACGTTTCTACAAAAAAATTTCCACATTACACAATATTAAAAAATATACGACTATTATAACCTATAAAGAAAAAAAAAAAAAAAAAAATACATGGTACCTTCTCACCACCTACCGCTAAAATTAAGATCTACCATAAAAAGAATAAATGTTAATTAGCCCAAAAAGAATCGAATTTATAATTTTACGTATCGCAAAATGTAGTATTACACGTTTCTACAAAATGTAGTATTACCATTCTACAGAATTTCTCACATTTTAATTTTTTTATGACACAGACACACAAATATAAAAAATATATTTAAAAAAAAAAATAACATGGTCCTGGCTTAAGTCTCGCCTTATAAATAGCTTCCTTATAAATTCGCTAAAAATGCGCTAAACAACAAGAGACAGCACTGCACTTATCCAACTAAGTTCAGAGAATGGACTGACATGGTACATAAAACAATCCTTTAGTGACTTTTAAATTTTAGGCCTGAATACGACTATATAGTAAAGCTAAAAGTCTAGCTTCAATAGAAAAAACAATCTTTGCACATGTGCCTGTCACCGCAGTAATAAACTCCAGCTTGTGCGCATGCGCCAACAAATGAATGAATTTCGATAGAAATTTAGCTCGACGAGCCACCCTCCCCCCTACTCACGATCCGATTCCAATGACGATTTGACAAACTAACCGGCACCAGTGCCTAACCCGACGAAATAAGCTGAAGTTGCGCTTTACTGAATGGCCTTGTTTACATCGGCTGCACCCCTTTTATACAGTGATGTACTACGCAAAATAATGGTATACATATACAATACTAAAATAATTAAAAATATTAAAAAAAAATATAAAATTTCTAATTTTTTAAAAAGTAAATCTTCATAAAAATGTTCATAGGTGGAGCCCTTCATAATAACACCCATTCCCCAAACCCCCCTCAGCACCCCTCTTATACTTATACCCAAAACCTTGCACATAGTAAATCTTCTTCTCACACCCTTTACACTCACTATCCGCACTGCAACTATTGACCATTTTTCACATTTTTGTATAATTGCATGATTCACTTTTTGATGGCCAAAGACATTTCAGTGCATCTGACTCAAATTCTTTTTTTCCCCATTTGTTTCATATTTGCCTCATTTGCTATGACATTCATATGTGCCCTTCACACACAATTGATCAATAATTTCTACATTTTGCTGACCACCTTCACACTAGATACATCTTTATGAAGTCTTTTTCAGTGGTGATTCCACCAAGGATTGACTGGCAAGATGGCGGCAGACCTCTTCATCCCTGTGTGAGTCAGAATGGTACACGGATGGCTTAAGGGAACTGGAGCTGGGATACTGGGGATGCAAGATAGATAAGGTAAAGCTTTGTGTTCCCATGGGGGATTTCCCCACGGTGTTCCAGGCAGAAGTGGCATCTATGGTGGAATGTGCTATGTTCAACCTCAATAGAGGTGTTAGAAAAAGGAACATTACAATTTTCTCAGATAGTCAAGGCACTGGACTCCTGTACTTTGGACCCCAAGATAGTGTGGGAATGCCGCAAGGTGGTGTCTTCTCTTGGCAGTCATAACAACGTTACCCTTTGCTGGGTCCCAGGACACTCAGGTATTATGGGCAATGAAACAGCGGATCGTCTGGCAAACGATAGCGCTTCGATCCCATTTGTTAGCCCACAACCCTTTTGCAGCATCTCCAGGGCACATGTGGACCTCAACACGTGGTCACGTGAGTGTCACCTCAGAAGATGGGCGGAGCTTCCCCTTCTGATAGTAAGTAAACTGAGTCTTAGTTCTCCCTCTTTGAGGATCGCAGAGGATCTTCTACGGTTAGGTAGGTCCGAAATCAGACTCATTGTAGGTCTCATCACGGGACACGGACATATGAGGAAACATCTTGCTCGCATGGGATTCTTTTCTGGAGACCTAATCTGCAGGAAGTGTGGGCTGACCGAGGAGACTGCCGATCATCTGCTGTATGACTGCACCAGGCTTTCCTGGGTGAGAGCTGCCACTCTCAGCGTTATGGAGAGGGGTTGTCAGCTTCTCCGGGTGGAGCTGGTCGGGAGCTGGAACGTCAGTTCATCAGGTTTTTAAGCCTGGAAGGTCCATGAGACTTTCAACAACAGGGGTGCGCAAAAAGCCACAAAGGCTGACGTGCTATAGGAACACTGTTCCGCCCTTTTGTGTAATTCAGTACTATTTTATCTGTATATATTAATTATAAATAATAAATACCGTACTTAATATTATAATCTTCTATATAAAATCAGTAAAATAAATTTTTTTAATTCAACATGATGGCAGCAGCCCAGTTTTTGTATTTCACCAAAAAACTTTCACCTTTGAAACAAAAGCATAATGTAGGCACCAGAATCAACTTAAGTCATCAAACTTTTCTTTTAATTTTATGAAAATATGTTTACAAACTAAAACCCTGAGAATAACACTCAGTTACAATGTTTAAAAAATTGCTTTTAACTAGGTAGAAAACCAATAATTCTATTTCTTTAATGAAGATCCACACAAAATACTTTACCCTAGGAAATCTGGAAAGTAATTAATTCTACAGCCTTTAAGGTGACTAAATATTTAATAAAAACACTGGCCCTTGAATAAAA
The DNA here is from genome assembly GCA_023375725.1 of Nephotettix cincticeps. Lineage (NCBI taxonomy): Eukaryota > Metazoa > Arthropoda > Insecta > Hemiptera > Cicadellidae > Nephotettix > Nephotettix cincticeps. The sequence continues at coordinate 39,734,268 of CM041786.1, forward strand.
AAAGTTCTTTTAGAGCATTAATATTAATTGGTCATAATATCAGAAATCAGCAAATTCTTCAGGATACTTGTTTTCTTTGCCAATTCTCAAAGGTTCAAAATGTGACTTTTCAAAGTTCCTTGTATCGCCAGGATTTTGATACTTGGGTTGATATGGAGTTGCTACTTTCCTATTTAGCACTGCCATCCAGTTTATTGGCCTGAACCATTTATGTTCTTTAATGTCTTCAATGCCATTCTTGAGATTTCCATACCTTCTGGTCAGGTCTACTTGCAGTATATTTTTAACTAGATCCTTGAGATCAGCACTAAATGCTGCTGGCATTTTATATTTAAGAGCAACTATCTTTTCATAAATTTTCATTGGATCACTCGCATAGAATGGAGGATTGCCTGCAACCAACTCGAACATAAGCACTCCGATAGCCCACCAGTCTACTGCTTTCCCATAACCTTTGCTCAGGATGACTTCTGGAGCCAGGTATTCAGGAGTACCACACAGAGTGTAAGTTCTATTTCGAGTGAGACGTTTGCAAAATCCAAAATCTGTCACTTTTAAATATCCTGTGTGATCTATTAAGATATTTTCAGGCTTTAGATCTCGATAAATTAAATCCAAGTAATGAAGATATTCCAATGCAAGAATCACTTGACTTACATAAAACCTTGCTTGAGCCTCATCAAATTTTCCAAACTTTCTGAGGTGACCAAAAAGTTCTCCCCCAGGGATAAATGGCATAACCATGTAAATATAGTTGTTGTCTTTAAAACAGAACATCAGATAAACTGCAAAAGGAAAATCAATACACTGGAGAATCATTTTTTCATTTTTCGTATGTTCAAGTTGCTTATATTTGATTATTTTATCTTTTTCTATTGCTTTCATTGCAAAAAATCTACCATCTTCTTTGTGTTTAATCAATATTACATTGCCAAATGAACCACTCCCCAAGAGAGTAACTTGCTGAAAATCTTCGAGTGTCTCCTTATGTGTGAGGGGCTTATTCCATTTTGAAAAGAATTTGTCTTTTGCTTTTGTCAGGAACTCTTCCCAATCTTCTATTTCACACGGTCCAAAATCAGGAAATCGTATATCCAGTTCTTTTGAAGTCTGTTTCATGATTTTAGACATTATTCCCATAAACTATATTTTGCACTTTATTGTTCACAGCAGACCACTGATTGTTTGTATTCTTGATCATTTGTGTTTATTGTTTCCTAAATGATCATGTGGAAAGCTTAAGGAATTTTAGAGCCAAAAAATTAAAATGCTCACCCCTGAAATATAATACATTATAACTAAAAAATGCATGCATCTATCAGTTTCAAATTGAATTATAATGAGATGGCACGCAGAACGCTGGCATGAGTAGAGCAAATTTCACAGAACTTTTTCCCATCATAGTAATTGAATAGTACTAAGTATGCAGGGTTGTTTTACGTGGTAATGTGCTACTACAATTAAGGCTGTTCACTAAGTAAAAACACACACAAAATTTAACAAATTATGTCAATTACTAAGCAAGTTATACCAATTTATCTATTCTCCATAAGAATTATAATGAATACGTAAGTTTGCTGCCATAAGAAACATTAAATGTCATGTTTTATGGATGTAGTGATAAAACTTAAATATCTCAAAAACCAATAGACCTAGAAAAATGATTAAAATACTAAATTGTGTGTTTTTTTAGCTAAATCCAATGGTGAAGGAAAGTTAGATATTTTCAAAAGTTATATATAAATAAATTGAGAACCAATATTTGTGGTAAACCCCCCTCCCGAAAAAATTAGTTAATGTAGTCCAATTGCGTTGCCCAACGAACTCATCCAAAAAGTACCGAAAGCAAAAACTCCACCGAATTTTATAATAATAATAACAATTCTTTATTTTCTAATAACAAAATACCAAGTTATACAACAAATACAATATAATAAATTAAATTGACATTACAATATGAGGTAACGAAAGTTTATAAACTAACACATTTACACCAAACACAGTCTTTATATTTCAAACACAAGGTAAATCAGGCAGACCTCATTCCTATATAAAATAATTTAAAATTGGAAAATAAATTAAAGCTTCCAAAGCACAACCTGATAGGAATCCACCACTTGAATAGATCTTATACTACAGAAGCTAAAAATATACAAAATACACTAACATTATTTTTTATTAAATTTTTAATATAAAACAATAAGAACAGCTGTTTAGATAAACTGAAAACATTCCCTTTAGACACATCCATGATCTAACCGATTTCCCACAGGGAAGTTTTAACATGATATTATGATACAAAAAACATACTGTATTTAAACAGAGTGATGACATAGTCTATTTATTGTATTTAAACATTTGTCCTCAATTAGAGACACTCTAGCACATAAAATATTAAACAAAAAAATTAACTGTTTTTAGACAAATGAATATCATTTAGAATTTACAAAATAGGAAGAATATTCTGAATTAGCTTTAATGGTGACAAAAACCACCATTGTGGCTTGTGTAAGTTAATACTAATAATTAATCTGAAAATTCATTCTTTCTTTGTGCACTATTTTTATAAGATTTCAGGTTTATATGTTATCATGATTCTGTAATAGATTTAACCCTTAAAGCGCTACTGAAAATCACGGTCCCTGCTCATCTAGTGTAAAAAATTCAAAATATTATATTCCCAATTTTCTTTTTGAATTTAGTTGGCTTGAATAAAGTATGAAACAGAAATTTGCTTCATTTTTAATTATGGAAGATTTTAAGACTATTTTTATGTATTAAAAAAGTATTTTTTTGTCTGGTTGAGCCATTTCAGTTAATAATAGTTATTCAATAAATCCTATTTAATAAAAACATTCACACAATGTACACTATTTACAGCTAGAACTCAATGAAAATAAACACACATATCGATACAGTTTTCAATAAGTAAAGTTAGTGAAAGTGAAAACAGCTGGCTGTAGTGACTTACGGAAAAGCAGTACGGGAGCACAAGAATAAGGGCAAAGTCGCCCAGCTTGTTATGAAAGAGTATATAAATTAAAATTATTGAGAATATAAACAAAATTTATATATAAAAAATGTTTGACATATTATACTATGTATTATAAAAAAGCTTTTCAAAGTTATTTCTAGATTCTTATATCTTCTTTCTATTTCTTAATAATATATTCTTATATCTTAATTAAGTGTGTGTCAGTTCTTTGAAACCATTTATTTTTTAATTGATGTCTGGAATTTTTTAGCGAATTTCCCATAGGGAAGAAGCTATTACCGTAGGTCTCATGGCAAGAGTTAAGCTCGAGACCATGTTATTTTTTCTTCTTTAGGTGCCCAGAGACCAAAAACAATAGTCGTTAAAATTTTTATATATATATATATATATATGTATATATATATGTGTCTGTGAACACGATAACTCTCGTAAAAATGGTCCGATCGAGACCAAATTTGGTAGAGACGTGTATTCCTACAAATGCTCGGACGAGTTCGTAAACCAGACATATCGGTCAATGGGAACGGGTAGTTTGGGGGGGTTTTGTACCCCAAAATGGGGTTTTTTGCGTTTTTCACATGTAATTTTTAAAAATTTCTAATTTTATATTTCACCATTGGAATCAGCTTAAAAAACTACACAATTAAGTTCCTTAAAGTTTTTCTCTATCTTAAATGGTTACCGAGATATAAAAAAAATCTAAACACAGTACGTTGTATTTTGAGGCTCCAATGTTAATCTTATGGAGGATTAGGAAAAATTAATTTTTCACTTATTATCTAATATTTTTTGATGAAACTTGATATTTAGGTTCATGTGGTTTAGATCCATACATTTGTGCTAAAAAATCATAGTTTATGTGTTTATCATGGCAGCAAACCTGCATACTCTTTTCCCATGTTAATCATATGGAGATTAGGCAAACTCCTTTATTTATGGACAGATGTTGATAAAAGTTGGTATAAATGTTAAAAATAAAATTTTTGATGGTATAGTTTCAGTGTTCCTCACAGCAGCAAACCTACTCACTCTTTCCCATTTTAATCTTATGGAGAATAGGCAAATAATTCCCATGTTTATCGACAGATTTTGACCAAACTTGTCATATATTATAATTATTATATTATTGATTTGGAAATTCGCTGAGTACGCAGGTCTGCTGCGACGGGGGTATTTAATAGTAATAAAATAGGATATTGTTAAAATGTTTTCCAAAGATAATTTTAGAGGCAGAATGCTGTTTCAGTTCATTAATAGGTTTATTTTTATCATATGTTAGTGTAAACAAAAAAACAACCTCTGATGTTGAATCTAGTAGTAAATATGCTTAATTCACAACGGTACTCAAATGTAAATTTTTTAAAGAATGAATGTAGTTTAGTACGAAGATTATCTGATTTTGGTCCAATTGAAATTGATGAAGATTGGGATGAATTTTTAAGTAAATCAGGAGTGTTTTTCCATGAAAACTGGGGGAAACCATTTCTCCATAATGAAACTGTAAGTGAGTTTATCCAGTTGAAGCTGTTAGGAACTGGGACTTATGGTAATGTTATTCTGATAAAAAACACAAAAAATGATGAATATTTCGCAATGAAATCCATGGAGAAAGATAAAATAATTAAAAGTAGACAACTTGAACATGTCAAAAATGAGAAAATGATTTTGCAATCTTTAAACTTCCCTTTTACGGTTTACCTTATGTACTTTTTCCAAGATAATTCTTTCATTTATTTGGTGATGCCATTCATACCAGGAGGAGAACTTTTTACCTATCTTAGAAAGGTAAAAAAGATTGATGAAGTTCAAGCAAGGTTTTACGCCAGTCAAGTGATTTTGGCTTTGGAATATCTTCATTTTTTAGATTTGGTTTATCGTGACTTGAAACCAGAAAATATTTTGATAGATCAGACCGGGTATTTAAAATTGACAGATTTTGGGTTTTGCAAACACTTGGTAAAGCCAAGAACATACACTCTGTGTGGTACACCAGAATATTTAGCACCAGAAGTTATTCTAAACAAAGGTTACTCTAAGACTGTAGACTGGTGGGCTACTGGTATTCTCATTTACGAGTTAGTCAATGGGTACCCCCCTTTTGTAGCTTCAGATACAATGAAGCTCTATGAGAAAGTAATATATCTCAAGTATAAGATGCCATCATTCTTCAGTACGGAACTGAAGGACCTGGTAAAAAACTTACTGCAAGTAAATTTGTCAAAACGGTTTGGTAATATGAAGAATGGTGTTAATGACATTAAAGACCATCGGTGGTTTAGGACTACAAACTGGATGGCAACACTAAGCAGGAAAGCCTTAGTGAAATATCAGCCAATGGTTGCGAGACCTGGGGACACCAAACACTTTGACACAGTAAATTGGATACCACCAAAGATAGCCATAGAGGATAAGTATGGTGACAAGTTTGAAAACTTTTAATGAGAGGAAATATAGTTAGCCATAAATATATGCTACTGAGCAGGCTGGTAGTTGGCTGGGAAGCTCAGTGGTCTCAAATTTTTAATCCTGAAAGTCAAAAACTGATGATTAGATGAAACTGTTCCTTGCTGTTTGCACAATATCTTAATTTGAGTGACATTTGCTCAGTAGGTTCGCTTAGACCTTTGTTTCCACCTAAAATGTAAGGGCCATCACTAACACTAAATACAAGACAACAAAATTGTGTGGCACACAAAGACACTCAATACTTTATTTTGCGGCAGAACCATATGGAGAATGTGGACTTTTTGTGGGTAGAGGTTAAGATACATTAACACTAATGTGTTAAAATAATTCACTGTCCTTTTGGGTTGCCTCAAATTATTATTTTTTTTATTGACCTAAGATGCACTGGCATTCTTTAAACTTTATCAAGGATACCTTTAAATCATAATAATGTTGTTAGTAATTTATCTATTTGAATGTTAGAAGTCTTGTAAGGTTTGTATTAATATTTCCTAAAATTATATTTTATAATATTTTACTGTAAATCTATTAGTTTTCATGTAATTTAATATCAAACATTTTAAACAGCCGCCATTTTGAAAATCTACGTAGAACGTATTTTAATAAAAGTAATATTCTGCCTGAGATTGTTAAAGCTCAATAAGACTCGTGACATCCCTATCAAGAATCAGGGTGGGGAGTTGATCTCCAAAATGTCGGTTTTTAGATTTTTACTGGCCCCAGCCATACTGTAGTGCTTAAGGACTGTACATGGTTTAAGCATCAATTACAATGCAAGTTATGTAAAAATTTCCTTCCCCATAAATCTTAAAAAGTCAAAAGTAAATATACCTAATTTTTAACCTTTTTTAGTATAGGATTTTTTACTTAATCTTATCATCTTTGCATAAAACTAGATGAGTAGGGTAAGGTTGGCTCAGTATCAGGTATGGTATCAGACACCTTAGCTTTTTTTACTTACTTATTTTAAAAATTTCGATAAATTTCAACCGTAGGTGTAAAATAATACTACAGTATTGCATGTATAATGAGAATAAATTATTTAGAATGATAGCTATAACATAATTCTATTTTTTCCAAAAGTTTACCTTTTTACAAAATGCTTTTTTAAACTTATGGAGGGTAGTATCGGACAGACCTAAAATAGTTCTAGACTTATGTTTGGCGGATATTAAATTATACAAATGAATACTTTCTCAACTTTATTTATTTTCTAAAGAGGTTCAAAGATTTGTCCAAAATTGAACAATTTTTATTGGCCTCCACCTTTTACAAAATGCCACCCTCGATCCAATCCTCTTCGTAACATTCTCTACAAACGATGCAGGATGTAGAAGTTGAACTTTTGGGGGCTAAATTGTAATTGAAGTCAAGAAATCTTTTCGATATTGATTTATGAGGATGGTGGGATTTTGTCTTCTAAGGTTGATTCATTTTATTTATATCTTCAGTAGCTTTAGATCCTTCTGTTTCTCTATCTTAATTTTCTTTTTCAGCTGATTTAGATTCTTATTCTCTACCACTTTCCATTTCCTTTCTGCTATTTTCAATTTTTTTCAAATTAGCTAAAAACAAAACTTTGTCAATAGCAAATTTCATAGACGTTGAATTTACTGAATTTACTTGATTCATGAATTTAAGCAGTTGTTACATGTCCGATACCACCCTATTGCACTTTATGCGATACCAGCCACCAGAAACTTAGGTCAGAATGACTGTCAAGCCATAATCAATCATGCGACTAGACCTAAACCTCGTATTTACTTATATAATGTAAGCTAAGTATTTAAAACTCAATTATTACTAGTATCACTTACTTAAATTGATGCAGTTGCTTGGGAAAACTATGTCCATGCAGGTGTCTCCACTAGAAAAAGATAATAATCGAACCACAATAATACATGGTTATTATTGTGGTTCGATTATTAACAACAACTGTCTAATAAGGCGATGACCTGGCTTGCTTATTTTGGTGGTTGAACTGACGGAGTGACAGGTTTTGCACTCTCCTCAAATTGGGTTTGTCCAATACTTGCTGACCTTCCCCTAACTCTTAAACAACTTTGTAAAAATTTTATCGCTAAGATTACTCCAACACTCGGGACGGATTCTCTAGGATTACCCCAGCACTCGGGACGGTTCGCTAGGATTACTCCAGCACTCGGGACAGTTAGCTAGGGTTACTGAAGCACTCGGAAAAGGATTCGCTAGGATTACCCCAGCACTCGGGACGGATCGCTAGGATTACCCCAGCACTCGGGACGGATCGCTAGGATTACCCCAGCACTCGGGACGGTTCGCTAGGATTACTCCAGCACTCGGGACAGTTAGCTAGGGTTACTGAAGCACTCGGAAAAGGATTCGCTAGGATTACTCCAGCACTCGGGACGGTTCGCTAGGATTACTCCAGCACTCGGGACAGTTAGCTAGGGTTACTGAAGCACTCGGAAAAGGATTCGCTAGGATTACTCCAGCGCTCGGGACGGATCGCTAGGATTACACCAGCACTCCGTGACGGTTCGCTAGGATTACCCCAGCACTCGGGACGGTTCGCTAGGATTACTCCAGCACTCGGGACAGTTAGCTAGGGTTACTGAAGCACTCGGAAAAGGATTCGCTAGGATTACTCCAGCACTCGGGACGGATTCGCTAGGATTACTCCAGCACTCGGGACGGATTCGCTAGGATTACTCCAGCACTCGGGACGGATTCGCTAGGATTACTCCAGCACTCGGGACGGATTCGCTAGGATTACTCCAGCACTCGGGACAGTTAGCTAGGGTTACTGAAGCACTCGGAAAAGGATTCGCTAGGATTACTCCAGCACTCGGGACGGATCGCTAGGATTACTCCAGCACTCGGGACAGTTAGCTAGGGTTACTGAAGCACTCGGAAAAGGATTCGCTAGGATTACCCCAGCACTCGGGACGGATCGCTAGGATTACCCCAGCACTCGGGACGGTTCGCTAGGATTACTCCAGCACTCGGGACAGTTAGCTAGGGTTACTGAAGCACTCGGAAAAGGATTCGCTAGGATTACTCCAGCACTCGGGACGGTTCGCTAGGATTACTCCAGCACTCGGGACAGTTAGCTAGGGTTACTGAAGCACTCGGAAAAGGATTCGCTAGGATTACTCCAGCACTCGGGACGGATTGCTAGGATTACTCCAGCACTCGGAAGGTGCTAGGATTACTCCAGCACTCGGGACAGATAGGGTGAAGCACTCGGACGGATTCGCTAGGATTACTCCAGCGGACGGCCGCTAGATTACACCAGCAGGCGAGCGCTAGGATTACTCCAGCACTCGGGACGGATTCGCTAAGATTACTCCAGCACTTGGGACGGATTCTGTAGTATTACACCAGCCCTCGGAACGGATCGCTAGGATTACTCCAGAACTCGAGTCGGTTTAGGTAGGATTACTCCAGCACTCGGGACGGATTCGCTAGGATTACTCCAGAACTCGGAACGACAGGTAAATGGAAGGTCGGAATGTGTAGCGGAAGGCGACGCAGACTTGCGGAAGGCGACGCAAGACTTGCGGATGGCGACGCAGGACTTCGGAAGGCGACGCCGGGTTACAGGAGGTGACGCCATGTAAGTGGAAGGTCGAGATATAGCGGAAGGCGACGCAGGATTTCGGAAGGCGAAGCCGGGATACAGGAGGCGATGCCAGGTAAGTGGAAGGTCGGGATGTAGCAGAAGGCGACGCTGACTTGCGGAAGGCGACGCAGTATTTCGGAAAGGCGACGCCAGGTAAGTGGAAGGTCGGGATGTGTAGCGGAAAGCGACGCCGACTTGCGGAAGGCAACGCCGGGATACAGGAGGCGACGCCAGGTAAGTGGAAGGTCGAAATGTAGCAGAAGGCGACGCCGACTTGCGGAAGGCAACGCAGGATTTTGGAAGGCGACGCCGGGATACAGGAGGCGACGCCAGGTAAGTGGAAGGTTTGGATGTGTAGCGGAAGGCGACGCAGGTGGTAAAAAGATATATCGGAAACCTAATTTTCAGGGTCTTTGCAGCGTCTTTTCCAAGTAAAACCGTTCCTTTTTTCCAGTATTCATTTACTTTATAGATTTAAATTGACGATTTATATAGATGGCATTGATTAGCAAATCACATTGCTAATGGAAAGTAAACCAACAGCTGTAGCTTTAGAAATAAACTTTTTTGACTGTAGATAGTTTGTGAACAAAGTTGTAGTGTACCATATGTTTAATTGTAATAATATGTTTTGTTTACTTTTTTGTATTTTCTATACAAAGCTTAATCTTTATAAATAAAATTGAATGTATGTATGTATGTATGTCTGTATGTCCTTTATGCGTTGCCACACTACTCACTCATCCGATCGCCATGAAATTTTTGGAAGTTGCTCTACATGTGTCCGGGAAGGTTTTAGTGAAAAAATATTTTCGAAAACCCCATAAGTTTCCATTTTATGGCGTTTTTAATTTTTTATGTTAACCTTATGGAGAGTAAGTTTGTTTACAAAATGTCTACAATGAAAACATTTGATTTCTTAGCTACAGCTGATTGGTTTACTTTCCATTAGCAATATGCTTTATTATACAATGCCATCTGAATCATTCATTAATGTAAAACTATGAAGTAAATATGTACTGTACTAAATGAACAGCTTTATTCGCCACGTTAATAGTTTACGGTTTTGGGGGATTATGTATTTATATTTTTATTTTCTGTCTGATTAAAAGTCACGTGTTTATATGTTGGCCAAATAAAAAATGATTACAATGTTTATATATTACGTTTATTATTATAATCAGCTGTTGTATATCTTTCCTATAAAAGCCGTATTACAGTTAGGTTTCGTTTGGGTTTGGATTGGATTTGAAAATTGTGAATTAATCGACTCAGATTTATTTCTTTTATGGGAATGTCTTATCGTTTCAGTATTGTTATTCACTATGCCACGACCTAGAATATATAACCTTTCACTATGAAGCCGTAATGCTATTCGACTTCAGAACACGGCCAATCTTAGAGTTATCATGTATTTACTGTCAGGCGTTACGAAGTTCGCCGGGTCAGCTAGTCTCAAATACATCACAAATTACTTGTTTTGCATATTATTATTTATATTTGTACAATATGTTAAAAAGTCAAAATATTAGTATGCTACAAAAATTATTCCCCATATTGTTAACATAAAAAATTTAAAACGCCATGTAATGGAAACTAATTTAAACTTATGGAAACTAAATATGCCTAAAGCATCACCGGAGCAGAGACGAATCCAAAAAATCAAAGATCATTAAAACCGGTACAGCCGTTCTCGAGTTATAAGTGGTGTAACTAACACGACTTTGTTTTATATATTTAGATGTATTAGGTAAGACGAATATCTATATAAATAAAATTAGAGTATTTCTGTACATTGCTCAGAATTATTCGTTTTTTAGTTATTTTTACTTTTCGTGCGTTAGAGAAGCCGAAACCGGTCTTATCTCAATTTTTGTCTGTTTGTCTGTGACGCTCCAGGAGGCATTTTACGCCGTCTTCTCCGGTAAAACGGGAGAACTGATTACAATGAAACTTATTTAATGTATTCTCTACATTCCAGAGAAGGTTTGTAAATGTTTGAAATCGTCCGCCACCCATTGAAAAGTAAATAACGAGCATTTAAAAACCCACTTTTATGAGATATTACTCGCATTTTGATTCAGTTTTCAATGAATAACCTACTGGTAATAATTAGCCGTCTTTGTAGTTTAAAGATTTAATAGAAATAAAAACAAACAGCTCTCAAATCAATATTAGTTAGTTTATATTGGTCATTGATTTAAACCCATTTCGAAATCATACTATATTAAATAGTTATTTTAACGTACACTAATTGTAATAATGGTATAAATGTTCTAATGTATTTAATTCTAAAGTAATGCTAGATAATAAAGCTGGGAATCGATTTATTTTATTTGTATTGATATGTTTAGGATTTCAGGTTTACATTTTGGTACGATAATCTTTCTTCTTTAAACTGAATCCTACAACCCGTACAAAGGACGGGCTTACTGCTAGTTAGATTATAAAATAAATAAGTAAGAAGAAGACGATTGGGATTGGGAGTCACGAATTGTGGATAGTTATGAGCGGTGCTCGGTGGATGTAATATTCCCTGGTGTGGATTAACGTCGCACCTTTGAATACTACGTTCATCCACAAAGGCCATCTTCATAATTAGACCAGTTAGTAAGTCAGAGGCAAAAGTAGTTCGGATGCCATGTTAAACAATAGGTCCTTTAGTTGCCATCAGCTGTTGGGCTATTAATTAACAGTCCAGTCTAAGGAAATATGCAATGTTGTTTTTTATATAGTCTAAAAAATATGTATATAAATGAAAATAGAGTTTTCTTGCTTGGAATTATGATATTTCTGGTCATCGTTTTATATCCAAAAAAGCCCAAATGGGTCATACTTCAGTTTTCTGCCCGTCTATTTTTCTGTTAAGCTAAAAAGAACACACAAAAATGATAAATTATATTGAAAATGATATATTATTCGTCTTCTCCGTGAAAAGGAGATCAGCCACTATGATAAAACTTTTTTCATTGTTCTATACATTTTGGAGGAGGTCTTGTATACTCTAAACTGGCTCTTACGTCTCTGACGTCTTACTAAATTAAGTCATTGACCGTTTGTCTATTAATTAACAGTTGTGTCTAATGAACATGTTAGCTTTAGTCAGTAACAAGACTACAAGATCGCGCCACAATCATATTACACTTATTTCTAATTCATACTCGACTTAAAATACCTACCTGGGTGCATAGGTCACCATTTCAAAAGGTGATCTAATCTAATTTCATCAAGGAATATTTTCCAAAATAGGCCCTGACCCTTGTGCAGTGCTTTCCTCATCAGGTAGGGGAGATTTCAAGTTAAATGATGAGCGCAAGTCTAATTAACTGTAGCGTCAGGCCAAGATTTAGCAAGTGGGCCAAGACAATGGCGAGATACAATATCTTGGTAAGGTTATTAAGCCGGCTTTGGACATTGTCTTGGCTGGTTCATTATAAACTTTGGACCTGTCGCCTTATGTCTTACCTGATCCTACTCACCTTCCTCTTTACTCGCTCAAACCTATACTATACTATGAGGAGTGTCTTGTTCTCGTGATATTGTTCCAGTTTGCGCTATCGCCGGATACAATTACACAGAATGAGTGAATTTTGTCAATATTACATTTGTGAATGTATCACAAAAGAAGTGGAGTGATACATTCAGAGTGTGTTGTCTTGAGGTGTCCTACGTCATTTGGAGTGATACATTCAGAGTGTGTTATCTTGAGGTGCTCTTCATCATTCGGAGTGATACATTCAGAGTGTGTTGTCTAGAGGTGCTCTTCATCATTCGGAGTGATACATTCAGAGTGTGTTGACTTGAGGTGTCCTACATCATTCGGAGTAGTACATTCAGAGTGTGTTGACTTGAGGTGTTCTTCATCATTCGGAGTGATACATTTAGAGTGTGTTGTCTTGAGGTGCTCTTCATCATTCGGAGTGATACATTCAGAGTGTGTTGTCTTGAGGTGCTCTTCATCATTCGGAGTGATACATTCAGAGTGTGTTATCTTGAGGTGCTCTTCATCATTCGGAGTAGTATATTTAAAGTGTGTTGACTTGGGGTGTTCTACATCATTCGGAGTCATACATTCAGGGTGTTTTGTCTTTAGGTATTATACAACATTCGGAGTGATGCATTCAGATTGTGTTATCTTGAGGTGCTCTTCATCATTCGGAGTAGTACATTCAGAGTGTGTTGTCTTGAGGTGTCCTACATCATTCGGAGTGATACATTCAGAGTGTGTTGACTTGGGGTGTTCTACATCATTCAGAGTGATACATTCAGGGTGTTTTGTCTTTAGGTATTATACAACATTCGGAGTGATGCATTCAGATTATGTTATCTTGAGGTGCTCTTCATCATTCGGAGTAGTTCATTTAGAGTGTGTTGACTTGGGGTGTTCTACATCATTCGGAGTGATACATTCAGATTGTGTTGTCTTGAGGTGCCCTTCATCATTCGGAGTGGTACATTCAGAGTGTGTTGACTTGGGATGCCCTACATTATTCGGAGTGATACATTCAGATTGTGTTGTCTTGAGGTGCCCTTCATCATTCGGAGTGGTACATTCAGAGTGTGTTGACTTGGGGTGTTCTACATCATTCAGAGTGATACATTCAGGGTGTTTTGTCTTTAGGTATTATACAACATTCGGAGTGATGCATTCAGATTATGTTATCTTGAGGTGCTCTTCATCATTCGGAGTAGTTCATTTAGAGTGTTTTGACTTGGGGTGTTCTACATCATTCAGAGTGATACATTCAGGGTGTTTTGTCTTTAGGAATTATACAACATTCGGAGTGATGCATTCAGATTGTGTTATCTTGAGGTGCCCTTCATCATTCGGAGTGGTACATTCAGAGTGTGTTGACTTGGGATGCCCTACATCATTCGGAGTGATACATTCAGATTGTGTTGTCTTGAGGTGCCCTTCATCATTCGGAGTGGTACATTCAGAGTGTGTTGACTTGGGATGCCCTACATTATTCGGAGTGATACATTCAGATTGTGTTGTCTTGAGGTGCCCTTCATCATTCGGAGTGGTACATTCAGAGTGTGTTGACTTGGGATGCCCTACATCATTCGGAGTGATACATTCAGATTGTGTTGTCTTGAGGTGTCCTACATCATTCGGAGTGATACATTCAGGGTGTTGTCTTGAGGTGTCCTACATCATTCGGAGTGATACATTCAGGGTGTGTTGTCTTGAGGTGTCCTAGATCATTCGGATTGATACATTCAGATTTTGTTGTCTTGGGGTGTTCGACATCATTCGGAGTGACGCATTCAGGATGTTGTCTTGAGGTGTCCTACATCATTCGGAGTGATGCATTCAGGATGTTGTCCTACTCCTTGAGGTGTCCTACACCATTCGGAGTGATACATTCAGGGTATGTTGTCTTGACGTGTCCTACATAATTCTTTTGGAGAATATAAACCAATTGTTTTATTACTACTCGGCCTCTGGCTTTATATAAAAACTAAGTGCAGTATCACACATTATTATGTATTTGAATCGTCTGATAATCCTCGCAGAATCATATTATTTTGTTTTTAAACAAACCTTTTTATCCCTAAATATTTTTAATGTAAAAAATTTTTAATTCCTCATACTTATTAACAATATAAGGGTGTTTGAAATCTTCAAATTTCTCCAAAATAAAAGTTCAAAAAAGTGATGACTTCGAAATTTCGATCATGAAGCAAATTTAACTTTACTAATAAAATACGTAAATAAAACTACGCCAAGAATAACTTAAACAAATAACTTCTGGTGGAATTGACCTGCACAAATAGCCACGTACCACTAAAAGGTATATATCTTGTTTATTTTTATTTGATCTTCAATAATAAGATATTGTTAGATTCATATTAAGTTTGTCTAGAAATAATTATTATCCAGTAAAAATACCATAGAAATACTACTTTTAGCGAATTTCCCATAGGGAAGAAGCTATTACCGTAGGTCTCGTGGCGAGGCTTAAGCCCGGAACCATGTTATTTTATCTTCTTTAGGTTCCCAGGGTCCAAAAATAATAGTCGTTAAAATATATATATATATATATATATATATATATTATTGTCATATGGCTAAATAATTAGCTGATTATTACCATTATTAATATTATTGTTTACATTTTTCTAGGTAGTTAGTTTTGTTTTGAGAATAAAGAATTATCAATTAATTTATGTGTATTATATATTTATAAAGATATATCAAAATGGCGACGAGTGATAAAAGTGAAAACCATTGTAAAATGTTAAAACAACAAAGAGCGGTCACAAAATCACAAATCACAAGAACATTACACATACTGAAAACAAAAGGCACGTCTATTTACGATGCTCCTGAAAGACAAAGTTTACTTGAAGAAACTTGGAAACGATTTACATTGTTGCATGAAGATGTTTTAAAATCAATTGATAATGAAGATGCCATTGAAAGGGAAGAGAATTACAGGACAGATGTCGAGGAATCTTACCTTGAAATAAAGGCTTTGTTACAGCCTTACTTACCACCTTTTCGACCCACAGATATCGAAAAGCATGTTTCTGGTAAAGGAAATGACACAAAGGAGAAAATCTTGAATATACCTAATGTAAGTTTTACACCCTACACAGAAAATGAGACTTTTAGGAATTTCCTAATGCGGTTTAAAAACTTCTTGGACCTTAAGCAAATTACAGACTCAAAAACAAAAACTCAACTATTTGTTAGTACTCTTACACCCGAAATGCATCAGACATTATGTGATTCCATTGCTCCCGAGGTACCAGGGGACAAAACGTATGAAGAACTCTCAGACATATTGCAAAACTGTTTGGAACCTACTCCAAGTGTACTTGCTAATCAACATAGGTTTATCAGTAAAGATACTGAAGAAGGAATTTCTGCGTACGCTCGGGAATTGAAGCGTTTAGCAATTGACTGTGATTTTAAGTGCTATAATTGTGAACACTCAGTTTGTGATATGTATGTGAAGATGCAGTTCATTCGAGGATTAAGAGATAATGAAGTGAGAGTTAGGCTTCTTCAAGAAAAGGGAAATAAAATATCATTTAAAGAAGTGGTAGAATTGGCAATCTCTGTTGAACAATCCAAACTGGAAAGCTATGCAATCAAACCTAAATACTCTCAGACTGCTGAAGAACAAACAAAAGATATCTACTACGTGAGAAAACAATTCGAATTATCAAGAACTGGTAGAAATGAAATCAGACAGCCAATGACTTTTGAGGATTTAAAAGGTAAATGTTATAGATGTGGCAGTGCACAACACAAAGGTAATACCTGCAAGTTTAAGAATGAAATTTGTAGGAAGTGTAATAAAATTGGACACATAGCGAATGTTTGTCTTACACGCTACAGAGTTAGCAAAGTAGGTATGAATTCTAACGGGTTGAAGTCAAATCAAATAATTGATGTAGAAGAAGATAATGACAAAATTCATGAAGTTTACATGATGGGAACACCAGCTGTGAATGATAAGTTCATGCTTAACGTTTCTATTGATGGAAAATCTTTAACTATGGAACTTGATACCGGAACGGCTTTGAGCTCATTGTCATACAATGATTTTCGTAAACTTGAACTAAACAAACGTCTCTTCAAGACAGCAGTGGAAATGAGAACATACACTGGGGAAGTCATAAAACCTGTAGGGGTGTGTTTTGTTGAATGCAAGTACAAGGATTATAGTTTTCATGGAAAGCTCTATGTTTTAAAACAAAATGTAGACCCGATTTTCGGTCGTGAATGGCTTCGAGAAGTTAAGATGGATTGGGCTGATATAAAACTCGCTGATAGTAACACATCAGAGGAACTTGACAAACTCTTAACGACGTTTCAAGACATTTTCAAGTCAGAAATCGGTGAAATAAGTTCGGAACAAGGGCATATACAGCTAAAGGAAGGAGCGAGACCTATTTTTGTCAAACCACGGCAAGTACCATATGCTCTAAAGAAATCTGTTGAAGATGAACTACACAGGCTGGAGAGTAATGGTATAATCTCCAAAGTTGAAAACTCACAATGGGGAACACCCATTGTTCCTGTAAAAAAGCCTGACGGAAGTGTAAGAATCTGCGCTGACTATAAAGTAACAGCAAACAAGGTAATACTTGATGAAAAGTACCCTATTCCTCGTATAGAAGACATTTTTACACACATGAATAAAGGAAAAAATTTCTGCACCTTGGACACAAGTAAAGCCTATTTACATCTTCCAATGGATGAATAATCAAAAGAGATACAAACTATAAGTACTCATTTGGGTCTGTACAAAGTAAATCGTCTAATGTTTGGCATAAAGATAGCACCAAGTATTTGGCAACGATTTATGGACAAGGTTCTCCATGGTCTAGAAGGTACTGTATGTTTTTTTGACAACATACTCATTCAAGGGAGCACATTTCAAGAAACAATGAGTCGACTAAAAGAGGTTTTTCAAAGAATTAAACAGTACAACTTACGATTGAATCGTGATAAATGCAAATTCTTCCATAAAAGTGTGAAGTATTTAGGTCATATTATAGACGAGAATGGCCTTCATAAATCACCTGACACCGTTGAAGCAATAAGAAAAGCAAAGAAACCCGAAGATGTTACTCAATTACGAAGTTTTCTAGGACTCGCAAATTACTACACTCGTTTTGTGCCTAACATGTCAAGCTTGCTGGAACCGTTAAATAATCTACTAAGACATGGAAAGAAGTTTACATGGAATACGGAGTGTGAAGATACTTTTGTGAAGGTTAAAGCTATAATCACCAGTGATCAAACATTAACTCATTATGATCCGAATGAAACATTGGTACTTGCTACAGATGCGAGTCCGACTGGTTTGGGTGCTTGTTTATCTCACAGATACAAAGATGGATCAGAGAAACCAATAGCGTTCGCCTCGAGAACTCTCACAAAAGCAGAAAGAAGATACAGTCAAATCGATAAAGAAGCTGTAGGTATTTACTGGGGGTTGAAGAAATTTTTTGCTTATTGTTATGGAAGAAAATTCGTTTTAATAACAGATCACAAACCCCTCGTTTCAATTTTTGATCCTGCAAAAACTTTACCTTCAATGACAGCTTCGAGAATGTTTAACTATGCTCATTTTCTATCAGGATTTGATTACACAATTGAATATCGCAATACAACAAAACATGCTAATGCAGACTTTTTATCTCGTTTTCCAGTTACTGAGGTCCCAGAAAACGTTTATGATGATCATGAGCAGTATCTGATGAATCAAGTGGAAGCAATGCCAGTGACGAGAAAACAAATTGAAGAGGAAACAAAGAAAGATGAAAATTTCAAAGTGATATTACACTATTTAAACACAGGCAAGAGCTTAAAAGAACTTGGACTAAATGACAATGAATTTTGCTTAATGAATGGTTGTGTGTTCAGAGGAAATAGAATCTGTGTACCTTTTACATTAAGAAAACATGTTCTAAATGAGTTGCATGCTGGTCATATGGGCATGACCAAAATGAAACTTCTGGCTAGAAGTTACTGTTATTGGAAGAATATTGATCAGGATATTGAAAATTTAGTCAAAAATTGCACTTCGTGCCAACAAAAACTTCAGAGTCCACCTAAGGAAACAATCCACCCGTGGCAACCTCCAAGTGGACCATGGGAACGTATTCATGTCGACTTTGCAGGACCACTAAAAGGCTGGAGTTACTTCATTGTTGTCGATGCTTTCAGTAAATGGGTCGAGGTAATTCCAACTAAATCGACAACAACGGACTGGTGTATACGACAACTAGACAAACTATTTACAACATTTGGTTTCCCTCATGTACTTGTTTCTGACAATGGGACCCAGTTGACCTCAACCTTGTTTGAAAACTATCTCAAGAAGTATCAAATATAACATAAAACAATTGCTCCCTTTTGTCCTAAATCTAATGGTCAAGCTGAAAGGGTGGTTCAAACTGTGAAGAACCTCCTAAAAGCTTGTGGGGGAGGACATATAGAGGATAAGTTAAACACAATACTAAAACAACTAAGAAAGACACACCATTCGGCTACAGGACAATCTCCATACTTGCTTATGTTTGGGAGGAACATAAGAACCGAAATATATTTAATGGTTGAGATGACACCCACCCCTCAGAACAAACATCAAGTTATAACTAAACGAAGTTTTTCAAGAGGGCAAAGTGTATTGATGAGAAATTACTCAAACACCTCAGAAGAAAAGTGGTCAGTAGGAACAATTGAAAGACCGCTTGGGAACGTGATGTACCTTATTAAATCAGAAGATGGACGATTATTTAAGAAGCATTGCGACCAACTAAGAGCAGCTAAATAGAGGGGAGGATTGTCATATGCTTAAATAATCAGCTGATTATTACCATTATTAATATTATTGTTTACATTTTTCTAGGTAGTTAGTTTTGTTTTGAGAATAAAGAATTATCAATTAATTTATGTGTATTATATATTTATAAAGATATATCAATTATTTTGTAAATGAATACCATAGTACCCTTTATTTACATCATTTATCATTTACAAAATAATAATAATAGTAGCCCTAATAGCGAACATTCATAAAACAAAAAAAATATATATTTATATGTGTGTGTGTGTGCGTGTGCGTGCGTGCGTGCGTGTGTGTGTGTGTGTGTGTGTGTGTGTGTGTGTGTGTGTGTGTGTGTGCGTGTGTCTGTTTGTGTGTGTCTGTAAACACGATAATTCTCATCAAAATGGTCCGATCGAGACCAAATTTGGTAGATACATGTATTCCTACATTTGTTCGGACGACTTCGTAAACCAGAGATATCGGTCAGTGGGAACGGGTAGTTTGGGGGGGGGGTTTGTACTAAAAAATTGGGGTTTTTGCGTTTTTCATATGTAATTCAAACATGTTTTAGATTTTATCTTTCACCATTAGAATCAGCTTAGAAAACTACACAATTTAGTTCCTTAAAGCTTTTCTCCAACGGTTACCGAGATATTAAAAAATCTAAACGCAGTACGTTGTATTTGGAGGCTCCAATGTTAATCTTATGGAGGATAAAAAATAATATTTCACTTATTAACCAATATTTTTGGATAAAACTTTATATTTAGCTTCATGTGGTTGAGGTTCATTCATTTGTGCTTAAAAATAGTTTATGTGTTCCTCACAGCAGCAACCTGCACACTCTTTCCCATGTTCATCTTATGGAGAATAGGCAAATAATTCTCATGTTAATTGACAGATTTTGACCAAACTTGTCATATATTATTATTATATTGATTTGGAAATTCGCTGAGTACGCAGGTCTGCTGCAACGGGGGTATTAATATTATTCTTGTTCTAAATTTTTAAATGCCACTATTTTGAATTTTTTAAGTGTATTGCATAGGTCTACCTACTAAATTTAAGTTTTTTTATGTATCACGGTTGTGAGATAAGAATTTTAAAAATTGATTGTATTTACTTTCCTGTGGGAAATGTGTTAGATCATGGATATGTCTAAAGGGGATGTTTTCAATTCCTCTAAACATCTGTCCTTATAAGAGTATGACGTCACTGTTTCAAATTATTGTGACTGTGGCAACAATCTTCGTCCCATCATTGAAACAAATTTATTTCAAAAACTGATGAATCAGGTGTTAACTCAGTAATTCTATTAGCATTACAATATGATCTGTCGCAATAATATATAATCTTACTGGGTTTACCGTCAACTAAAAATATTTTGTTATGGAATTACAAATATTGTTCAACATCCCTTTGTAATTATTATTTATTAAGACTAATTATTACTTTTGCAATATGATTGTCATAAGGACTTTAATAATATCAATTTTTCAATGAAACAAGTTGAAATTTAATGAACATATAAAACCTGGATCCTGGACGAAGTTAGTGACCATGTTAACAATAAAAATGTGAAAAGCGAACATAATAAACTGGACCCATTAGACGGTTGGAACTCGGCGGCGGCCAGTAATTGGGCGATCAAGAGGCGGAATGGCCGAGAATTTTAAAAACAAGGCTCGACTTATTACGGCAGCGAAATGCGGTCGAGTTGATCCGAGGAAGGAATTGGATCTCGAGTTGATGTAATTGCGCGGGTTCGTTGGTTACGGCTGTGTAAAATGCGACCAGCAGGTGCCCGTGTGTTACGACTAAATATGGGGAAAATATAGATAAAACGAAAGTCTTAGTTCAATTATTTACTGTTATTATTATTAAAGTTCGTCCCACTACTTTATAGTCTAATTTATACATATGAAATCTTCATGCTTTTAATTTAGCTCTACAACAGTTCACGATCTATGTAGCAAACCATGCACAAGTGCACGAGCCTATTCAGTTGCATATTACGGGTGATATTTAATTGAAATTACTTGAATTTGATCAAATATAATACCCTACATTTAAACAACAGCTCATAGCTCTAATATAATAGTTTCCTTTCTTTCAGAATGAAACATTTATTATTAGGTAAGTTTTTGTTGTTTTTACTTGCTCTTACACCATAAATAGATAATGAGAGAGGCTGGGAGTCTTTTCTGTATTCCATCACAAATAAATTCCTTTATGATGGATTGTATTGGATATTGGATATGTATTGATGCCTGTTAGTAAAGTTAGTGTAGTTAAATGTATTTGTATGTAAATATGATCAAAATAGATTTTTGTTGACAGGCTATGTGTTCCCTCGAGGATCTGGTTCCCTTCTAAGAGTATCTAGGAGAAGCTAAACTTTCCAAGTTCAAGAAAATAACCATCATTGAGCGTGGGAGTCCGGGATCAAGCAACGCAAAGCGACAGGCTCAAAGTTTATAATGAACCAGCCAAGACAATGTTCAAAGCCGGCTTAGTAACCTTACCAAAGATATTGTATCTCGCCATTGTCTTGACCCACTTGCCTGACGTTAGGTTAATTAGACGCAGGCTTAGGAGGAGGAGGGTCACATTACCGCAAGGTCACATAATCGCAGGGTCATATTTCTGCTGTATCACATTACTGCAGGTTCATATTACTGCTGCGTCACATTAGTTCATGGTCATATTTCTTCTCCGTCATATTAGTGCAGGGTCATATTACATCTGCGTCACATTAGTGCAGGGTTATATTTCTGCTGCGTCACATTAGTGCAGGATCATACTACTACTGCGTCTTATTAGTGCATTGTCATATTACTGCTGCGTCACATTAGTGCATGGTCATATTTCTGCTGTGTCTCATTAGTGCAGGGTCATATAACTGCTGCGTCACATTAGTGCAGGGTTATATTTTTGCTGTGTCACATTATTGCAGGATCATATTACTACTGCGTCACATTAGTGCAGGATCATATTACTACTGCGTCACATTAGTGCAGGGTCATATTTCTGCTGAATCTCATTAGTGCAGGGTCATATTACTGCTGCGTTACATTACTGCAGGTTCATATTTCTGCTGAGTCACATCAGTGAAGGGTCACACTACTTAGGGTTTACATTACTGCAGGACCACATCACTGCGCATGTACGACAACTGGAATCCTGCCGGGATCTATTGTTCATAGATAGTAATTCTCTGATAATGGGGTTGTCGTTGCCCAAAATATTTATAATGTGGTTAAAGCGTAGGCTTATAAAAACTAATAATATCGGAAATGTCAACGATCCTGTATTTTAATCTGAAGAAGATAAAATAATGTTTGTAATGGATTACCATGTCAAAATTATTTTCTTACTGTAGTACTTTAGGGGAGCATTTCTTCGAGAAAAGTTTTTTTACATTTGAGTTATCAGTGTGGGTGGTTTCGAGATCATAGACCCAAAAATAGGGGGCGGTCTAATATAAGTGAGTGTAAATGAGCTTAATAAAGAGAATACGCGTTTTGAATTTAAATATGAAGAGAACTAGAGACCGCCCTAAGATGACCTGATTTTTATGACTACAATTATTAATCTTTGAGTGATTTAATTTTTTTACTTTTAATTCTTTATAAATAGAGAAATAGTCTTCGTCTCCAAAATGTTGTAAACATTATTAGAATCATTGGAACATTCCAAATTTTACATTTTTTTGTTATTTCAAACAGAAAAAAACTTAAAATCTTTCACTACATATTTAATTTGATATTTGATATCTTACAACAGATATGTATGTCATGTTAATTTTTCTTTACTGTAGTTAAATTTCAGTCGTAAAACGAGGTAAACTAATCAATTCTTGAGACAGCTTGACGAGATTTAAGACCACATATGACTAATTTCCCCCATATTTTGATGAATTTCAAACTCATTCGTCCTCCGACAGGATGAGAACACGGAGGAGCTTCTCCGGAGCTGAAAGGACCAATTTTGTGGACACCGAGCCAATTATGATTTTTGAAAGCCTTTTCATATGAGCCAATAATCACGGAAGAGTTGGAACTTGTGCGGGTTCCAGGACTGACGCGAGTCCAATTACAGGAGCCCGTAGGACTTCCCTTCGACCATTGTCACTCGACAATCACGCTTAGAGCCACAGAAACACTGAACATTCATCTAAATCATATTGTTTTTTAGAGAATTTCTTCTAGGAAATAGACATGTTTCGTGAAACGTGGTCGACGTGATGAGATACAGACCTGGGAACAAATTTTTGTTCCATTTTGAGATTCATATACTACAAAAACACCGTTCGTTTACTTTCAGATGTTTCGTTCAAAATAATCCAATGGTGGCACAGTTAAAAAAATCAAACTTGTATGTACGTAACTAAAATAAATATATGTCTTTAATAAAATCCAATCTCTATAAAATTATATATAGATATGTAATGTGAGATTATTCAAACATGTATAAAACGAGGCGGATTGTTCTATCTGAAGATGGTGGTTTGATTTATTTTACATCCAATTTATGAACAAAATTAAATTTATAAAATATGGTTATTAAAATTATAACCACCATTGAAATCAGCTGAAACAGAAATGGGTTTAAGACATATCCATGTCAGAACATAAACATTTTGACATATGACATTGACATAATCATTGGATATGTCTTAGCTCTGGGGGGGGGGAGTGTTGGCGATTTTTAATATGGAAAACATGTAACAGGTTTCCATAGAAACTACCAGAGCTATTGTATTGAATTTTTAATATAAAAGAATAACAACAGCTGTTCAGATAAACTGAAAACATTCCCTTTCGACATATTCATTATCTAACCTATTTCCCACAGGGAAGAAAATACAAACATTTTGTTCTTAGTGGCATCAAACCTGCTTAGTCATATATTAGATAATTGAAATGGCAACCATACTAAAATGTAGGTATTTTAAGTCAAGTATAAATAAGGATTGAGTGTAAGATGATTGTGGTGCGATCTTGTATTCTTGTTACTGACTAAGGCTGACGTGTTCCTTAAACAGGATTGTTAATTAATAGCCCAACAGCCAATGGCAAATAATAGACCCTACAGTTTAACGTGGAATCCGAACCACGGCCTCTGAATTACGAATTGGTCTAATTATGAGGATGGTCTTTGCGCATCAACGTAGTATTCAATAGTGCGGACGTTAATCCACATAGGAGAACAAACACTACATCCAGCGCCCATCTCTCTCAATCATCCACAATAGTTCGTGACCTCCAAGTAGCTGGATTACAGGACGTCGCCAGTGACGTCACCGTCCCAGTCACATAACATATCCCATGTTTTTCTCATTGAGAATAAATAGAAATGTCATATTCATTAGAATATTCTAAACTAAAGTAAAACGCATGAAAATGGACCGTTGAAAACTGCAACAGCTGAGTCCCCCCTCGCCCCCACGAACCCATCGCTGTTGCAAATTCGTCACATTCATTAAAAAGTAAAAAATACGGAAAATTTTAATATTTATAATCTGGTGACAAAATAAATTCCAAAGTATTCTCCCCAAAACTTTGATTGTGAAACCAAATTACGTTTAAAAGGATTTGAAAGGATTAATTTCAACCAAGTTTTTATGTTATTCAGACTTCATACTTTTTATTAATGTATTGATATTTTATTTTACTTTTATTATTTATTTTTATTAGCTTATTATTTTTAATTAGATTTTTTCTATAACTGAAGAGCAACAACCAAAAGGAGGACCAAGAACCAACTCCAGGTTATCCTCTCCCAACCCATGTTGGAGGTTCACGTAAAGGACGGCAAGATATTCAGAAACAGAGTAAGCAAAAAATTGATTAGCAGTTTATTCAGGGTTTTTGTATTGGCAAATCAACCTGAAGAACAAGGAAAACTTGGACCTTTCTCTGGTAAAGAACTTAACTGCACAGGCGTGTGATGTGTCGTTAAAAACTGTCCAACGAGTTATATTTCTCGTTAGTTATTTCTAATATCTGCATTAGAAAGTGCCGATGATGATGGAGAAACTGAGTTTGAACAGCCAAGAAAACTTTACAAGCGAGACGGAACAAAAACTCATATAGATGACTTTGACAAGCAAGTGGTTAGGGAGACTGTTTTGCGGCACTATGACAGGGGAGAGTTTTCGACAGCAAAACAATTGAAGTTGGAGATAGATGCACTGATATACATAATAAACAATTTTTTATAACAATCATTTTTATTTACAATCTATTCAAGTTAGTAGAACATTTAGTAAATCAAAATAACACAATAATTCACATGGGCTAGTCCCTAGTCAGTACAAGGATTACCTAACGAATTATTAAAAAAATCAAAATTTAGAATCTGTGGGGCAGGTCTAACACAGAACACCTTTTAAGTTTATATACAGGGTTGCTGTTGTCCAACAGGCTTAGCGATGGGTGGTTAGGGTGAGCTTCTAACTTCTTTAGGTAACGGTTGCTAAATCTAATAATCTCTTGTTTCACTGATAAAATGTATGTATGTAGAATCTGTATGTAGAATTTCATTATTTATGTACCAGGGGGCATTAAGAACATTTCTTATAAATTTGAATTAAAAGCGCTGTATAATTTTAATGTTGTCACTTGTGGCGCCCCAGAGCTGAACACCACAATAGTTTTAATATAATCTAATATAGTAGTAATTTGTTGTTTATGGATAGTTTTGATTTTCGATTGAGAAGCCAAGAAAGTTTTTTAAATTTAAATTTACAGCCATTCTTTTATTCCATACATGAGAGTGCCATGTTAATCTGCGATCGAGATGCACGTCAAGATTATTAGACTTCTTCGACCTGTGGGAGTAACACATTGTTCAAAGAGACTGGAGGGAAGGTTTCATGTCTAGTTGTAAATGTAGCATGAGTAGACTTCTTTTCACTGACTTTTATTCTTCAGATGAATTATATCTTCCACAAGAATAATGTAGACCAAACAAACCTTTCGCATTAACCTAACATTTTTTTATTCACTCGTTTGTCTTCTAATAATTCAACACTATAAAGTGCTTTCAGTTTGGCCCGAGTTTAAAGGCGATATATTTATTTATTTTATTAATTTTTATAATTAATTGTTTAGGAAAGAAAAATAACTAATAATTTGTTACTTAAAGGTTCATCATTTTTAAACTTTCATTTTTACAGGCACGATAACTCTAGTAAAAATGATCGACGCCACATTTGGTAGAGATGTGTATTTCTGCACTGTCTCGCACGAGTTCGTAATCCAGACATATCAGTCTATAGGAAGAGGTATTTCGGTAGGGGGGTTGGACCCCCAAAATGGGGGTTTTGCGTTTTTCACAAGTAATTTTTAAAAATCTCCAATCGTTACCAAGATATTAAAAAACATAATAATCTAAACATATAAACACAATACATTGACAGTAAAAGACATGCATGTTTTTTTAGAGGCAACCATGTAAGATGTACAGGTTCCAACCGGGTTACATATCGAGACGACCGCCCTAGTGGAGCAGTCACCGATGATGTCCCCCGAGTCCTACGCAGAAGCAGTGAAGTCCCCAACGCCGGCGCCATCCCCCTACCAACCTGCAAAAAACTCACCCACGCTCAGCGGAAGACCATCAGGATAGATTCATCAGAGCCAAATTTGGGGGCTTCAGGTCAAAATTCTAGGAAATCTCAAATAAATCAAAACAGTTTTTCAAAATTTTCAGTTTTGCACATTAATGCTCAGACAGCAACAAACAAAATTGATGAACTCACGATTCTCTCTGAGGAAACCAAGCCTGACATATTTATTGTGTCAGAGCACAGTTTCCAAAAAGAAAACATCCCTCTTTTCAAAATTAAAAATTATGAATTGGCAAATAACTTCCATCGAAAAAATTTAAGGGTGGAGGTGTGGCAATTCTCGTAAAAAATTCAATAAATTATGAAATATTCGAAATTGAGCAAAGTGCTGATCTTGATTTTGAAGCCAGCGGGATCAAAATGAATTTGGACGCTCTTGGCAAAACATTTGTCATTGACGTCTATAAGTCACCCAATGGCTCAGATGACTCTTTTTTCAAAAAAATTAGAACATCTTTTAAATTTTTTATTTAAAAAAAAGTAAATTCATTTTAATGGGAGATTTTAATATTAATGTTCTAGACCACACTCACCCAAAAACCCAGCGGTTTCGCGATGTCCTCAACACATTTAACTTAATCTGGTCCGTGAGCACACCGACTAGAGTTACAGCAACTTCGAGTACGGCCATCGACAATGTAATTTCAAACATTCCGAAATCAGAAGTTTCCGTGATAAATGCGGCCATTTCTGACCATTTCGCGCAGGAGATGATTGTCAAGAACCGCCCACCACAAAAAACCCTCCCGTCTTTTTGACCAAAAGGGCCACACAGCCTAGAAATGTCAATCTTCTAAATTACGCTCTTTCCAAAGAAACCTGGAAGTGTTTGGATGAATTTGAAACCATGGATGAAAGGTTCCAGGCCTTTGAATCTTGTTTCAATT
Source organism: Nephotettix cincticeps (assembly GCA_023375725.1). Taxonomy (NCBI): domain Eukaryota; kingdom Metazoa; phylum Arthropoda; class Insecta; order Hemiptera; family Cicadellidae; genus Nephotettix; species Nephotettix cincticeps. The sequence continues at coordinate 39,762,154 of CM041786.1, forward strand.
TTCATCTAAACAATTGCTGCCCTTTTAAACAATCAAAAGTCAAACCTTCATTTGAGAGAAGTGCCTGGATTACTCTGGGTATTTTAAAATCACGCGAACGACTTAAATTTTTACACTCCATTTATAATACGACTCAAAATGAAAATTTTATAAATTTTTATAAAAACTACAAAATAATTTACCGGAAGGTACTGTAATCAGAGCTTCTAAAGCTTATGATGTAACCCACACATTGAAAAATTCTGAAAACCTTTCAAAATCAGCCTGGAAAATAATTAATAACTCATCTAAATTCACAAAGACCTCCAAACCAATTCATATTGAAATTAATAGTAGGATCGTCGAAGGCTCTCAAGAGGTCGCCGACGAATTACATAATTATTTTGCATCTGTCGCTTTGCCAAACAATTCATTTCAGAAAACTTGCGTTGATTCAAAAAGTATTGGAGGTCCTGTTTCATCAATGGCTTTATCTCCTGTGTGTGAGGCTGACGTGGCTCGCGTTATCGAGGGACTGAAACCAAAAAAATCATGTGACATCGACGGCAGTTCTGTGTGGTTAATCAACCGTTGCTACAGGCACATTTTGGTACCACTCACAAGATTAGTAAATTTGTCATTTCAATCCGGAGTTTTCCCTTGCCAACTCAAGTTGGTAAAGGAAATTCCACTTTTCAAAAAGAACGATCCTCTTTTCTCCAGTAACTATCGTCCAATTTCAATTTTGCCAGTTTTCAGTAAGGTGTTTGAAAAGCTTTTCCTTAAAGGCTTATGAAATACCTAAATCGTTTTGAAATTCTCTCATCGCATCAGTTTGGATTTAGGAAAAACTTTTGATTGATGCAATCACAAATCTGATTGAATGGATCGATGGCCTCGAGAGGCGAGAACATGAGCTCAGCATATTTCTCGAGCTTTCGAAAGCATTTGACTGTGTCATCATGACACCGTTCACCATTTGGAACGTACGGCATGTGGACTCCAAATCCAATGTCATTCATTTTGGATCGAGTCCAAAGTCAATGAATTGAAAGACCTGCCACGTGCTGTCATGGTGGATGATGTCCTCTTAGAGGAAGCAGACTCCGCTATGTTCCTAGGAATGCACCTGGATAGAGGGCTGACTTGGGACCAGCACGTCAACCACATTTATGCCAGGGTTGCTTCCGGTATTATGTCTTAATACCGGTATTATATATGTCTTACGCAACCTTGCCAAGTTTTGTCCCAAAGACGTGCTTTTGATGGCCTACTTTGGCCTAGTCTTCCCCCATTTTGCCTATGGAATAAGGCTTTGGGGTAGTTGTGCAAAATCGAGGCTAGATAGAGTCTTTATACTGCAAAAAAAGGCAGTTAGAATCATTTCCAAATTGCAACCAAGAGAGTCTTGCAGGAACGCTTTCAGGGAGCTTGGACTGTTAACATTACCCAGCCTCTATGTCCTGGAGGCGGCACTGTACTGCAGGTTTAAATGCTCACTTGTACAGGGCAGTCAGTTTCACCAGTACAATACCAGGGGTAGGGAAACTTATCGACTCGGACAACACAGAACTGTGGCGTTTGAGCATTTGCCGTCACAGGCTGGAGTCAAGTTCCTAAATAAGCTCCCTGACAGCGTCAAGCAGTCTCAAAACGAAAATCTATTCAAAACTCGACTGAAACGCCTCTTGGTGTCTAAAGTTCTGTACTCGGTTGATGAGTTCATGATGAGCCGCTGGGATATCTAAATTCTAGGAGTTTACACGAAAATAAAAATTTGGCACTGAAGAAAATACCTAGTTCTATAAAAATGAACTCTTATATTACATGACCTTTGCAATGCAATGTATATTGTTCTACTGCAATAAAGAAATTTATTTATTTATTGTATTTTAAGGCTCCAATGCTAATCTTATGGAGAAAAAGGAATAATTAATATATCACTAATTGATTAATTTACAAAAATATAAATAAACATATACATCGTATATATATCCAAAAATATAGATTTATAATTTTTGATTAAAATTAGCTTCATGTGGTTTATATACATCCACTTATGATTTAAAATCATAGTTTATGTGTTTATTATGGCAGCTAACCTGCATACTCGTTTCCCATGTTAATAATGTAGAGAAAAGGCAAACTCCTTTATTTACGGACAGATGTTGATGAAACTTGAAAATTGGTCAAAATAAAAATTGTTAATTATTTATAGTAAAAATGCCTACTTTCAGTAGGGTATCACTCAGAGCAGCAAACTTGAACTCTTTCCCATGTTCTTATGGAGAATAGACAAACTCCTTTATTTATGGACAGATGATATTGATAAAATTTAGTATGTAGTGAAAATAAATAAGTCTATAATAAAGATACCTTTTTCAGCGTTCCTCACAGCAGCAAACCTGCAGACTCTTTCCCATGCTACTCTTATGGAGAACAGTCAAACTCTCTTTATTATCAAACCTGTTATATATTTTTATTGATTTGGAAATTCGCTGAGTACGCAGATCTGCTTCCATGGGAGTATTTTCTTTTACGGTTGATTAAAAATTATTTCTCATTAATGGCTAGTAAAATATCTTAGTTCTTTTATAACTGAGGCTCACGAATAGAACACTACATAGCCTAACAATAATCTCCATTTACTAATTTTTTATTCGTAGTAATGTATTGATATCATTAGGGCCTAATATAGTAACAGAGATTATCACATACTCCTGACACGAGGGAAAGAGTGAATGTTTATTGAGTGAACCGCCCTCCCGTCCCACCCCCACCACCACCACGCCAGCTACATTATCGCGATTGTATTGTAACACTGTGCTATTGATGATGCCTAGCGTTCCAAAAGCTTTTCTATATCGAGGACAATACAGTCAGGATCGGGACGAGATTAAGCATTGAATAGAGCCATTGTGATGATTCAAGAACGCACCCTCACCCCGCCTCACCCTCTACACCCCTTTCTTATCTAGTTGGCTGGCACAATGCCTCCACACCACCACATCAGATCGTCTCAGGTGGTGGAGGCGCTTATACAATCTTCTGATGAATTTCTTCATTGTCAACAGTATATACGGTCCTCACCCCCCCCTCTACACCTCTTTCTTATCTAGTTGGCTGGCACAATGCCTCCACACCACCACATCAGATCGTCTCAGGTGGTGGAGGCGCTTATACAATCTTCTGATGACTTTCTTCATTGTCAACAGTATATACGGTCCTCACCCCCCCTCTACACCTCTTTCTTATCTAGTTGGCTGGCACAATGCCTCCACACCACCACATCAGATCGTCTCAGGTGGTGGAGGCGCTTATACAATCTTCTGAAGACTTTCTTCGTTGGCTAGCACGAATCTATACAAATATAAAATTAAACTTCCCTATTATACATTAATTCTCCAATTTTCTGAATAGCTAGATGGATGATATTTTGTATACTCATTGTAGGTTTAAAATAGAAAGTTGATATTTTCATAATGATTAATCCAAAGGGCCCAGAAGTTCTAATAGGGTTTTGTTATTATTTGGCTTTATTAAAGGCTTACAACTAAGAAGCAAATAAGTTTACAAAGAATTTTTTGTATAAGGTTTTATATATATATACATACATACATACATATATATATATATATATATATATGTATATGTATACATATATCCTGCAGCAACTAATGTGTAAATAAAATTTTCTCATTAGAGATTTTGGCAATTATGTTTTATGATTAAAAATCGAAAGATTATATGTTAGCCAAATTAAAAATAATAATTACAATGTTACTAAAAATTGCTACAAAAATAACAGCTGTGATTTAATTGTTTGAAAGTTTATTAAACTATAATTTGTTTTATGTTATTTTGATTTAATAATTGTTCCACCAACTTAAATAGATTGTCAATATATTTATTTTTAATTTTATTTATTTAATAAGAATGTAAATCCAATACATACGAGCAAGGTTTGTATATATATATATATATTTGCACACGGATCTCGAAAACGACACTAAGGAATTTCTTTAAATGTTGGAAATAACTAATTTCCGATTAGAAAATAAGTTCTAGATAGGTCTAATGTCCAGGAAAATTTCTTGAAATATTAAGTTTAAAATCTAAAAATTTAACATTACGCTTATGGAGAATAAAATGTTAACAATACAAACCAAAACAGCTGTTTGTAACCGTTTGACAGTTCTTGATTGAAGACGGCAAAGAACAATATGTGAATAGAGGTTTTTATAAATATTTATTTTATGTATGTAATAAATGTAAAATTATCAGGTTACTAAACAATTTGTAAAAACTTAAGGGTAACATAACTGTGCGAAATAAAAGCAGGAAAAAGTATTTCCAAAATCTTCCGTGTTTTTATAGAAAACGTATTTTTTGTACTGCTTGAAGACACTGTAACAAACCAATTAATATGTGTAAATTAAATTTCTCTTTTGCTTTTCAATTCCCATTCCGTTTATATCAAAATCAGTTGATCACAGGCTAATAATAACGGTATGGATAATTAAACAGTAAATGATCGGCTTTGGCTAAAAGACGTTAAACGGCATCGCTCAATCGACTAACGTCGTAGCCGAGTTGTAGCGTGTCGGCCTCAAGAACTATAGGCCGCGAGTTCCATACCCACCAGGGGCGATACTTTTTGTCCAGTGCTATATTAATTATGGTGTATTAAATCGGTTTTATTTAACCACGTAAATGTTTTCATTGAGTAATAAATGTGTTTTAATTTTTCTAATTCATTTTTATAATACATGTCTTATTCTATACGAGCAAAGCTCGGTCACCAGGTACTAATTAGTAATTAGCTTTATTATCCAATGTCATCTTAATCATTCATTAATGTAAGACTATGAAGCACATATATACCGTACAAATTGAAAAGTTTTAATCACCACTTAAATATTTTATTCAGTTTTGGGAATAATGTATTATTAAAATTTAAATTAAAAATCAAATGTTTATACATGTTGGGTTTAATATAATAATCAGCTGTTGCAGGTCTATATTTTTTATATTTTCATTTTGCTAGCTGAAATACATAAACGGTTGATATTGTATATTATTATCGAATAATTGTTTTTTTAGTGGGTTTGTGTGTGTGTGTGTGTGTGTGTGTGTGTGTGTGTGTGTGTGTACGTGTGAATGTCTGTATTTACCAAATTTTTTAGTGTATAAAATTATCAAAGGTGCCCTGGTACAAGATGATATAGTCGTTCTATATTTTTCATATTTTTTTAATGTTTCAAGTCCGCATGAATACACTCAACTTTTTTTACAAATATCTAGGCATAAAATACCCGGATAGACCGACAATTCTGAAAGGTAATTCTAATTACTCTTATACTATATTTTATATTTGCCAGCGAATCTAAATCTAATAAGTCTGTTTTGTACATCGCCGTAAGGCGCGACGGGTAACACTAGTATATTTATATAATTATTTTTTTCGAATATTCATGTATTTAATTTTTTTAACACAAAACGTATTGTAAATAAGTTCAATAGTATGTTCTTATTTTATAATAAAGTTTAACTTTTCGCCTTTACAATTTATATTGTACTATTTTATTATATTTAACTTTTTTACACTTTCAGCTCCTTTCTGTAAGCTATTAAATAGTATTTTATCACCAGGAACAAAAGTGGCGGTTTCCCGTGCGCAATCTCGTCTTGCGGTGGAAGCAAACCCGGCAGCGGAAATGCGTTTCAGCGCCAAAAGACATGTTTCTGCGAGTAATGAACAGTTTTTTTCATACTGTAAACTGCATTAAGAAAATCCTGCAAAATAAAATCTTGACTTTTATTTTACTAGAGTTAAATAGTTGGTTAGAGCTTATTAAACCTACAGTAAATACAGAAAGGTATTAATATATATTTTATGCTAATGTATTTTTTCTGGAAAATTTAAGTGAAATAACTCAATGGTTTGCGAGAACATATTAAGTTTATAAAAATAACAATTCTGCGATCTTTCAGATCGAAATCTGCGTGAACTAATCTTGTTCACCTGATCAGTTTGTGTATTGTGTGTGTCAAAAAGTAAACTGGCCATAACAAAACTCAAACCTTCCTAGGAAATAGGGTTTTGAGGATTGCTTCGAATACTTGTCCATTTTACATTCAGAATACACGTAAAGAATTTAGGTTAAACAGTGTCAAAATTATATTATGTTCTTGGATCAATTTCCTCACGTAACGGCCAACGTAACCAACGTTGCACTGGCATTTAAACGCTCGGCTTACTCGAACATCGCGTAACCAACGTTGCACTGGCAGTTAAACGCTCGGCTTACTCGACCATCGCGTAACCAACGTTGCAGTGGCGGTTAAACGCTCGGCTTACTCGACCATCGCGGAACCAACGTTGCACTGGCGGTGAAACGTTCGGCTTACTCGACCATCGCGGAACCAACGTTGCACTGGCGGTTAAACGTTCGGCTTACTCGACCATTGCGTAATCAAGGTTGCACTGGCGGTGAAACGCTCGGCTTACTCGACCATCGCGTAACCAACGTTGCACTGGCGGTGAAACGTTCGGCTTACTCGACCATCGCGGAACCAACGTTGCACTGGCGGTTAAACGTTCGGCTTACTCGACCATTGCGTAATCAAGGTTGCACTGGCGGTGAAACGCTCGGCTTACTCGACCATCGCGTAACCAACGTTGCACTGGCGGTGAAACGTTCGGCTTACTCGACCATCGCGGAACCAACGTTGCACTGGCGGTTAAACGCTCGGCTTACTCGATCATCGCGGAACCAACGTTGCAGTGGCGGTTAAACGTTCGGCTTACTCGACCATCGCGGAACCAAACATTTCATTTTTTTTACCAGCCATTTTAGCGAATTTCCCCTTTAGGTGCCCAGAGTCCAAAAACAATAGTCGTTAAAATTTATATATATATATATATATATATATATGATTATGTATTTCACACACAAGGGCAGCTAATATAGTAATGTAATTAAATTAAATAAACTTGTACTCCCTTTAAACATTTGATTTTTTACATTAAAAAATATTTATATATATTATTTATATTTTTAAAAAAATGTTTAAAGGGAGTACAAATTTATTTAATTTAATTATTAATATATATATAATATATATATAATATATATATATATATATATATATATATATAATTTTAACGACTATTGTTTTTGGACTCTGGGCACCTAAAGAAGAAAAATTAACATGGTCTCGGGCTTATATATGTATATATGTATATATATATATATATATATATATATATATGTGTGTGTGTGTGTGTGTGTGTGTGTGTGTGTGTGTCTGTGAACACGATAACAACTCTCCTAAAAATGGTCCAATCAAGACCAAATTTGGTAGAGACGTGTATTCCTACAAGTGCTCGGACGAGTTCGTAAACCAGACATATCGGTCAATGGGAACGGGTAGTTTGGGGGGGTTTTGTATCCCAAATGGGGTTTTTTGCGTTTTTCACATGTAATTTTTAAAAATTTCAAATTTTATATTTCACCATTAGAATCAGCTTAAAAAACTACACAGTTAAGTTCCTTAAAGTTTTTCTCTATCTCCAATGGTTACCGAGATATTAAAAAATCTAAACACAGTACGTTGTATTGTGAGGCTCCAATGTTAATCTTATGGAGAATAGGGAAAAATTAATATTTCCCATATTAATCAATATTTTTGGATAAAACTTGATATTTAGCTACATGTGGTTGAGATCTATCCATTTATGCTTAAAAATCATAGTTTATGTGTTTATCATGGGAGCAAACCTGCATACTCTTTTCCCATAATAATCATATAGGGAATAGGCAAACTCCTTTATTTATGGACAGATGTTGATGAAAGTTAGTATAAATGTTAAGATAAAAATCATTTATGGTAGAAATGCCTAATTTCAGTGTTTCTCACAGCAGCAAACCTGCACATTCTTTGCCATGTTAATCTTATGGAGAATAGGCAAATAATTCTCATGTTTATGGACAGATTTTTTTAAACTTGTCATATATTATTTTTATATTATTGATTTGGAAATTCGCTGAGTACGCAGGTCTGCTGCGACGGGGGTATTTTATTTTATTGTAAATAATTTGATGTTCATTTACTATTAATTTTTGGATATCTCTGGTCACAGAGAACCCGCTCATGTTATAAATTCTTTTATTATTATATTTTCTAATTTTATTATCATTTCATTAATACATAGTAAAACTTTCTTTGAAAATAATTGTAGACAATACCTCCAGATTATCTCTTTAAGTTTGAATCATTTTTAGGTTAAAGCAGCAAAAACATCCCTTATTAGTTTTAGCATGTAGGCTATTTTCACAAATACCGTAGAAACTAAATTTTAGTTTATTTGTATTTGTGAAAACGAAATAAACTTTAACATTAATTTTTTGTAATAATTTAGTTAGGCGTGCATTTGATCTCAACTTTTTCTCACGATTTGGCTATTTGTCATTTTTATGTCCGTAAAAATGACGGTTCAAAAGTTATGGGCTTTTAAATGTAAAAAAATCAATTTTTTAAATTTTCAGTGAAAACATTTAGGGTAAAGTATAATTTGACTTTGCCATTGAAACCAGCTTAAAAACAAATTGGTATTTTGAATTATTTGCCTACGACAAAACAGGTCCAGAGAAAATTTAATTTTAGTGTCCATGATAAACGCAGTACGTTGTCTGAGAGTGCTCAATGTTATTCTTATGGAGAATATTAAAAAAACCATTTTTATTCATTAAACTTGGTATGAAGCGTAAGGTCAAATCCCCCAACAAACCCCACTCAAAAAGCTTGGTATTACCGGGGGGGGGGTTATCCCGTAAAATCCTAACAATTAATTTAACTTCTCTCTTGTTATTTTCAGAAATTGAATGATTATTTTTGAAACAATAAATTTTTAAATGATATTTAGAAACTTTAAAGTATATGATTATTACAGATTGTCGTTTTTAAATTTACTTAAGGGAGAAAATATGTGTCAGTGTCAGTCCACCGATACCGTTTATTTTCAATTTATTGGACTATAACGCGTCTGTGTGCATTTGACCAATTTAACTACACAACGTTTCTGGAGATGGAGAAACGCCTTCTGTGTTCAAGTGATTACTTAATAATTTACATTGAGAATTGAAAGTTTAAGTTACAGATATTATTTAATTATATGATGTTGTCAATAATACTATAACTATCCATCGTGCATAATACAAAAAACTACACATTGATAAAGCAACAAATAACCACAACACTCCGCCTCCGAGCTAGCGGGGCGACACAAGATAGCGTGCTGTTTTTTAAAGTTTGACCTATTTTTTTATTTTATTATGATAATTTATTTAGCATGCACATTAATAATACTTTGGTTATATGTTACAAATAATTATTTAAATAAAAATAAGGTGATCCCTTATTAAATTTCCTTTTAATTATTCAAGCGAATACAAACTGAAGGAGGACGGGCAAGTGCCCAGTCCGTCCAAATTGGTTCGCTCGGCTGAGTAATAGAGTGTTTACGAATTTCGCCGCTAGAGGGGCATTACAATGACGTAAATATGAGCAGAACTTGGTAATTCGAGTTGATTGTTAGCAGCAGCAAGCATGGCGCGGCGCGGCTGTTCGAGGGGGGGAGTCTTGGCGGGAGATCTGACAGTTGGTTGTCAGTTGGACTTGTGCCGCCGCGCGGGTTGGATATAGGAACAGCTGATAATGTTTTCCCGCGCGTATGAACCGTACTGATAATTTATTTTTATCTGTTTGGAGTTATGTTTGGTTGAAATATTCAGTTTGTGCTTCACTCCTATTCATTTTCCATTTACTTTACAGTGTATGTGTTTATCTATTACTGGGTTTTGTGTTCGTACATCTTTAGTTTATGGTTTATTTTGTGAAAGTTATTAAGAGGAAGCAACTTAGTGCTATAAGAACATGTGCAACTGATTCTAGGAAGGATTATATTATGGGATTTATTAATGGATTGATTTACGCTTGGTGAGTTATAAGTTTAAATACCCCCGTCGCAGCAGACCTACGTACTCAACGAATATCTAAAGCAATAATGTAATAACAATAATGTATGACAAGTTTTATCAATATCTGTGGATAAGTTAATATGAGAATTATTTTCTCATTCTCCATAGGATTAATATGGGAAAGAGTATGCAGGTTTGCAGCTTTGAGGAACACTGAAAGTAGGTATTTCTAGCATAAACAATTTTTATTTCAACGATTTATACCAATTTTCATTTATGTCCTCAAATGAAGGAATATGCCTTTTTTCTGTATTAATAACATGGAAAAAGGGTATGCAGGTTAGCTGCCATGATAAACACATATCATGGTAGCTAACTATGATTTATAAGCATAAATGGATGGACATGAAACTAAATACCAAGTTTCATCCAAAAATATAGATTAATAAGCGAAATATTAATTTTTTCTTATCCTCCATAAGATTAACATTGGAGCCCCAAAATACAAAGATGTGTTTAAATCTTTTAATAACTCGTTAGCTGTTGGAGATAGAGCAAAACCTTAAAAGAACTAAATTGTGTAGTTTCAAGTTGATTCTACTAGTAAAAGATTTTTAATGACATGTGAAAAACGCAAAAACTCAGATTTTTGAATACAGCCCCAAACTACCGGTTCCGATTGACGGATGTGTCTGGTTTACGAACTTGTCCGAGTGAATGTAGGAATACACGACACCACCAAATTTGGTCTCGATCATTTGGACCATTTTTACGAGGGGTATCGTGTTAATAGACGCACCCACACACACACACACACACACACACACACACACACACACATACATATATATATATATATATATGTATATGTATATATATAACATTTTAACGACTATTGTTTTTGGTCTCTGGGCACCTGAAAACGAAAAAATGGTTGCATTTACCTTTCTGTGGGAAATATGTTAGATTATGGATGTGTCCTAAGGGAATGTTTTAAGTTCATCAAAACAGCTGCTTTAAGTCTATTATATTAAAAATTCAATACAATAGCTCTGGTAGTTTCTATGGAAACCTGTTAGATATTTTCACATTCACAATCACATTAATGTTGAAACCATAGCTAATAGGCCTATGCTAATGTCTACAACAATAATGCCTACATTCTCTAAAACTTTGTCATACATAGTAGCCTTAATTCATATTTGCGTTAATAAAAACAAGATTTCTTCCGCAAAACGTTTTGAACAATAAACCTTGAATGAAAACCCTGAATCAATTTCATAAAACTTTTAATTTAATTTAACTCTTAAATTAACCGGTCATACAAAAAAATGAAGTTTAAATAATAAAAAGTCAAAAAATGTCTATTAAAAAGAGTTAAAAACATTTTTAGAACGTGTAACTTGTATATAATTTGCATTCATACCGATATTTTAATGAGATCTTACTCTTTGTTATTCAAATAAGATAAATAAATAAATAATACCGTACTAAGGTTTATTAGTACAAACAAATAATCACCATATAATAATATTATCTGCTTAGTAATACTATGAATTAACTATAAATAATGCTAAGAATCATCCGCATGTTAAAGAAATGGACATTCTAGTCTATTACTAATATGGGCATACAAATGATAACCATTCCAGTGCAATAGTGAAAAATGTTCATTTTGTGAAAAAACATGACTCTTTTACCACGATATGCACTATTATGAGAAAAGTGAAAAAGAGAACCGTTATTAGGTTTTTTGTACAGGCCTAAGTTGTTTCTTCGTAAAATCGTTTAATAGTTTTAAATAATTAAAAAAACTTGAATTAGCCAACAATTAATGCTAATGACAAATTAATGCTAGATGTGATTAATGATTAATCAGCTACGATTAATTAGCTATTAATTTTCAGTCCAGCCTAAAGAACATGTCAACTTTAGTCAGTAACAAGACAACGAGAGCGTACCAAAAACTTTCTTCAACAGTCTTTCTTCTCAGTCATACTTGGCTTAAAATACCTACTTAGATATGTCGCCATTTTAGGAAGGTGATTATGATAATTAGTAATAAGATATCAGGGCTTCAATAACGAATAGGTCAGTCGTTGACGAATAATAAGTACCGGTAATTCTTTACGCTATCGTAAGTAGTAAGTACTGTACCGGTTTATCGCTGTTAACAACGAACATTGTCCTGCCCAATCGGATACCTTTGATATTGCATTTGTTAGCAATAATCTTATTAGTAATATGATTACACTGTGTGTAACCGAGACAACTTTGAATAATGCCACATATTTCGAACCTTCATTAAGATTAACAATAATAATAATATGCCTTAAATATGGATACTTTTTTCATTGACCTTGTTGTGTAACTTAGCCCGCACTGTTACAATAATTGTGCAACGTACACACAGTAGCTATATATCAATTTATGCGATTCGTTGTCCATATCTGACATATTTAAATATTGCATTATGAGTTTTGTGAGTTCTTTGCCGTACTCATTTAACAACTCATTTTTGACGATTCAAGTTTCTCATCGGGTCCCCAGAGTGTAGCAGTGTAGCGAATACTGAACACTGGCAAGTGGCAATAGCAACATTAGCAACACATCAACAGACAACAGTATTGCGGTATTGTGACGAGTGGGATGCCATAATAATTAGGACCGTGGCGTCGGGCGCGAGCCACTACTGCGCGGCGGGAAGGAGACTCTCCGTGAATAGGCTTAATTGTGAATGGCACAGCCGAGTGAATAGTGACGAGTTATTCAGTGCAAGAATGGATTGCGGCGTGAATAGTCTGTATTCCGGGCTCCTTGAATCGCGGCGTTTACCATCATAATGGCTACGAGAGCCCGGCCCGGCCCGGCTACAGAAAGGGAAAAAGCGATGCTCCCCATTATTCTCCGTTATTACGCCTTTCTTGGCGTCGTCGGTGTGGGGGATACACAGCCACTAGTTCAGTACGGAAGTTTTATTCACTCTGGAGTCAAAATGTGTTACAAAAACTTAGAAAGGTACAAGTGGGGAACTCCTCACCCCACGATGACATTTAACAGAGGTGATTCTCTATTTTGCAAAAGCAGGGATATTTGTCAATTTTAAAATAATGTCTCACTATGTCCAAAATTGATTACTTCTGTTATTAATTAGTTCTCAAATGTCACAGGTATAATCTGGGTCACCTAACTGGTTGTGAGGTTCAGTGAGTTTGTCCTTGCCTTACAATTTTTAAAGGTTGCCGGTTTATTTTTATTTTATTTTTTTATTTTGTGTATTTCTACGCCAGTGGCATTTTTAACGTTTTGATGGGGAACGGTCCAAACCCCGGTCTTGTTACTACCTAACGTCGACCCGTTGTTAGGAAGCATCATTAATTAGTAGCCCAATGACAAATGGCGACTGGGTCCAGATTCGACCCTTGCGGGATTCGATCCGGCGACCTTCAGTTTTGAAGGCGGGTATTATAACCACTACACCACCCAGCTAGTTGTTTGAGCGAAGTCTTGACATAATTTTGTGTTGGTTTGATGCTGGACCTAGTTTCTTTTGTTCACTGGGTTATTAATTAATGATTCTCACAAATGGTCAGCCGATCTTTGTCCGAAACAAAGCGGCAGATCATCAAACCCATTACCCTCAACCTTCACTCGTATTCATATCAACCTACCCACTCAACCACTTGGTTGAGTCTGTGTCTCGCAAATATGAACAGTCGAATGCATCGTGGTTATTTGAGGTAGTGAAATATTCTGCAGTTAAAATAAAACCACAATGTATGTAACCTGCTAAATAAAATGTTTGTATTTACTTCCCTGCAGTCTAAAGTGAATTTTTTCAGTTCAACTACACAGCTGTTCTAATAACCAAACTATGACGTCACCAACCAAATTAAGTCACTGTTTCAAATGTTGGTAGTGCAAATTGATAACACCCCCCCTCCCAGACCTAAGACATATCCATGTCAATATGGGTGCGTAATTAATTAATTAGGAACTCATATTTTTTTAATCGTTTGAGAAGAAAAATTAACACAAATTTGATTATGTCATATAGTTTTCACAATTGTTAAATTTCAGCCAAAAGTGGAACAATTGTTTATGAAACAAACGCAAAGAAACAAAACCCTGTTTGTGAAAGTCTTCCCACTTATTAATCAATAGTTCTGAATATGAAAAATAAATTATCTAATTTATGTACTATTGCTACTATACTGTAAACACTTAAAACGTGTTATTAAAATACGCCAAATTTTATGGTGTTCTCCTCCTCCTTCATATGCAGTTTGGAATAATAAGGGTGTTATGTGGTGTAAGAGTCTCTCACGATTAAAAATGTTTAAATTTTATTATTGATTTAAATTAGCATCCATCGCTATTCTATAAAAATATCGATTTTATCGTTTTATGTGAGGAATAGGAAATTTTAAATAAGAGTAACTACAAATACGGCCCGACGTGACATCTTGAGATAAGGCCTCGCATCGTATCAACGATGTGAAATAAGTCAGCTATCAACCAAGAGCAATTGATTGCATTTGCTTCGCACTCTCGTACTGTTTTGGCTAAAAGTCCGGCAGCAGCAGTTTGAAAGGGCAATGAATAATAGAAGATAATGAGGCGGGAACGGGCAGCACAGAGCACAGAGCTCATACAATACGGGCACTAGACAATATAAACATATTCATAGGGAACAATAGCGGCCGTTAAATACGTGTATCGGAAGCGGCGAAAGTCGCATTGTCTGCGCAATTGCCGCTTCATCCGTCTGTTGCCGCAGACTTGCGAGCGAATAATGGCCATTATACGGCTTTGTCTGCGAGCGAAAAACCGCGAGCGAAGCGAACGACGCTTTTCTGCTTATTAACAAAGTTGGCTCTCCGAGTTAATGAAAAGGTGCATTGTATTATCATCAAAGTGCGGGACTTAGACACTAATACTCGCGAGTTCCAGAGTCGCAGACGGTATGTCGCCTCTTTGTCCCAACTTTGACGTTTTACAAGATTATGGCGCATAATGAGCTTTGATGCTAGTGAATTAAGGCAAATTGTTTAGAGAGCGCACTATATGCTTTACTATACGAGTACTATACACGTTACCGAATGTAGTTGCGCTTAACGAAATACGAGTAGCTTTCATATACAGTATTTGCATTTCGTTGGATGATTACATTCGTTTGTATTAACATTTAGATTCCAGTGTTCCATGTCATTTATTCCGTATATAATATCTCAGAACAATGAATATATTCTATACTGGTATTATATATTCTATATTCTATACTGGTATACTGGTACTATATTCTATTCTACCATTAATTAGCTAGCCTTCTCAAAGAACCTGTAGGACTGTAGGTTATAATAGAATCCTTGTACTTTATAGTCAGAGAGTTAGCTGTCACATTGCCTACTCTTACAAGAAGTAAATAGGCTAGATAATAGTTGTCCACTTATTTTATCAGACAGACATACATTCAACATTGGTTTCCGTATATGGTAAAAATAATTATGATAGTTTAATACAAAATTATGAAACTGTCCGAAACATAGTGTATATTTATATCGTAAATTAAAAAGTTTCTTATATAAAAATGTTTGTATTGGCTTCCCTGTGGGAAATAATTTAGACCATGGATATGTCTAAAGTGAATGTTTTCAGCTCATCTAAGCAGCTGTTCTTATGTTTCAAATTTCGGCCGTTCATATTGTGAATACCACCCCTCCCCAAGAGCTAAGACAAATCCATGTCAAAATTGTTTGCAAATACGAAAACCAATCGATAAAATATACTACTGTACCTAATAGATAGCTTTTCTTCAACAAGAATGTAGTAATTAAACTATGAATTACTATTGAGTGATCTGTCACAAACGGCTACAGAAGCATAAAGACACATTGAGAGGAGTTAGAGGGAAATCTACTCTAAAAGCTATGCATGATTGTGCATAGCTTTTAGAGTAGACTATCAATGCCTGTGGAAGAGGAGTGAAGATACGTGATTACGTTTCTCCTCTTCCACTGGCATTGATAGTCAAAATGTTTAGCTTGTGGATTTATACAGTTCTCACAAGAATTCCTTGTGTAATAATACAAGAAAAGCATGTTAAATGACATACGTATGTTACATGGAAGCCATAGAACTGACAGTCCTAAATGTTTGTCTGACCGTACATCACCCAGCACTGCACCGACAGCTCCCAATTTACTAGTGGTAATGTCTGATCTAACACTACCCAATACCTATCCCTCAATTATGTCTGATTGAACAATCAGCTTTCAATGTTTGTTGCCTGAACACCACCCATCACAGAACAATCAGCTTTCAATGTTTGTTGCCTGTACACCATCCATCACAGAACAATCAGCTTTCAATGTTTGTTGCCTGTACACCATCCATCACAGAACCATCAGCTCTCAATGTTTGTTACCTGTACACCATCCATCACAGAACCATCAGCCCTCAATGTTTGTTGCCTGTACACCACCCATCACAGAACAATCAGCTTTCAATGTTTGTTGCCTGTACACCATCCATCACAGAACAATCAACTTTCAATGTTAGTTGCCTGTACACCATCCATAACAGAACCATCAGCCCTCAATGTTTGTTGCCTGTACACCATCCATCACAGAACCATCAGCCCTCAATGTTTTTCTGCCCAACTCCAGCTTGATACATGCAAAAGATGTCTCAATAATGTTTTAGAACATTTCGGCAATAACATTTTGACATGGATATATCTTAGCTCTGGAGGGGTATTGACAATACGTCAGACCTAAATTTGAAACGTCAACGTCGTATTCTTTGTGACGTCATATGGTTATAAGAACCATAGAGTTGTTTAGAGGAACTGAAAACATTCCAGTTCGAGATATCCATGATCTAATCTATTTCTCACAGGAAAGTAAATACAATAATTTTTTCATGTTTTACTTAAAATTACATAGGTGAAGTGGTGTTACGAATTATACTATATTAATATAAAACTAATGAATTAGTTGTGAAACGGTAAACCCTTCCTCTCGGCACCAGGATCCAGTATAATATAGATTAATTGATAGAACATATTTTGATAATAATGTAATCGAATACCAAACCGAAATCCACCGTAAAAAGCAATAAGCGTGAAAATACCATATCGGACTCCACAAATTAAAATGGTCATATTTCAACCGAGCGCTAATCGTCGACAAAAATGTAACCGATTGTTTTTCATGCCCGCGTAAAGGATTTATAGTTTTTAATCGCTGCTAAGCTTGCTGTTAATCTCCAAACCGGTGATCGGCGAACATGCATCATCAACAATTAGACGTATCGGCCGTGCGCAGATACTCGTATATTGTGGTCTCCACGGGATGGCGAATTAATACAGCACTTACGCCCCCTCATAAATAATCCAATCGCTGCAATATTCACGCCGTTTTTTACCCGGGCCGTCTCTACTGATTCATCTTTTTCGATTACCGCTGGATATCGGCGCCCGGACATTTCCATGACAATCCGCAGCTGTCCGGTTGGACTCTTATGCTTTAATTAAAAGTAAAAAATCTCTAGCACACACTCAGTTGAAGGTGTTCGTGTTGATCAGCCAGCACGCGTGATAAAACCTACCAGCTGTCACGACGGTGTCGGACGCTCACCTTTAATCAAGGCGATCCTTTTATATTAGCACACACTCAGTTGAAGGTGTTCGTATTGCTCAGCCAGCACGCGTGACAAAACCTACCGGCTGTCACGACGGTGTCGGACGCTCACCTTTAATCAAGGCGATCTTTTTATATTATCACACACTCAGTTGAAGGTGTTCGTGTTGCTGAGCCAGCACGCGTGACAAAACCTACCAGCTGTCACGACGGTGTCGGACGCTCACCTTTAATCAAGGCGATCTTCTTGCAGAGAGTGATAATTAGTCACTTGTCATCCATTGTTGACTCTTCCGCCGATCCGGGCCCTTTGTTGCCCACCAAATTGGATTGCATTCAGATTCTCTAATTCGTTGATACGCCTTGGCTTTCATTACTTATCGGTAGGCGCGGCTGGTCCCCTGGTGAAAGGCAGGGATACTGTAGCGGACATATACAATCTTACTTCAACTAGAATTTTTAATCTTATGTTATTTAGTGCTCCCATATAATTTTGTTGATTCTTTTCTCACAACTGCCAGGATTCGCGGGTCCTAAAACTGATAAAAAATAAACCAAAAACTATAATAATAGCTAAACATAGAGGAATTTTAGGATTTCCTTTTGAATTGAGGTTCAATTAATAAGTTAGAAATTTGTTCAAAACATATTGGTTTTTGCCGTGCCGTCGATGGGATGAAAAAATGTCTATAGTTAAAGACAGTAAGAACAATATTTTAAAGATAAAAATTTACTCTCCTACTCTAATGAAAGTACCATGTCTTTAATAGATTTTGTAATAGAGAATCTAAAAAAATCGCTTCTCGTAGTGTCGTGTTTTATGAACGAACGTTTTGAGTTTTGTTTTTTCAAATATGAATTTCAATCTTTTAGCAATTTACAAAACATTTGATAGTGATTCACAGTTATTAATAGCTGCGTTAGAGCAATATTAAAACCATATAGACAAGAATACAATGTGTATTCTAATGGGCGATGTGTTGACAAATTCGTATTTGAATAGTTTAATAGGAGCTGGCCTTGTCCAATGTATAGGCAAACCAACTAGAATTACAGAGAATATCAGCTCCTGCTTTTATCATGCATTTGTACGTTCCCGTGACTTGATAGCCGTTCTACTGCAAACCAGTTTGACAGACCACCACGACACTGCCCTCACAATCCAGGGAACGCACGCGCGAGCACACACGCACATCGCCCAAGCCACCTTCACTGACACCCTTACGAACACGGACTGGGGACCCGTCCTTCAGTGCAATGACTTAGATTTGTGTTCAGAGAACTTTTATAAAATAGTTGATAATGTTATAAAGACCGCTTCTAAACCCACCAGATTTAAATCGTCTAGATATAAAAGAATAAAACCATGGATTACTGATGGTTTATTAAAATCAACAAGAATCAACTTAAGGCACACTTTTAAAAGAGAACCTTTTATGCCAACCTGAAAAACTACTATCAAGAATATAGGCAGAATCTAAGCAGATTATTAAAGTGTTAAACGGAACTTTTATAGGGAATAAATACAAATTCATAATCGGCATCCTAAATTATTTTGGGGAATTATTAATGATTCATCTGGAAGAACGAAAAATAAAAATTCGTTACCTCTTGAGAAATTCATTACTCATGTTCCTGCAGGGGACCCAGTCGTCAACGACGCCAACTACAGACTCGACACCACCCTGGTCCCTGACTCTGAGACCGGTCACTGAACAAGACGTTCTACGACACATCACTGGACCGCGAGGTGGCTCGGCTCGGCTCCGGGTTTAGACGGGTCTCGGCCGACATCCTCACACGAAATTCACATTTTTTCTTGAAACTTCTCTCACATTTAATAAATTTGAGCGTTATATACGGTGTTTCCCTTGTCACTTTAAAACAGCTAAAGTTTTTCCATTATATAAATCTAATGATATCAATGATAAAACTAACTTCCGCCCGATTTCATTGCTTAGTGTATTTTCTAAATTATTAGAGAGAGTTGTGAAGGAGCAATTAGTGGAATACCTTCAGAACAGCGCAGTGTTATCAGAGGTTTAATATGGGTTTCGCAATGTTAAAAATATATCTGTTGCCATTTTTGGTGTTTGTAAGGATCGCGTCAATTACTGGTCATAATCGAACAATGTTAGTTGTTGTCTACTTAAAAGAGAAGCTTTAGATTCAATAGATAGGACTTTACTTTTACAAAAATTGGAAATGGTTGGAATTCGGAGCACGGTTCTCTCTTGGTTTCAAAGTTATTTGTGTGGTCGCTTCCGGTGGTTTCAGTATGTTGAGTTAATAGTGACCATAGTTAATAGTGTAAGAGTTAATAGTGATACCAGCCTATTAATTACGGGGTAATTCAGGGAAGCACTTTAAGGCCAATTCTATTCTTAATCTATATAAGTAACATTTCAAATTTAAATCTACATGGTAAAGTTTAACTTTTTGCAGATGACACTTTAATATTAGTCAAAAGGAAAGGCATGGCTGGATGTAAAGACTAAGGCTATTAGTGATCTTTAAAAAAATGGCCGGACCAAAACATTCTTTCCTTAAATGTTACTAAAACAAAATTTCATCCAATTTCACTTCATTGCAATACTAATTACAAAATGGGGAATCTTCAGATTTATTGCTATGATAACATTCAGAATGATAACTGCAATAGCTGTGATTACGTTGAACAGGGTACTAGAATAAAACGCACGAAAATGGGAGGATGAGAGTCAGTTCGGTATTGCCAAATTGCCCTATTCTATTATAGCATATGTTTACGTTAGCCGATAGGCTAAATGAAAAATGGCAACACTGTTGGCCAAGAGGGGGTGAGGGGGGAACCAGCTGTCCAAGACCTCATCGGACCATTTCCGTGCGGTTTACTCTACCTACAAATAACTAGATGTTTACTTTGATTCACGTTTGTCATGGAAAGATCATATTTCATTCCTTAAACAAAAAATGAGGAAATATATCTACTTTTAGACAAATTTCACAGATTTTGGATGAGAGAGAGGTTAAACTAGCGTATTTTGCTTATGTATAATCTTTGATTTCTTTTGGTACCTTAAGTTGGGGAACGTGCTTTCCCTCAAACATTGAGCCTCTTAATATAGGACAGAAAGCAGTTAATTCTGAAAGCAGGGTTCCATAAAAGCCGAAGGTACTACACTGAAGCCCTATTTCGTGAGACTGGAATGCTGACAATAATAATAAATCTTTTTCTAAAATTTTTGTTGATCCACATCTTTAAAATCTTTAATTCAATATTCGTACCAATTAATTAATCACCAAAATTTGACCAGATATTCACAAAATATTGGAATTTCTGTCCTGCAACTTTTACGCTCTGTATCATTAACTAACTCTTTCTGTGTATCACATTATGTTTCTAGAAATTTCAGCCAACACATTGGATTTAACAATTTATTTAACTCACCTTCGCTTGCAGTTTTTTAAAACAGATCAATGCACTTTTTCACACTAATTGAATGGAGGAGGTCAAGGCTCTTATCAGATCCAACTACAACAGGCACAACCTTAAAATTACTCCAACTTCCTCCAACTCAACACTTTTGATTTCTTCATCAAGTAAAGGGTTTTTTAAATTCAATTGGTTGTTACCATCGAAGAGAATAATAGATAATAATTTTTGAAAACACCATAAACTAATTAGAATTCATGGTAAATTGTATCGTCCCCCACCACCGATCAGCTGAGATAACCTGTTGAGATATGACGACATTGGTCTAAATATCAAAAGATTTTCTCTTTTTACCTATAACTACATTCAATATACTCAGTATGAATATGAATTATGATAATTATTACTTAATGAATTTGAAACTATATCAGAAGAATCTCATTAGACACATATTAGGAGACCAGAATTGTAGGCAGACTAACATGTGTTATGCTATACTGTTATGCTATGCTATACTCGTATACTGTATTTCTATCCAATGACTGATTCAGTCATCAGTCCCTCAGACATATCCAGACAGACGTTAGCGAGGTGTAAATAAAAAATTAACTCCTTAAGCCGATGACAATGGGCGGCGGGGTGCAGGTACAATGCCGCTTCCTACGGGTCGCCGCCACAACACGTCCCGCGCCTGCAGGGCGGACATCAGTCCCTCAGACATACCCAGACAGACCTTAGCGAGGTGTAAACAACAAATTAACTCCTTAAGCCGATGACAGAGGGCGGCGGGGTGCAGGTACAATGCCGCTTCCTACGGGTCGCCGCCACAACACGTCCCGCGCCTGCAGGGCGGACATCAGTCCCTCAGACATATCCAGACAGACCTTAGCGAGGTGTAAACAACAAATTAACTCCTTAAGCCGATGACAGTGGGCGGTGGGGTGCATGAGTATTTGTGGATATGTACTAGATTTATTTATCTGAAAAATGTATTTACTTTATCTGAAAAATGTTGTCACAACAACTTCCAATCACCCTGTATAAGTGTACATTACGTTTTACAGTGCACAGTGCAGTGTCTTCTTAGTGTGGTTTAAGTGTCTTGTTTAAGACAGTTATAATCTGTTTAGGTTATATATAAAACATAGTAGAATTATGATGTGAACAATCTTTTAATATTAATAAATTAACTCTATGGGAAATTATTAAAGTATTATCGCAATTACAGAATGATTTTCATAACAAATTTGATAAAAAAAAGAAAACTTAATTTTTGATCATGCAACGTAAATAATATCAAATTTTGTGATAGTTTGGGGAGCTTAAGTACCATCGCATGTCACTTAAAACTAACCATATAAAAAGTGCGTAAACTCGTGATGGTATCTGCCGGTTGTGCCAAGATTTTATCTTTCAACCCTTTTCTTCAAGGATTACATCTAGGAGGCTACGAATTCCGTGTCGAAAATAAAATTTAAAATCTCGCAACTTTCAAGTGCAAACCTACGTTTTCGCTTTGTATCATTTCCAAATATTTAGATCGCTAAAAATTAGGTTAAAGCTAAACTTGATATCTCTGGATCTATCTATTACAAAAAGGCAACTCGGGATGTATTTAAATATAGTGCCACTTACTGTCGTCGGAAGTCACGGACCTGGCAGGGGGGCTAGGCCCCCGCCGCGCACTTGAGTCAACAGTCGTCTCTCTGAGGTCAGTTTTTGCCACTCCAGATATCGATTGTCATCGCTTCCCCTGGACCGCAACAATGGTTTACAAACAATACGGCCGTGGGCACTCGGCGGGGGCCGGCGCATCGGCAGGGATGGCCATGGCTGCTGCAGGGGCGAGCTTGCGGCACAGTAGAGCGTCAATAAAGTGCCGATCCAACCTACAAAGATCACCCAAACTACAGATTGCTGATGCTCACGTCAGATTGCTAATTTTTAAAAGATTCGGCGATCTCTCATTTGGGAAATTTGTCGTTGCCAAGTGTATTCTTTCCGACTCGCACGCTTCTGTTTTGGCAAAAGGTATCGGCGAGTATCGGTACCGTGCAAGAGAGATCGCCATGTTTAAAATCATAGGCAATTTGACATCCACGCTAAAAAACCCCACGTTTGACTTTTAACTTCAAACAGTTGGATCGACTATTTGACGACGACCCGGGTCCCCATTAATTTTCATAATACAGTAGTACCTGGTGACCGAGCTTTGCTCGGATATGTATTATACAAGTTAATCAGCAAAATTAAAACAAATTTATTACTTAATGAAAATATTTATGTGGTATAGCATAAACACTGAACAAAAAAGTAGTTTCACCCGGGGACTGGGTGAGACTCGATCTCACATCCTCCGGCTCGTGAAACCTGAGAGCTAGCCACTACGCTACGGCGTCGGTCAAATTCGTGCCGTCGTTTAAGGGCAACCTCTATTGTTTTAGCTGATCTTATACTATATTTAATTATCCATACAGTTATTATTAGCCTGTGATCAACTGATTTTGTTAGAAAAGGATTGAGGATTGAAAAGCAACAGAGATATTTAATTTACACCAGTTAATTGGTTTGTTACAGTGACTTCAAGCAATATAACGAATACGTTTTCTATCAAACACGAAAGATTTTGGAAATACCTTTCTCTGCTTTTATTTCGCACAGTTATATTACCCTTTAGTTTTTACAAACTGTTTAGTAGTTTGATAATTTTTCATTTATACATGTACATAAAATAAATATTTATGCAAAACTTCTATTCACATATTGTTCACCACCATCTTCAATCAACAACTGTCAAACGGTTATAAACAGATGTTTTGATTTGTATTGTTTACATTTTGATTCTCCATAAGCGCAATGTTAATTTTTAAACTTAATATTACAAGAAAGGCGGAATATTCCTGGATATTAGACCTATCTAAAACTTAATTTCTACTCAGAAATTAGTTATTTAAGAAAAATTAAATTTTAAAGAAAATCGTCAGAGCCGTTTTTGAGATCTGTGTGCAAATATATATATATATATATATACATATAAACCTTGCTCGTATTATAGTATTTGATAGAGCGCTAGATGATGGGTTATTGTTACAGGGGTATTTAATAATTAGATTTGAAATTTCGACTGTTGCCACTGTTAGATTAAGGCTATTCTTTAATTACACAATTAAACAGGTTCCAAGTCGTAAATACACGACTACGATTTTGTAATCTCGCTTCTAACGCGCTGAAATAAAATTACTGTATTTACTTCCCCGTGGTAAATAGGTTAGAACATGGATATAACGTCAAAGGGGATGGTTTCAGTTCCTCTAAACAGCTTTCGTTATAGCCCTATGACGTAGATCAGATAGATGTTTAGACAGATATACGAGTATAATATTGAAGATATATCGATGCATTATAGATTTAGGCGTTAAAACACATATTCTCTGGCAGTTAGTTAGTGCAATTATATACTAATGTGAATTTCTACAAAATTAAACAATAAAAAATATTGTATTATAAATACAAAACTATATATTATTACTAAATTATTATATATGGTAATATATATATATATATATATATATATTTGTTAAGAAATGTTATATGATGGCTACTTAGCGAATTTCAACTGATTTAGGAATTAATTAATTATGATAATTCAAACTAAGCTTAACCTTATGTAAAATAAGAAAGTTGTATGTAAATAATCAAATAATTAATCTAATCCTACATAAGAATAACATGGAAAAATTTAAAGCGGGTTTGTATATGAAGCTGTATACCAAGTTGTATGACACATTAATTTAAATAGTAAGGAAGTTTTATCAATTTTCTAATCCTTGCTAAGAAATACATGGTTTGCTGCCACGAGGTACCAAAAATAAATTTTTAGATTTTCAGCATACACCTTATCAACATGAAGCTGGAAAAAAAGTTTTATCACAATATTCCAAATAATAAGAAAGATATCAATTTTAAACTTTTCCCATGAGATTAACATTGCAGCTCCAAACGACAACGCACTATGTTTACCAGTTTCTACATCTGGGTATAGAGAAAAGTTTTAAAATAAGAAATTTGTTTGTTTTTTTAGCTGATTTCAATAATGCTGATAAAATTTATTGAATAAATTATATTAAAGACCTCATTTAAACCTCCCCTGAACCCCCCTCGGATAGACAGATTTGCATAGTTTTTGAACATGGGGATGTGGTCTCGAAACCTTAGTGATCACATTGAATGTTCATGCTAACAAAAAAGAAACACGTCAAACGTAACGGGAAAGGCCGCACTTGACAAAGTCAGGATCAAATCTCGACGGAGTCATAATTTTATTTGCCAAACCGTTGATGATGGCGCGGTGCCGGCGTGCAGGTTATGGATAGAGTATAGTCTTGTCCATTGTGTACCGGCAGATATTATTGTTAGTGCATGCATTTATTGAGTGGACAAAGACTGGCAACAATAGGGGCTCCAACAATGGGACAATCGCCGCCGCACCGACCCGCCATTAATGGACAAAACAATCGAAACGGGTGGGGGCGCTATTCCAAAGAAACCACCCTCCCTTCTTCGCTGGTCATTAATTATGTCATTATAAGAGTGTTATTTTTGGATTGACCAGTCATCGAGGCCCGGCAGAGCTTGTGGCGGGGTGGCAGCAAACGGTCAGGTGGCGGTATAAACACGTGCTGTGCTAGGGAAGGCATTCACCAGGGATCAGTATGAGAGGTTACATTTTTCATAGTTTTATAAAGTTAAAGTCTATAATTATAGCCTTACGACCAGCAACTCACCGATCACACACATGAAGGATTCTTAGGCCCTTGTTCCTTGATCGCACCGGAGCCTTACGACCAGCAACTCACCGATCACACACATGAAGGATTCTTAGGCCCTTGTTCCTTGATCGCACCGGAGCCGTAGCCACCACCTCGGCCATTTGGTGTTTTTTGAACGGTTGTTTATAGAATTCGTCATCGCAGGTTATTAGAATAGGTAGAGCCATCGAGTCCCGGCCAGATTGGTAGTTATGGTTCTGGCCTTCATTGGTGGGAATTACAGGATTCTTTATGCAGTGGTTGAAGGTGAGAGAGAGCAATTATTGAGAAAAGGGAAGACAGTGGGCTGTAACAGTGATAAAAATATAACTCATATTCCTTGCAAATTTTAGGTGCTAACCGTCTTAGAAATGGCGTTGTTAAAAATATTGATAGCTTATTAAAAAAAAAACTTTAATGAAACAAATTTAACTTTATTTATTTGTATGTAAGTAATGAAGGTTTAAAATTACGTTCGAAGTCCATACATCCAGTGTTTAAATTTCCAACAATAAAAATATTAGCCCTCCTACCTATCAAAGGCAGACTAAATAAAATCGAGACCATAACCTTTTCAATAAAATAAAGAAACCAGGTTTAAAGAAAATATTCCGAACCCACGTAGACAAGGATATGTACGCCTAATTATTACAAAACAGGTTGGTATGACGGCGATATACTGCATTGCATGTCTCTCCGAGCCTATGCACGTTTACAAGTTAATTCAATCTTTCCTCGTTTTTAATGAAACCAAATTTCTCAACTTTTGCAATATAATGCGTCTTAAGACGGATATCCTAATATCTTCCTATTTACATTAAGTACATTTATATAAATGTCGCCTTATTAGAGAATTACGATTCCGGGACAAATAACTCAGACTTCATACTTCATGTAGGCCTACCGATGCTATTAGATTGATGCGAGTAGCTAAGATTACACTTTCATAATTTTACAACTATGGCCTAAGATGGAATGTAATGTAATAAGTCATTAATATGATCTCTATATATAAAATTGAATGTATGTCTGTCTGTCTGTATGTCCTTTATGCGTTGCCAAACTACTCATCCGATCGCCATGAAATTTTAGGAAGTTGCTCTATATGTGTCCGGGAAGGTTTTAGTGAAAAAAATTTTCGAAAACCCCATAAGTTTCCATTTTATGGCGTTTTAAATTTCTAATGTTAACCTTATGGAGAGTAAGTTTGTTTACAAATTGTCTACAATGAAAACATTTGATTTCTTAGCTACAGCTGATTGGTTTACTTTCCATTAGCAATACCGTTTGCTTTACTATCCAATGCCATCTGAATCATTCATTAATGTTAAACTATGAAGTAAATGTGTACTGTAAAAAATGAACAGCTTTAATCACCACGTTAATAGTTAACGGTTTTAGGGGATTATGTATTTATATTTTTATTTTCTGTCTGATTAATTAAAGTCATGTGTTTATATGATAATTACAATGTTTATATTATTACGTTTATTATAATAATCAGCTGTTGTATATCTTTCCTATAAAAGCCGTATTACAGTTAGGTTTCGTTTGGGTTTGGATTGGATTTGAAAATTGTGAATTAATCCACTCAGATTTATTTGTTTTGTGGGAATGATATTAATATGTTTTGTCGTTTCAGTATTGTTATTCACTATGCCGCGACCCAGAATAACCTTTCACAATGAAGCCGTAATGCTATTGGATTTTAGAACATGGCCAATCTTAAAGTTAACATGTGTTTACTGTGAGGCGTTACGAAGTTCGCCGGGTCAGCTAGTATGTTATATGATTTTTTTAAAACGTTAATACATTATTGTTTTTACAAACTTAAAATGTTTTTTGTATGGATTTCAAAATTCTCAGTTTATTTAAGATATTTTTTTCTTTAGCATTCAATTATTTACGACAGGAACAATAATAACAATAAAACAACATAGATAACGTTATTTTTACAACAATTGTATGACGGAAACAAATAACAGTAAACAATGTTACTGTATAAAAATCAAAACAAAACAAAACTCGTATACGGAGAACACTTGCGTTTTGCCATCAATCTCAGAAATAAATAACAAATAAACTAAAAACATTACATACATACTGCTGAAAATAGAGATTTAAATATATAATAAGTATACAACAATAGTTTAACGTAGAGTTAAAAACGTAAATTAAACATCAGAGTCCTGCGCAACAACGTTATCAAATCAGTGGGCATGTTGTTCAAAGATGAGTTTTGTTACCTTCCAATATAAGCAAGCTTATGCTACTCTATAAAAAATAAATTTTGTAAAAGAAATGTATTGAGCAATACCAAAATTGTCTAGTTTGATTCACATAAGACATATAATTTTACTACATGTAGACAGAATAACACACGGTTACGACCAAACCGTGTTTTTTATTTACGCCAGAGGAATTTTAGTTGAGGCAATAAGTGATACCACAATCACGTGATCGGAGTGATATCACGTTTTTTGGGAAAGCGGTACAAACCCAGATGGGCATCCCATGATGTGAACCCGTGACCTCCTGCACCGAAGTCCAACACGCTAACCACTAGGCTAGGACACCCTAGATATTGAAAGAAAGTCTAAGCATTTGATTAAATTTCAAGACGCACATTGCAGCTATGTAATGACAAAAACTAATTACAAAAATATTCCCAATTTAATGATAGGATCATTGCGAACACAATGCAGGCCTACATACAGCATAATTGAGGCATTATCTAACCTGAATGCCGCCATCAGCTAGGCGGCTGAGAATGCCTTGAAACGACAAAAGATACATTATTGAGTTGATCGGCGTATAAAAGGCCTTTGCACTCTGGATTAAACTGGTTAACTTCTGTCCATTCTGTGCCCAGTTAGGGCTTACCTATTGTTACCAAAGATGCTTTGAGGTATTGTGAATAAAACGGTAGAACCCTGGCGGTGCATTTAGAACTAATAAAACTACAGTAGGCCCTATATGTGTATCAGATTTGAGGTTCACTAATTGCTTGAATGTCACGATTATATGTTTAAGTTTCATTTCGTTAGTGGAGACAATAATTACTATTATATTGATATGGAGATGTCTTATATCTTGGGAAGTTGCCAAATTTTGCGTGAACAAAATTTGAAACAGTGACGTCATTTAGTTAGTGACGTCATATGGTTAGTGACGACATAGTGTGGCTATAAGAACAGTTGTTTAGATGAACTGGAAACATTCCCTTTAGACATATCCATGATCTAAGCTATTTCCCACAGGGAAGTAAATACAAACAGTTTTAACTATGTATTTGATATTGGAAGGAATTTTATGGTTACATACTATGAGTTTGAAAAGAAAATTTTTAACCAGGGCTATAACAAATATATATTTAATTTTTACTCACAATTATTGCGGATTTTTTCAGATATTTAAAATCTAAAAAGAAACTGAACTAGAAACTAACGTCTTAGAAATGTTTCTAAGAAGAAATAGAGTAGGCCTTGATTACTCAGAATAAAATGTGAAAATTTCAACTTCAATTGACAGAGTGTGCGATAAAAAGGCTTGCCAGCTTCTTTATATGATATGGCATACACATCTTCAAATAACCCCAAACGCAGAAGAAAACTCGAAAATCTCCCCCAAACAGAAATGTAAATGACAAGACGTTCAAAACTAAAAAGCGAAACATTCGGTGAATAAATTGTAAAAGTGATGACGGAGTTGGGAGAACGGATTGTGCAGGGTGGGGGTGGAGGAAGACGGCCTATAAAACGCTGCTAAGTCTAGGGGACAATGCATGACTTGAACAATAACTAAAACGATACAGAGAGCGGCACAAAAGCCCGCTTTGTTCTCCCAACATGACGAACAATGCGCGAAACAAAGAATCTAAAAACACAATTGTTTGTGTCTAGCTTGGCATTACAATGAAAGGACTTGTGTCATTCAGGTCCTATTGTCCTCCGTTCAATTCTTTGTGGCCAAATGAATGTGTTTTTTTCACTACTCGTCGCGCGCGCTCGCTTGTTATTATTGCATCAAGTCTGTCGGACTTTGAGGTGTTGTGGGTGGGTAGGGGTAGGTAAGGTTGAGGCAGGGTCTATCAGCGGATCCTAAAACAGGTCAAGTAGGTATCTGACATTATATACTGACGACTTGCATACGCTACCGCTGGCTGCAGATGTAAAAGTAAAAATGTAGAAATAAATTGCAACGTTAAGTGTCCAATTTTTTAGAAATGATATTTATTATGTCACATATCTAAAATTTTTAAATAAATGAATTGACACAAATTTGTACTGATCTGAATATTAATAGATTACTTCCAACTACAGAACTAATAGTTATCTTTTCCATCGTACTATTGTACCTGTCTGCTTTGCGCCCGTAATACATCAGTGCTGCAACTTTTGCATTATTCCACAAAATACTTTGAATGGGCCCAAGTTAAAATAAACATCTGACTTGGTTCACACGAGCGACTTTTCTGCGACGCGACGCGACACGACAAGGGTAGCTGACCACAGAGTCATATGTAGCAGGTCACACGAGCGACAAGCTGTCGCCGTGAGTCGCGTTAAGTCGCGGCGACCTAGCAGTTCATGAGGAGATATGGGAGTGTACAGACGTGTCGCGGAGTCGCCAGTTTTTTCCTTGTACTTACATTTTGTATACTATAAATTCCAATGTTTTTTCTTTATGTATTCTTAATTTTATGTAGTCCTATATTCTTTGTATATGTACTATTCTTTGATACATCATTATTTATATTATTCTTAATTTATTGAATTTTAGTTTTAATAAATTATAATAATTCTTTACTGGCATTATACAAAACATTAATCATTTGCCCATGTTACAGTATCCTGGGTATGAAGAATATCTTCAATCTTATCCGCCAACTAATTAAATGAACTCGTTCTAAAGTAATTAATAATAGTAAATGCAACGATTTTACTGATTGTAGTGTGAGATATTTAAAACACTCGCTTCGCTCGTGTTCTAATTTGCATGTTACTCGAGCCTCATAATACGATGAAATAAAATGCTTAACCTAACCTAACAAAGTAAACAATTTGAGTTTTGAGACGAAGAAAAGTTTTAGAGGAAGAAAAAATTGGTAATAAAGAAAAATGTGAGATGAGAAAAATTGAGACAAAGAAAACTGTCGTGATAACAAATGTCGTGGCAACAAATGTTGCGACAACAATAATTTTCCATTTTTATTTTGATTTTTAAAGATTTGTATCTATTACTCTTTAATTAAAGTCCATTGGTTTTTTCTTAAATTTTTCATCAATTTTCCTTGAATTCACATATTAAAGTTTTTCATCAATCCACAATATTTTTTATGGTAAATTGATGAAAATTCCATGATTAATGTTCAAATCCTTATCCAAATAAGTTTTTTCTATGTTCTAAGCTAAAATCTTCCAAGTCGTCAAGTACAGCAGTTAATTTTTATTGCAATTAAAAAAAAACAAATTACCTTTCATCATTCATAAACGCCAGGTCCGCCATTAGATGCTAGGTCCGTTCTATGTTCAACACCAGACTTAAGTGTGTGCTGTGGAGGGGGGTGGCGCGTCGTAGAGAAGTCACTCGTGTAAACCCAGTCTGACTATAATAGAACACAACGGTTTTACAACTGATGATACGTGTAATGAAGCTATTTAACCCTTTGGGTGCTAAGAAACGATAAATCGGTTCGCTACCGCACCACAATCCACAATATGACTTTGTGAATTTAAATTGGAATATTGATTGGTTCGATTTTTACTTCGAAACATAGATAATTCCATCACCTTCTAGTGTTTTTTTGTACAGTATTAAATTTTGTTTGTTTGTTAAGATTCCTAGGACATTTAGAATTTTAGCTAGTTAGAAACAGTTAGAATTTTTTGGGAGTGCTATGTATAACTTTGCAGTTTTAAACACTTTTTAGAATCGAAGGGGTTAAAATTTTAAAATGCCTGTTTGCTACCTGGGACGCCAAGATTAAAACACTACTTACAAACATTATTTTATAAAATAAATTTTATTTATTTATTTTTTTTTTATTTTAGCTGTGAAGGTCACTGCTAACCAGAGAGATTAATTAAGAACAAAATGCCATTTATTAATTTCCCTAGAGAAACTGCAATAACGGTAATAGAGACTAGCATTTACAACTCATGAAATTAATGAGTAAGTGAGAGTGAAGTTTAACTAAAATAAGTATAAAATACTGTTTATTTTAAAAACAGGCTCACTCCTGTACTATGGATATTTTGTACGTGCAATTAATCAAAACTTTCGTCTTGAGTGAATGGAAAATGATATTGTTGCAACTAATTGTGGTACAGTGATTATATTGCTGGTACCGCTAGGTATCTGCCTCATATTGCCAAGATTTTTCTTTCGAGTAGAACTCCAAAGTATGAAGGTAAGGGATAGTTTAGGCAGTAAAAAAACTCATATTTAGTTATATGAGCCAACACCTACTGACAGTTGAGTAGGTATTAGCTGGATGGTTAGAGTCCTCTTCATAATTCAAAGTTCGCCGATTCAATGCCGGCCTAGGTTCAGCTGCCTTTTACCATTGAACCTTTAAATAAAGATCCTGACATACGTAATGCTGGTCTTTGCCAATAAAAGTGTGCTAATGTGATCAAAACCTCAACGCTTATACTTGCTTTAGTCATATTCAATAACATAAAAGCTGAGTTTATTGTCTTAATTAATGATATAATGAATTAGACATGTAATATTGTATAATGATACTTAGTTTCTTGAATTGAATTTGTTAGGAAAATATATGTGTCACTTAATTATACAGATAATTTGTTAAGTCAAACCTTTCAGACACTTTGGTAGCTTAAGCACCAAACAAACTTAGGTTTGTAGTGTTATTTTAAAATTTAATTTATGTAACCGAATAATATATATATATATATATATATTGTGTGTGTGTGTGTGTGTGTGTGTGTATGTGTGTTTTATTTTTTGTGTTACGTTAACAATTTATCGAATAAAAATCAATACAAATGAAGTAGAAAAATGTTCTTATATGTCAAAATACCACACAAAAAATATGCGCTAGAAATCCCGATATCAAAATAACAAAGATCAACTCTATAATATTACAAAAGAAATCGATCAATCATGACCAAGCGGAGTAACATGAGTAACATGAGTTGGGAGAATGATATGTGGGTATTGGGAATGCTTCTCCTTCTATTACTGAAGTTTGTAGTCAATTATTAGAGTAATGGATGTAGGCTACATTCTAAATTATTTGCTTATTACAGTGCATTTGTTCGATAAATACAAGTATTATGACCTCTATATTGTGTTAAGTTAATTTGTGATTTCAAGACATAGTCTACTTTTACTAAACACCGTCCCTACGCCAAATATTTTACATCTCTTTCATGATGATCATGTACAAAAACTTACACTTTGTGATGGTTTTAATTTTATTATCTATATAAAAGCATTACGATAAGTTGTGAACAGTATGGGTGGATAGCAGAAACCAACTAGTGGCGATGTGTCGTCGGTTCTCTCATCAGGAAGTCACAACGACAATCAGCTGATCTAAGAATTGTTGATCACGGAACAACAAAACAATCGCACGAATATTAGTGGAGTATTACCTGTCTTGACCAAACCAGTTGCTATGGTTGTGGCTGTAGTAACTCCTTCGGCCTTTTTGCCATTGATGGGTAGAATATATTTCACCCTGCCTCTTGACTTGTACTATCCTGGCAGGATCACCTCCTCCTCAGGCACGCGAGGTGCAGAAGGGAAGGTGCAGAGCGTCCCTCTCACCCGAGATCTCAACACATTGGTCAGTTTCCGACGGTTCACGGGCACTACAGCAAAATAAACGGTATCAGTGGACTGACACATACTTTCTCCCTTAAGTCAATTAAACAACTATCTTGAATAAAACCATTCTCTAACTGTTATCTAAATATCATTTAATAATTTTTAGTTTCAAACATAATCACCCAAATTCTGAAAATAACAACAAGAGAAACAAAATTAAATTAATCATGGGGGGACTACCCCCCACCGTAATACCAATTTTTTGGGTGATTGTTTTGGGTGATGTGACCTTAAGCTTCATACCAAGTTTCAAGGAAAACTGTTGGGAAATATGAAATAAATTTATTTTTAAATATTCTCCATAAGAATAACATTGCGCGCTCTTAGACAATGTATTGAGTTCACCACGGAAATTAAATTTAACTTTTCTTTGGAACCGTTTGTCATTGACTAAAAATTAGTAATTGGCCAGGGGGGCCAATTACTAATTACAAAATTAGTAATTTTGGATAATTACTATAATACTATAAAGTGGATAATACTATAAATAATATTTTGGTTACTACTTTTTCTAGTTTTTAGGCTGGATTCAATAATTGTAGCTAAATTATACTTTACCTTTATTGTGTTTTCAGAAAAAAAATATTTTTTTGACTTTTAAAAGCCCATAACTCTAAAACCACGATGCTTTGAAATATGCGAGTGATGTCATTTTTTTACCTCATAAAGGACTATAAATCATATAATTTTGATAAAAATTGTTAGAGCCGTTTTTTAGAAGTTTTCATTTCACTTTTTGGGAGGGCAAAATACCCTTAATAATAAAAAATTAAAAATAGTTAAAAAACAGCCCGAAATACTTTTACCTAAATACCGAATTTCATGAAAATCAGACCAATAATCTCGTCTCTAGGCTTCATTACACCCCCCCACACACACATCACTAACAAACCCTTTTTTCTATTCAGGGGGCACTAATATCTAAGCTTGTACACATCCCCACACACACATACAGAGACACACGGACAGACATCACTCTAAAACAACTTTTTGTTTCACTATAATGGGTATATGCACCAGAAACTCAAATTCGAAAATGCTGACGAAAAAATACTTTCTCCTTATACCATCTTATAGGAGGAGAAAGTATAAGGGAGAGGTGGGTTATTCTTAGTGCGTGTACTGCTCGGGGGCACGATTAAGTGCGAAATATTCATCCGTTTTGTGTACGTAAGCGAACGTGCACATTAAACAGAACGTTCTGCAGTTGTGGGTCCGACGTTTAGACGCGAGCATGCTTGGATTGCACTTTCACTATAAGCTTTCCAAAAATTCTACGGAATTATTGTTGATGTGACCTTATAGAACGCGAAACAAGCGTGACGGATTCCGGTCGATGTCTTCGGTCTCTTCTGTATCTACAGGCTCGTAGGCTTCGGAGGCGGGCAACCCTCTTTGAACAGTAGGTTCCCTAGAGTAAAAGGAAAC
Organism: Nephotettix cincticeps; assembly: GCA_023375725.1. Classification (NCBI taxonomy): domain Eukaryota; kingdom Metazoa; phylum Arthropoda; class Insecta; order Hemiptera; family Cicadellidae; genus Nephotettix; species Nephotettix cincticeps. The sequence goes on from CM041786.1 coordinate 39,797,270, forward strand.
CACACATAATTCTCTGTTTTCAGGGGTTGTGCGTAAAACACTTACGTATTCGTTAAAATTCAGAGGATAGATAGGTATCAGTGTAAGTAATGTAAAATGAGCTATCCTCGTAAATTAATATTTTATGAGAGAACCAGTTTCAGTCAAAGTTCTCTCAAGGTCATTAGAGGTTCATGACAAGAAATTTGTTCCTAAGAAGACTTTAAAATATTTAACGAGAAAACACGTGACATTATCCGTACGTTGTAATACAAAACACGAACACTTGGTTAAGATCCGGCGGTGTGCGGCGTCGCCCCTCCGACGCTGGAAGTTGAAGTCCTCAAGGAAGAACAATAATTGTTCTTCCTTAATTATTAACGTCTCGAAAAAGAAACAAAATGGAAGAAAAATTAATTTCGTGACAATTAAACCGCGTTCGGATTTCCAACCAGCAAGATATTTACCGGTAACCTTCAACGAATATATAAAAAATATATTAAATATCACAATCACAATATACTCAACTGACCTAGTGTGTTTCGTTTTAAGGAACAATAATTATTGTATTTATGATTTCGTAATTAAATGTATTGTATTTGAGATGTTTTATAATAACTAACATGTTTCGGGAAGAACACTGTTCAGGAAAGGTTTTATGAAACCGAGTATGACGTATTGTGTTCAAAGTACTCCCGATGAATCCTTTTGAAACGGCAGGTGCGAACTGAAAGTTTAAAGCCGCAGCGGCGACAACTCACATTAGACGGCGGGCGCAGCTCTGTCTGTCAGTTCACATTTGTCTGTTGTGTTTTAAAATGTACAATCGTGGCGGCGCGGCGCAGCGCGGCGGACGGGTGTAATTCTTTTCGAGACACATTTCAGACATAATGGCGCTTCGGGAAAACAATACGTTTGAGGATGTAACAAATGCTCTATATTTTAAGTAAACACAAGAAACGCTCGAAATGATTGCCTCGTTCCTCCTGCGAGACATTTGTGACTCGCGTTTCATTCTAGAGACTGTTGTTAAGGATTAAAAAATTGTTGACTATTGTTTTCAAGAATTTGTTTTTGATTTTTTGTTTTTCAAAAATTGTATACAAGATTGAATTTATTGGGAATTTTCTAGTTTTTCATACAAAATTCTTGAAGTTTACCGTTTTTCAGATTTATAAAAATAAAATACAGTAAATAAAAAATAAAAAGTCTTACATATTTGTAATTTTCCATTCGAATCACTCTGATACAGAAAATAAAATCAGTAAGAATAAAATCACTCCAAAATGGTTGCTATTTTGTCGGTTTTAAATAGATTTTACTATCATAATGTTTCGACAACCTTCAACTTACCAACTATACAGTATTTGTACGTGACTAACTGTATTATTGTGCAAACTTTCAGTCCCAGCATAAGGATATCATGCTAGTGATGAGCTTATTTCAACTTATATACGAATGAAGTGAGAACACCTATTGTTGTTGGTCTCACATACGCATCACGCACGCACACACACAAACACCGATGGAAGTTGAAAATTCAGCTCAGATAAAATAGCCAGTACGTTGTATTAAACTTATGTATACTTTACACGATGCATACTTTTACGTCACGAAACATCCTCATTGTAGCTGTCTTCAAATAAATTATATTGTTTTAATAATGTAAGTAATGTCTTAATAAATAAGTTTCTCCATTTTAATAATAAAGAATATGAGTATCAATGTACAAGTATAGTATCATGAAAACAGTAATCTTCCAGTTTATACCGAGTTTGAAATTGATATGAAAACTTCTACTGTATTGACTTTTAAGGAAAACAAAATGAGTGCTGTAAAGAATGGATAAATACCAAGCGAAATGTTGTTACTTCTATGTTAGCTGTTATTTGAAATTAGAAAATGACATCTGAATTGTATTAGGTATTAGAATCAGTTTCATGTAGTCCACTGCATGTTGGACCATACAAATGCAGGGAATATCTACAGTCAAATATCTTCATTAGACAGCTGCTGGTCAAAGCTCTACGAGATACGTCCACATTTACTTTCACAATCAATCACATTTTTGTAATTTTTGTTGGTAAAGATGAACAATTTGATATAGCGACGAAGCTTGATATGCAGGATTATTGTCAGGAATTTTACAAAACATTTACAATTTTATGCTACGAGTTGAACTTTTAGATTTTCAGAGGATTGGTCTATGCTTTCCAACTCAGAGAAGTCATTGGCTTGGGCGATGCATGAGTCTTCCATTCAGGTACAGACTGGTCCAGCCCACTTCTATTTTTTCCAAAACAAATTACAATTGGGTGGTTGGGTTCGTACAATCATTACATGTCTTGCACGGTGTCATTGTTGTATCACTCTTCTTGTTGTCTGAGCTAATGAGAGTTAGAATAAACGTCTATTTGTTTTCTCTGTGCAAGGATGTTACGTCACATTTTTTCACAAGTGTGCTGGTCCCAAACAATAAAATTCGTTATGGGATTACTCACGTGATAGATTGAGGAGTAATAAAATAACAATCTCAACATAAGTAATAATTTCTAGGACTTAAATAGAGCAAATATATATTACATTTACTTTGATGGTTTATGTAGAGAGATAATGACAGTCAAAATAATTGTATTCTGTTTTGGCCTCCTAATATTCTAAGCAATTTATAAAAATACATTTATTTTCTTGAAGTATACATAAGGGATGTTTGAAATGCAGTTTAAATCAAACTGATAATGAACATTATTCATAGACCTATTCAGTGTCTACATCATGTCTACATGGAAGAGTCACGGCCCAATGTAGTTTACGTTTATACCTAGACTTGCGCAGTAAGTCAGCAATAAACAAAGACTAACTTTGGGCCATACCATCGTTCGATCCAATTAAAGCAATTGTTATTTCTACATTCCTCGCAGAGCCTTATAATAAAGGGACCATTGTAAGGCGCTATTGTACCACTGTCGGGAATCTCCATTGTTACCTCCTTCCGTGACAGACTCCATTGTTTACCATATATTGTTGTTACACCAACTTTAACAAGTTTGGCTCGAGCTACCAAGTTTCACTTTAATTCCTTCTTTTCCGGAGGTTCCACTCGGACCGGGTCTTGTTTGTTTGGCTGGAACTTCACAAGTGAGGATTTTAGTGGCTTTATGGTAGTCCTAGGTATCGAACACGTAAGGTAGGTTCACTTCAGGTTCCTGGTGAGATTCTATAGATGCGATGTTCTATAATATTTCATTTTAGATGAACTCACGTTTAAATACTATGTTTACGGTTAATAATCACCGTACAACTTACATAGTTTAGTATCAACAGTTCAGTGGCAGTGTTCAGGTCGATTTGTTTTAGGTAGTAAAAATTAAAACTAACGGAATCAGATTATATCAGAGTAACCTTTTAGGGCTGTTAACAAATTTTATAGCACATGAGTAAGTCCGGTTTTGAGAAATTTAAAGGTAGGGTTTTACCCTAACTTTAACGAAATAAAACCAATGTATTTTATATAGTAAAATATTTTTAAGATTTTTAAGAGTTGTAATGTAAACTTGTTATATTAGGCAATTTTTCTGGGGGTATTAAATAAAGATAAAATGATTGTTACTAATAAAACTTAAATGAAACTGTATTGACATAAATAGACATATAACCTGTCATAGGAAATACTGTCGGACTTGTCATAATGATATACCATACAGTTATGTAATCGCATTAAATTAGTTTAATTTTGGTAAGTAACATACCAAATTAACTCTCGTCACCTCGATTATTGGCTCTAGAAGGCACCTGGCACCTGGTATCCGTTAATAGAGGTCCATCACCTCCAGTTTGCAGCTTTATGTTGTATGAGCTTAACTATAAATGCCCCAGACGCAACATACCTGCGTACTCAGCGAATTTACAAATCAATAGTATGATAATAATATTTCAATGTTTAGTTCATTAATTAAAGCTACTACAGTATTACGATTATACAATAAACTTGAATCAAGTATACCAAGTGCGCTTTTTAAAAGGGCACTTAATTCAAGTTTACTCATTATTAATTAATATATCACTATACAATAGTGATAATAATAATAAATGACAAGTTTTATCAACATCTGACGATAAATAAGGGATTTTTCATATTCTTCATAGGTATAACATGGGAAAGAGTACGCAAGTTTGCTGCTGTGATGAAAGTAGGCATTTTTACCATAAACAATTTTTATTTTGACCTTAAACCAAGTTGTATTAAAAAACTTTTATTAAAATCTGTCAGTAAATAAAGAAGTTTACCTATTCTCCATATGATTATCGTGGGAAAAGAGTATGCAGGTTAGCTGCCATAATAAAAACATAAAGTATGATTTTAAGCATGAATGAATGGATCTCAACCACATGAAGCTAAATACCAAGCTTAATCCAAAAAAACTTTTGTATTTTTTCCTGTATGAAATAGGTTAGATCATGGATATGTCTAAAGGGAATGTTTTTCAGTTCATCTAAACAGCTTTTCTCATTCTTACATATTAAAAATTCAATATAATAGCTCTGGTAGTTTCTATGGAAACGATTTGCGTTACACTAAAACGCCAACACCCCGCAGAGCTTAGGGTACGTCCATAATGCACGCTGGTTTTCTGAGTTAGACTGTCGGCGCCGATGAAGTCAGACTCGGTGAGCCTAAAGACCCATGCTAGTAAACGGAGGTGGCCATAATGCACCTGCGCGCCGACTTCCTGTACTTACAGTATGTGTAAGTACATATATATGGGTGTGTGTGTATGTATGTATATATATTTCTTATATAACACTATCTACCCATATTTTCCATTGTCATATTGGAGTTTAATATATATATATATATATATATATATATATATATATATGTATATATATACAATCAATAAATAATATATATATATTTGATTTATAGTGTTCACTGTTAAGGACTACTATTGTTATTTTAAGTATAATTGAAAAAATCAACTGTGCATTCTTTCAAAATTGTTATCAAAGGATACTCAGTTGACTTTTTCAATTAAACTTAATATATATATACATCAATGTGATTCCGAAGGATAGAATGAATTCCGAAAGACACTATCCTTTGTCAAAAAGTTTCTTGGAGATTGAAAAGAAGAGACAGTGTCAGTGATGAGGAGTCCATTGTGCGCGCGTGTCCATTATAACGTATGGAACATCCCTTTATTCGCGTCAACTTGCAGCGGACAAAGCGAGTCGATGCAAAGCATTGTAGGTACACAATACAATGGTCGGCCATAACTCAAGACATTCCGTATTGAATCCGGACCCAAGTTGCGGTAAATGGAAGCCGGACCGACAATGGGCGCTAACAAAGACGCCGCCAAACATTGATAAGACGAGCATTGTTGTGGGTGTCACGTGACGTGATGTGACGTCACGTGACGTGGCAGTGACCATCACCTGGGTACGTAGTCTAAATGTATTACGGGAGGTACCTGTATTACAATTTCTCGCGACTTTTTATTTTCAAATTCAAGCCTCTATTTACTTTATTTACCTGTGCCATTTTATAAGGAGAATATATTTCAAAGGATTATTTTCACCAAAATTGTTGAATTTGAGTTTTCAATGGATATATCTCTTTTGGCTTCCCCTAAACCCCAAAATGTGGTTTCCTCAAAGTGGATACGATGTCTATCTGTGTGTACATAAAATTGATAAGAAGTATTTTTTTAATACGCCAGTTTTATTAAGTTTATGTAATTTTAATTTACTATTACAGAGAAAAGATATGTGCCAATTCACTTATACAGTTTTTAGTGTTTTGTTTCAAAGGAATTCGGCTACTTTCAGTTCTAATCTTGTTTTAGAGGACTTCTATTTGATAGGATTCTCAATTTTAATATAAAACAATGTTATAATAAACAACAAATAACATGTTAACAATGTTATAAATTAACAATGCTATAGTATTAAAATGATAAATCCGTGATAAATTATAGCAATATATATTCATGTTTTCAAACCAATACAAGCCTTTAGATTATTTCGTAATTTTCAGTTGGCCAAGTTTTTTTTCCCAAAACGACTCCGGAGCGCAGCCCTAAACTTCGCTTCTCGCAGTCATTTCTTTATGTTAGACATCCAAATAAACAATATCTCAAGGATAATCCCCGACATTGTCCAGACCCTGCATTGTCACTTACTATTGTTTTAGTCTGCATTGTTGGCTCCAAGACGCCACGGGTCATTCAAATCGTCCTCAACTCTCGCGTATTGTTCCTCATAATAACTGCACCCTCCCCTTCCATACCCTGATTGTTTCGCTTCCGACCGAAGTAAGTCAAAGAGATACCATTCAACGGCATAAAGTACCCAACTGTAGGCCTACTTGTAGTCCAGATCTTCCCCAAAGTAAATCGCGAATGTTGTCCACAATCGCCTGTCCTACTGTACACCAATACTTTCAATTTATACCATTCAAATGCATAAAATACCCAACTGTAGCCTACTTGTAGTCCAGATCTTCCTCAAAGTAAATCGCGAATGTTGTCCACAATCGTCTGTCCTACTGTACACCAATACTTTCAATTTATACCATTCAAAGGCATAAAATACCCAACTGTAGCCTACTTGTAGTTCAGATCTTCCCCAAAGTAAATCGCGAATGTTGTCCACAATCGTCTGTCCTACTGTACACCAATACTTTCAATTTATACCATTGAACGGCATAAAGTACCCAACTGTAGCCTACTTGTAGTCCAGATCTTCCCCAAAGTAAATCGCGAATGTTGTCCACAATCGTCTGTCCTACTGTACACCAATACTTTCAATTTATACCATTGAACGGCATAAAATACCCAACTGTAGCCTACTTGTAGTTCAGATCTTCCCCAAAGTAAATCGCGAATGTTGTCCACAATCGTCTGTCCTACTGTACACCAATACTTTCAATTTATACCATTGAACGGCATAAAGTACCCAACTGTAGCCTACTTGTAGTCCAGATCTTCCCCAAAGTAAATCGCGAATGTTGTCCACAATCGTCTGTCCTACTGTACACCAATACTTTCAATTTATACCATTGAACGGCATAAAATACCCAACTGTAGCCTACTTGTAGTTCAGATCTTCCCCAAAGTAAATCGCGAATGTTGTCCACAATCGTCTGTCCTACTGTACACCAATACTTTCAATTTATACCATTGAACGGCATAAAATACCCAACTCTAGCCTACTTGTAGTTCAGATCTTCCCCAAAGTAAATCGCGAATGTTGTCCACAATCGTCTGTCCTACTGTACACCAATACTTTCAATTTATACCATTGAACGGCATAAAGTACCCAACTGTAGCCTACTTGTAGTCCAGATCTTCCCCAAAGTAAATCGCGAATGTTGTCCACAATCGTCTGTCCTACTGTACACCAATACTTTCAATTTATACCATTGAACGGCATAAAATACCCAACTGTAGCCTACTTGTAGTCCAGATCTTCCCCAAAGTAAATCGCGAATGTTGTCCACAATCGTCTGTCCTACTGTACACCAATACTTTCAATTTATACCATTGAACGGCATAAAATACCCAACTGTAGCCTACTTGTAGTTCAGATCTTCCCCAAAGTAAATCGCGAATGTTGTCCACAATCGCCTGTCCTACTGTACACCAATACTTTCAATTTATACCATTGAACGGCATAAAGTACCCAACTGTAGCCTACTTGTAGTTCAGATCTTCCCCAAAGTAAATCGCGAATGTTGTCCACAATCGTCTGTCCTACTGTACACCAATACTTTCAATTTATACCATTGAACGGCATAAAGTACCCAACTGTAGCCTACTTGTAGTTCAGATCTTCCCCAAAGTAAATCGCGAATGTTGTCCACAATCGCCTGTCCTACTGTACACCAATACTTTCAATTTATACCATTGAACGGCATAAAATACCCAACTGTAGCCTACTTGTAGTCCAGATCTTCCCCAAAGTAAATCGCGAATGTTGTCCACAATCGTCTGTCCTACTGTACACCAATACTTTCAATTTATACCATTGAACGGCATAAAGTACCCAACTGTAGCCTACTTGTAGTCCAGATCTTCCCCAAAGTAAATCGCGAATGTTGTCCACAATCGCCTGTCCTACTGTACACCAATACTTTCAATTTATACCATTGAACGGCATAAAGTACCCAACTGTAGGCCTACTTGTAGTTCAGATCTTCCCCAAAGTAAATCGCGAATGTTGTCCACAATCGCCTGTCCTACTGTACACCAATACTTTCAATTTATACCATTGAACGGCATAAAGTACCCAACTGTAGCCTACTTGTAGTCCAGATCTTCCCCAAAGGAAATCGCGAATATACTTTCAATTTATACCATTGAACGGCATAAAGTACCCAACTGTAGCCTACTTGTAGTCCAGATCTTCCCCAAAGTAAATCGCGAATGTTGTCCACAATCGTCTGTCCTACTGTACACCAATACTTTCAATTTATACCATTGAACGGCATAAAGTACCCAACTGTAGCCTACTTGTAGTCCAGATCTTCCCCAAAGTAAATCGCGAATGTTGTCCACAATCGTCTGTCCTACTGTACACCAATACTTTCAATTTATACCATTGAACGGCATAAAGTACCCAACTGTAGCCTACTTGTAGTCCAGATCTTCCCCAAAGTAAATCGCGAATGTTGTCCACAATCGTCTGTCCTACTGTACACCAATACTTTCAATTTATACCATTGAACGGCATAAAGTACCCAACTGTAGCCTACTTGTAGTCCAGATCTTCCCCAAAGTAAATCGCGAATGTTGTCCACAATCGTCTGTCCTACTGTACACCAATACTTTCAATTTATACCATTGAACGGCATAAAGTACCCAACTGTAGCCTACTTGTAGTTCAGATCTTCCCCAAAGTAAATCGCGAATGTTGTCCACAATCGCCTGTCCTACTGTACACCAATACTTTCAATTTATACCATTGAACGGCATAAAGTACCCAACTGTAGCCTACTTGTAGTCCAGATCTTCCCCAAAGTAAATCGCGAATGTTGTCCACAATCGTCTGTCCTACTGTACACCAATACTTTCAATTTATACCATTGAACGGCATAAAATACCCAACTGTAGCCTACTTGTAGTCCAGATCTTCCCCAAAGTAAATCGCGAATGTTGTCCACAATCGTCTGTCCTACTGTACACCAATACTTTCAATTTATACCATTGAACGGCATAAAATACCCAACTCTAGCCTACTTGTAGTTCAGATCTTTCCCAAAGGAAATCGCAAATATACTTTCAATTTATAACATTGAACGGCATAACGTACCCAACTGTAGGCCTACTTGTAGTTCAGATCTTCCCCAAAGTAAATCGCGAATGTTGTCCACAATCGTCTGTCCTACTGTACACCAATACTTTCAATTTATACCATTGAACGGCATAAAGTACCCAACTGTAGCCTACTTGTAGTCCAGATCTTCCCCAAAGTAAATCGCGAATGTTGTCCACAATCGTCTGTCCTACTGTACACCAATACTTTCAATTTATACCATTCAAAGGCATAAAATACCCAACTGTAGCCTACTTGTAGTTCAGATCTTCCCCAAAGTAAATCGCGAATGTTGTCCACAATCGTCTGTCCTACTGTACACCAATACTTTCAATTTATACCATTGAACGGCATAAAATACCCAACTGTAGCCTACTTGTAGTTCAGATCTTCCCCAAAGTAAATCGCGAATGTTGTCCACAATCGTCTGTCCTACTGTACACCAATACTTTCAATTTATACCATTGAACGGCATAAAGTACCCAACTGTAGCCTACTTGTAGTTCAGATCTTCCCCAAAGTAAATCGCGAATGTTGTCCACAATCGTCTGTCCTACTGTACACCAATACTTTCAATTTATACCATTGAACGGCATAAAATACCCAACTGTAGCCTACTTGTAGTTCAGATCTTCCCCAAAGTAAATCGCGAATGTTGTCCACAATCGTCTGTCCTACTGTACACCAATACTTTCAATTTATACCATTGAACGGCATAAAATACCCAACTCTAGCCTACTTGTAGTTCAGATCTTCCCCAAAGTAAATCGCGAATGTTGTCCACAATCGTCTGTCCTACTGTACACCAATACTTTCAATTTATACCATTGAACGGCATAAAATACCCAACTCTAGCCTACTTGTAGTTCAGATCTTCCCCAAAGTAAATCGCGAATGTTGTCCACAATCGTCTGTCCTACTGTACACCAATACTTTCAATTTATACCATTGAACGGCATAAAGTACCCAACTGTAGACCTACTTGTAGTTCAGATCTTCCCCAAGGTAAATCGCGAATGTTGTCCACAATCGTCTGTCCTACTGTACACCAATACTTTCAATTTATACCATTGAACGGCATAAAGTACCCAACTGTAGCCTACTTGTAGTTCAGATCATCCCCAAAGTAAATCGCGAATGTTGTCCACAATCGTCTGTCCTACTGTACACCAATACTTTCAATTTATACCATTGAACGGCATAAAATACCCAACTGTAGCCTACTTGTAGTTCAGATCTTCCCCAAAGTAAATCGCGAATGTTGTCCACAATCGTCTGTCCTACTGTACACCAATACTTTCAATTTATACCATTGAACGGCATAAAGTACCCAACTGTAGGCCTACTTGTAGTTCAGATCTTCCCCAAAGTAAATCGCGAATGTTGTCCACAATCGTCTGTCCTACTGTACACCAATACTTTCAATTTATACCATTGAACGGCATAAAGTACCCAACTGTAGACCTACTTGTAGTTCAGATCTTCCCCAAAGTAAATCGCGAATGTTGTCCACAATCGTCTGTCCTACTGTACACCAATACTTTCAATTTATACCATTGAACGCATAAAGTACCCAACTGTAGCCTACTTGTAGTTCAGATCTTCCCCAAAGTAAATCGCGAATGTTGTCCACAATCGTCTGTCCTACTGTACACCAATACTTTCAATTTATACCATTGAACGGCATAAAGTACCCAACTGTAGCCTACTTGTAGTCCATATCATGCCCAAAGTAAATCGCGAATGTTGTCCACAATCGTCTGTCCTACTGTACACCAATACTTTCAATTTATACCATTGAACGGCATAAATACCCAACTGTAGCCTACTTGTAGTTCAGATCTTCCCCAAAGTAAATCGCGAATGTTGTCCACAATCGTCTGTCCTACTGTACACCAATACTTTCAATTTATACCATTGAACGGCATAAAGTACCCAACTGTAGCCTACTTGTAGTTCAGATCTTCCCCAAAGTAAATCGCGAATGTTGTCCACAATCGCCTGTCCTACTGTACACCAATACTTTTCATTTATACCATTGAACGGCATAAAGTACCCAACTGTAGCCTACTTGTAGTCCAGATCTTCCCCAAAGTAAATCGCGAATGTTGTCCACAATCGTCTGTCCTACTGTACACCAATACTTTCAATTTATACCATTGAACGGCATAAAATACCCAACTGTAGCCTACTTGTAGTCCAGATCTTCCCCAAAGTAAATCGCGAATGTTGTCCACAATCGCCTGTCCTACTGTACACCAATACTTTCAATTTATACCATTGAACGGCATAAAGTACCCAACTGTAGGCCTACTTGTAGTTCAGATCTTCCCCAAAGTAAATCGCGAATGTTGTCCACAATCGTCTGTCCTACTGTACACCAATACTTTCAATTTATACCATTGAACGGCATAAAGTACCCAACTGTAGGCCTACTTGTAGTCCAGATCTTCCCCAAAGTAAATCGCGAATGTTGTCCACAATCGTCTGTCCTACTGTACACCAATACTTTCAATTTATACCATTGAACGGCATAAAGTACCCAACTGTAGCCTACTTGTAGTCCAGATCTTCCCCAAAGTAAATCGCGAATGTTGTCCACAATCGTCTGCCCTACTGTCCACCAATACTTTCAATTTATACCATTGAACGGCATAAAGTACCCAACTGTAGGCCTACTTGTAGTTCAGATCTTCCCCAAAGTAAATCGCGAATGTTGTCCACAATCGTCTGTCCTACTGTACACCAATACTTTCAATTTATACCATTGAACGGCATAAAGTACCCAACTGTAGCCTACTTGTAGTTCAGATCTTCCCCAAAGTAAATCGCGAATGTTGTCCACAATCGTCTGTCCTACTGTACACCAATACTTTCAATTTATACCATTGAACGGCATAAAGTACCCAACTGTAGCCTACTTGTAGTTCAGATCTTCCCCAAAGTAAATCGCGAATGTTGTCCACAATCGTCTGTCCTACTGTACACCAATACTTTCAATTTATACCATTGAACGGCATAAAGTACCCAACTGTAGGCCTACTTGTAGTTCAGATCTTCCCCAAAGTAAATCGCGAATGTTGTCCACAATCGTCTGTCCTACTGTACACCAATACTTTCAATTTATACCATTGAACGGCATAAAGTACCCAACTGTAGCCTACTTGTAGTCCAGATCTTCCCCAAAGTAAATCGCGAATGTTGTCCACAATCGCCTGTCCTACTGTACACCAATACTTTCAATTTATACCATTGAACGGCATAAAGTACCCAACTGTAGCCTACTTGTAGTCCAGATCTTCCCCAAAGTAAATCGCGAATGTTGTCCACAATCGTCTGTCCTACTGTACACCAATACTTTCAATTTATACCATTGAACGGCATAAAGTACCCAACTGTAGGCCTACTTGTAGTCCAGATCTTCCCCAAAGTAAATCGCGAATGTTGTCCACAATCGTCTGTCCTACTGTACACCAATACTTTCAATTTATACCATTGAACGGCATAAAGTACCCAACTGTAGCCTACTTGTAGTTCAGATCTTCCCCAAAGTAAATCGCGAATGTTGTCCACAATCGTCTGTCCTACTGTACACCAATACTTTCAATTTATACCATTGAACGGCATAAAATACCCAACTGTAGCCTACTTGTAGTCCAGATCTTCCCCAAAGAAAATCGCGAATGTTGTCCACAATCGCCTGTCCTACTGTACACCAATACTTTCAATTTATACCATTGAACGGCATAAAGTACCCAACTGTAGCCTACTTGTAGTTCAGATCTTCCCCAAAGTAAATCGCGAATGTTGTCCACAATCGTCTGTCCCTACTGTACACCAATACTTTCAATTTATACCATTGGAACGGCATAAAATACCCAACTGTAGCCTACTTGTAGTTCAGATCTTCCCCAAAGTAAATCGCGAATGTTGTCCACAATCATGTCCTACTGTACACCAATACTTTCAATTTATACCATTGAACGCATAAAATACCCAACTGTAGCCTACTTGTAGTCAGATCTTCCCCAAAGTAAAATCGCGAATGTTGTCCACATCGTCTGTCCTACTGTACACCAATACTTTCAATTTTATACCATTGAACGGCATAAAATACCCAACTGTAGCCTACTAGAAAATGTTAAAAAGATTTTTTTTATTTAAAAGCCTATAACTTATGAAGCATAAGTTGTACACATACTGGTGGTGTCATATTGGTTGGGACTTTAAAAGATAAACCCGAATCAAAATCTGATTTGTATTTGTATTTTTCACTTTTTAAGGGGTTTTAGGGGTAAATCTCTCTATATATAAATGTATGTATGTATATACATACATTTATATTATTCGTTAGGTCTCATGTAAAACTATGAAGTAAACATGTGCTGTACAAAATGAACAGCTTCATTCGCCACGTTATTAGTTTACGGATTTTGGGGATTATGTATTTATATTTTGAATTTTCTATCTGATTAAAAGTTACGTGTTTATATGTTGCCAAATAAAAAAATACAATGTATACACATTACGTTTATTATAATAATTAGCTATTGTATATCTTTCATATAAAAGCCGTATTGCAGTTAGGTTTGGTCTGATTAGAAAATTGTGAATCAATGGACTCAAATTTATTTGTTTTGTGGAATATTATTAACATATCGTTTCAGTTTTGTTATTCACTATGCAGTTACTCAGAATATCTACACAACGAATTCCCAATGCTATTCGACTTCAGAACATTGCCAATCTTAAAGGTAACATGTATTTAATGTTAGGCGTTACGAAGTTCGTCGGGTCAGCTAGTTACACAAAAAATAAAAAATCATAAAATAAAAAAAAATTTATTGGAAATATAACCAATCAAATCAACGAACAAATCGAACGATCGGTGTTGTCTTGGAGTTTTACACAGACAGACAGATGTCAGTCCGAAAACCACTATTTTTCTCCAGGGAGCCTCTACTCTCAACTCAAATTCGAAAAATTTGACGAAAGAAATAATACTTTCTCTATACACTATGTATATTAGGGGTGAAATTAAAAATGGTTCTCAGCGAAAAACATTGATAAATTTCACTCAAAGTTTAAATAGGGAGGACAAAGGGAATAAGTTTACTTATAACTTTGCCTTGGTAAGGTTGGTTAGTATTCTTAATTTGAAAAACTTCGGAAATAGAGTGATACAAAATTATTGGGGACGTTAATCTGGTTACTCGTATTGTTTTGGTAAAGGTCGAGGGCGAGTATGACACATGCCACATGTCGTATTGTTGTGGGCTTCTCCTCAGCAGATGCATCTCAGGAGTTAGTACAATGGCGCGGCTATAACTCAAGACACTGTGCATTGAATGTGGACTCGAGACGACGCGAATGGACAATTTGTGATATGATATGATATGGTCTACAGAAGCCTACATCACTGATGGAACTGTTCGATACTTTCTATGCTAAAATAAAACCTATGATTATTGGTTGTATTATATTTAACTCCTATCCACTATGTATAATAGTATATTCGTTATTTTAAGTAAAAGTAAATACGATTTTAAGATGATTATTCAAGTTGTTTTATTACGCTTTGATTATCAATTCCAATGCAGGTCAAAATGTAAGTGAGCTTTTTTAACACAATCACAATATGTTCAACCTCCAACACCTACTAAACTTCCGCACCCATCAATAATTGTATAAAAAAACTCGGGAATTCGCTTCCGGTCATGATTATTTGTTTCCTCAAAAATCTCTTAAAGAACATGAGAAATTTATTTTAAAATTTTTAGCTCCTTGCAAATACAATCCCTAAATAGTTTTCATTCCCTAGAATATTGAGGATTCCGTAAATTATTTTATAAATGTGTAAGTATATTTGACATTAGTGCTGGTTGTCAAGTTGCTTCATTTTGATGCAGTTACTCCGGAGTTATCACGGTTTATGCCTAAGTTTTAGTGGGTATCAATAAAACTATGAAATATTTTATAATTTAAAATTAGTTAGAAATTGTTATACTGTAAAATAGTTAATTTTTTATTCATTTACATTAGTTGTTTTCTTTCATATTTCCATTTAAAGAAAATTGACGAATAATTAATTTTATTCATTACCATTTCGTCTATTCGTGGTTTAATACACAATCAAATCATTAATTTGGTCTTACAATGAACCTATTTAAATGTAATATTCTACGGCCGGTTCAAAAACGTAGTTATTCTATTTCAACGGAAACATGGCCACTTAGCTAAAAATAAGAATGTACAATGAAGTGGCTTACAGTGTAGTCCTTCCACTACCGGTATCGTAAATAACAAACTTCATCACCTGCCATAAACGGTTTTATAATAACAGCATAGAGCAAACAGATTTCACTTCCTGTGCTGTAAAGCGCGCCTCCTCCCGTCATCTTGAGTTCTTTCAAGTTGAGCAGAACGCCGCTGAGTTCTCAAATTAACGCCATTCACTCGCAGGTTGTGTCAAAGACACATTGTTGGCACAATTTAGCCTTATTGAAGCCCTGCGCCACTTCTCATTCAAATCAGAGGTTTTGTTGGATTCGCTTCACAGTGGTTGGCGGCAGTGGCTCACTCTTGCTTCCAGACGATATTCTCGCGCTCGGTCTCACCACACATCATCACGTTCAGTCAGATTTTGTACAAACTCGGGTTTTCGTAAAATTTTCAATGTGTGAAATATAAATTTATAAAGTCCAATATTTTTAGAATATACGTTAGTTTGTATAGGAAGGAATCTAGGAAAAAGTAGAAACAACAACTTTTAATTTAAATTAGCAATTTTTACCCCAATTAATTTTTTAAAGCAGATTTTGCTGTTTATCATTGTTAAACTAAAGTTAACTGTGTGTAATCAATTTAATTGCCACCTTTCAATTTACACGATACATAAAATGTAAAGTTCATATGTCCATCATTGTACATGCGAGAATCCGTTATTAACCCTATATTACCTATAACAATCTTGATTATGACGCAACAACTTTTCACGGTAAAATCAGATAAATGTAAAAAATATATTAATGTTAAAATGTTATAATTTAATTATAAACATGATGATGTAATATGATTTCTGGTCATTGAAATATTGAAGTTAAATCGGTTTGAAATAAGCTATTTCGCCTCGAACATTGCGTCCTTGGTCCTTTGGTCCTTGGTTACCATACCTTCGTATCGAGCGATGCGATTTCACTATCACGATGAATTGATCTCGTAATCTTGAAAGGTGCCTTTTGCTTTGTCCTTGCATTGTTAAAGTTGGGGTGTTACAATGTGTGATAAACAATAGAATCTGTCGTGGAAGGCGGGTTAACAATGAGGATTCGTCAACAATGGGGCTTTACAACAATGGGCTCTTTAATAATGAGGCTTTGAGGCTTTGTCGGAAATAAAATGCGGGAAGCAACAATTAGGTGGTAATTGCCATAAAGAGAAGAATGGTCTAGTTATTTGGGATACGATTGCTCGGTTCGAGTTTTTTTTGTGAAATAAAATTTGTGCTATTGAAAATGTTCTTGGAATATAAGAATAGATTTCATTTTAAAAGCCATGAATTTACCTCGATCACAGAATGAAAATCATCTTTCAGTAGAATTTGAAGGGAACCTGATTTTCCTGGAGATCCTTGCTTGGTAGCAGCTGTATCGGTTCAAGTGCCGATATGAAAGATTACACAGTAAGATAAACAAGAAAATACTGTCATATCTCATTGTGGTTAAAATCTATATATAGAATTTTATGCCCTTGCATTAGGTAGGTTATTTTTAATAATAACACATTGCTAATGGCATATCACAATATTGTAAAAATAATATAAGCAGATTTTAAGCCGCAATTTAAATATATTAACAAAACCATTTTCATTTGGGTTCGCAGTCACAATAGCAGATAACCCAGAACCAATAGTCTAACTTGTCCCTCAACCGTGGGAGCTTCAACCACGTGCTCACAGTCAGACTAGCAGATAGCCTGAACCAATAACTTGTCCCTCAACCGTGGGAGCATCAACCACGTGCTCACAGTCAGACTAGCAGATAGCCTGAACCAATAGTCTAACTTGTCCCTCAACCGTGGGAGCATCAACCACGTGCTCACAGTCAGACTAGCAGATAGCCTGAACCAATAGTCTAACTTGTCCCTCAACCGTGGGAGCATCAACCACGTGCTCACAGTCAGACTAGCAGATAGCCTGAACCAATAGTCTAACTTGTCCCTCAACCGTGGGAGCATCAACCACGTGCTCACAGTCAGACTAGCAGATAGCCTGAACCAATAGTCTAACTTGTCCCTCAACCGTGGGAGCATCAACCACGTGCTCACAGTCAGACTAACAGATAGCCTGAACCAATAGTCTAACTTGTCCCTCAACCGTGGGAGCATCAACTACGAGCTCACAGTCAAACTAGCAGAGAGCCTGAACCAATAGTCTAACTTGGAAATGCAGTTTAATTACAAACGTTTTAGTATAGCTTCAATCCAATTAGGATTCATACCGAAATGGAAAGTGTTCTTTGATATGCGATATCGCAATTGTTCTCATGTAGGCCTACTAGTTTGATAAGGTTGCCGGGGGTGGAGGAGTCGGGGGGGGGGTCAAAGGCTCGTTATACGTCCGCTACATGTGCCCATGTCTGGGCACATGGCCCTTATCTCTTGTAATCTATTCAGTCGGACCGTTGTAGACAAGGACATCACTAGCCTCTATTATTCGTTCTGTGTCCTTGTAATGAGTGGGATCATTTATTAAATTGAAGAGAATTGAGTTGACTGTAGTATTCGGTGGGTTATTTTATCGTACCAGATTCTTATTTAATAGGTTACCTAATTATATTTTTGAATATAACAATTTCTAAAAAGAAACAGTAGGGTCTCACAGCCTGAACAACCATCAGTATATGTTGAAGTTTCAACGTTACTCATATGAAAATTAGTACAGTCAACGATTTTTAGCTGCTGTTTTATACTTTATAGCTGTGTAGAACCTGATAGACGATAATATATATTCAATGGGAAAATAAAGTCATAAGGTAAATGTTTGTTTTATTTATTAAAACCTTCGGTGCAAACGTAAATAATTATTTAACTGAATTTATATTGTATAATTATTAATTTTCAGAAAGAAAGTAATAATATTTTTTCTTGGCATATTTAACGTAGACCTACATTTAGGATAGAAAAACCATAAGCCTACCCGCGTTTTCACCAGTCAAACAGAGTAGTTTTTGTCTATAAACCGCATGAGTTAAGTAAAACACAATAGTAACATATTCAATTACATATTTTATGGCTGAATGAGACATATACTTTTCGTTTCTTAATGTAAAGGTTGTAAAGAGTTTAGGTTATGCAGTTTTACTTTTAACATGATTTAAAATTACTCAAACATATAATTTGGCTTTTTTTTAATCAGCTTACCACAATTGTATGGTTTTAAAGTAAGTCAAAAATATTATCAAAACAAATTGGAAGATTGCCTAAGAAAATAATCAACTACGATCAAGCCAAAATCACCGCAGTTACCGAACGCGCCGTGTCGCTCTGGTCGTATGCAATACCCGCACAACATAGATGTATCTGTTTTGCCTACCTTGCTCCTTAATCTATACGAGCACAAAATCATAAAAGTCAAACTTTTATTCAGTTAACTTGCTTAAAACCAATAACAATTTTCAATCCATGTACAAAGTATTGATGTAACATATTTTTCTATTGTGAATTTTGTTGATTACCTTTCATTATTATCTTCATTACACAGAGTTAGCTTTCAAACAATTGACAGTTAAAATACGTTTTTAAAACTTTCAATTTGTGTTACTAACCCTGTATAATGAAGAGTACCTGGTGACCGAGCTTTGCTCGTATAATAAGACGTGTATTATACAAATTAATTAGAAAAATTAAAACACATTTATTACTCAATGAAAACATTTATGTGGTTTAAATAAAACCGAATCAATACACCATAATTAATATAGCACTGAAAAAAATTATCGCACCTGGTAAGGTTGGAAATCGCGACCTCCAGATCTTGAGGCCGACATGCTACCAGTCGGCTACGGCGTCTGTCAAAGGAGCGACGCTGTTTAACGTGTTTTAGCCAACTTAAATAGTTTTAGCCGATCATTTACTGTTTAATTAATTATCCATAAAGTTATTATTAGCCTGTGATCAACTGATTTTTTTAGAAACGGAATGAGGATTGAAAAGCAAAAGAGAAATTTAATTTACACAAATTAATTGGTTTGTTACAGTGGCTTCAAGCAATACAACGAATACGTTTTCTATCAAAACACGGAAGATTTTGGAAATACTTTTTTCTGCTTTTATTTCGCACAGTTATGTTACCCTTAAGTTTTTACAAATTGTTTAGTAACCTGATAATTTTACATTTATTACATACATAAAATAAATATTTATGAAAAACCCTCTATTCACATATTGTTCCCCGCCGTCTTCAATCAAGAACTGTCAAACGGTTATAAACAGCTGTTTTGGTTTGTATTGTTTACATTTGATTCTCCATAAGCGTAATGTTAAATTTTTAGATTTTAAACTTAATATTACAAGAAAACAGGAATTTTCATGGACATTAGACCTATCTAGAACTCATTTTTTACTCGGAAATTAGTTATTTCCAAAATTTAAAGAAAATTCCTTAGTGCCGTTTTCGAGATCCGTGTGCATATATATATACAAACCTTGCTCGTATTATAGTGTTGGATTGGATAATGATGAAAGTACTCTACAAAATTCACAATAAAAAACATATCCGAACTTCTGCTTTCAATATCATAAGATTATTTTGAGTGGTGATAAAAACAAAAAAGAGTAATGCAAATAATAATAAGTAATAACTTTGAATTATTTTAGCATCACTTAATAGGATTATTGGATTATTATATTATAGTAGTTTTTTTACACATAAGGCAATTATTTCATAATAATTTTATAAACATTTCATTATGATATTATTAGGAAGCTTTGGCGGTCATTGTCATCCAGTCTTCGCTGACAATGACCGGGGAGGGAGCGGGTGAACGCCAGCTCCATGCTCCATGCCCCATGCTCCATGCTCCATGCTCCATGCTCCATGCCCATGCTCCGCGTGGTGTTCTCGGACCCTGTGTGTAGGCCTACGTGTACGTGTGCAGCCCCAGTCTTGGCTGACAATGACCGGGGAGGGCGCGGGTGAACGCCAGCTCCATGCTCCATGCTCCATGCTCCATGCTCCATTCCCCATGCCCCATGCCCCATGCTCCGTGTGGTGTTCTCGGGTCCTGTGTGTAGGCCTACGTGTACGTGTGCAGCCCCAGTCTTGGCTGACAATGACCGGGGAGGGCGCGGGTGAACGCCAGCTCCATGCTCCATGCTCCATGCTCCATGCCCCATGCCCCATGCCCCATGCCCCATGCTCCATGCCCCATGCCCCATGCTCCGTGTGGTGTTCTCGGGCCCTGTGTTTAGGCTTACGTGTACGTGTGCAGCCCCAGTTTTGGCTAACAATGACCAGGGAGGGCGTGGGTGAACGCCAGCTCCATGCTCCATGCTCCATGCCCCATGCTCCATGCTCCATGCCCCATGCCCCATCTCCATGCCCCATGCTCCGTGTGGTGTTCTCGGGCCCTGTGTTTAGGCTTACGTGTACGTGTGCAGCCCCAGTCTTGGCTGACAATGACCGGGGAGGGCGCGGGTGAACGCCAGCTCCATGCCCCATGCTCCATGCTCCATGCTCCATGCCCCATGCCCCATCTCCATGCCCCATGCTCCGTGTGGTGTTCTAGGGCCCTGTGTGTAGGCCTACGTGTACGTGTGCAGCCCCAGTCTTGGCTGACAATGACCGGGGAGGGCGCGGGTGAACGCCAGCTCCATGCTCCATGCTCCATGCTCCATTCCCCATGCCCCATGCCCATGCTCCGTGTGGTGTTCTCGCGTCCTGTGTGTAGGCCTACGTGTACGTGTGCAGCCCCAGTCTTGGCTGACAATGACCGGGGAGGGCGCGGGTGAACGCCAGCTCCATGCTCCATGCTCCATGCTCCGTGTGGTGTTCTCGGGTCCTGTGTGTAGGCCTACGTGTACGTGTGCAGCCCCAGTCTTGGCTGACAATGACCGGGGAGGGCGCGGGTGAACGCCAGCTCCATGCCCCATGCCCCATGCTCCCATTGCATGCATGGCATGTTGTTAACATGTATGAGACTCCATGCCCCATTGCATGATGCTCCATGCTCCATGCATGCATGCTCCATCATGCTCCGTGTGTTCTCGGGTCCTGTGTGTAGGCCTACGTATACGTGTGCAGCCACAGTCTTGGCTGACAATGACCGGGGAGGGCGCGGTGAACGCCAGAGTACAATGCAGATACATGCAGTCATTCATTGAATGCTAAACAATACGGCAATTCCGTCCGTAATCTCCCATAGACGCTCGTATCATTTCACTTCATGTCCTCACGGTTTTGTACGAGCACATTTAAACACCTCGCATTGTAGTATAACATGATCATTATATTTTATAGAAACATTAAGTTCATTCGTTCTTTAATCTATCATTTCATGTCATATCATTAGATAATTTGAGATTATTTTTTTCGTTAAATATTGTAAATATAGATAAAATATTTCTATGTTCATACGATAATATAGTTCCTGTTAAACTTAAAAGTGCGAAATAAGAATATATGGTGTTATCCATGATGATTTTGTACAAAAATATATTAATGTTGTCGTTGTTTATTATTCTTAATAATCCAATTTTAAATTATTAGTTAATTAGTAGGTACAGTATATGAAATGATTACAACGATACCTCTCCGTATGTGAAACATAAGTTTAAAATTTAATTTCATTAAAATTCATAATTCAATCAATTAATGGAACAAAATATTGTGTTTAAGACTTTCTTTCACTGTTAAAACAACCTCAGTAGTACTTTGGCCGTATTTTAAAATTAATTCTATCCAAACGGCAATGCTCCACGCACGTTAATCAACAGTGAAAGTTGAGACGTGTGGTGCGCCCTGCGACGACAAAGGCGCATTATTGAGCAGGTGACACAGACAACAATGCCGCGATAACAGCTGATACGGCGCTCAATACTGATAACACTGATAAGGGCTGTGCCGCGAAGGGTGTATTCACCTCTGTTGTGACGTACGGGTACAAAACTCGGATCCTTTGTACCGCTAAAAGGAACATTGAATATTTGAACCCCAGAAGAAACATGTAACATCTCGATCCTTTACCGTGGGGAGAATGATTTCTTTGGCGGAGAAAAGTTATTCTATCAACGCTTTGTTGTTGACTTCATTGTGTGTGAAAATAGATTCTTGCCAAGAGTCTGAGCTTTGCCTTGTTGACTCGTTATAGACAGTCTGCAAATGTTTTCTACAACTGAGTGTTTTTGTTCGACTTTTTTAAATACAGTTCTTCTTGAATACAAATAGAGAAAATTAAATAAAACAGTTAAGTATTTATCATACAATTGAACTTGTCTACCGGGGTTTAATCATAGATATGCCTAACGCACTAATGGATTTTTTTTAATAATCAATCAATTGTACTTTGAGTGATTATTATTTAAAGTCGTTAGTCTCATATCAATGAAATTTATTTAGCTCAAGAAGATTAAGAGCCTTAGAAGCTAGTTAAAAGAATCTCATACGTTAGGGGACAACGGTCGTTAAGTGAGAGCGAAGCCGCAATAAGTACTTCTCGTTGTTTATAAAACTATTAATAAAGTTTTTGTGTATTAAAGTCCCAACACGTATAAAATTCAAGAATAAGGTTTTAAATTATTTTCGATAAAATCTATTTTCAGTTTACAGTGAAAATAGTACATAATTACACTGTCCTCACAACTGGTAAACAACTGTCAAAATAGATAAGCTTACTTGATTTGAATGCCTATTACTTTACGTATTCATGTTATATGCTGATTTAAATACAATTATTCGGCAATACAAAGTTACATTCTACCGCAGGCCGATCAACAAGTTGGGATAAGTAAGTTTAAACATGAGAGATGTTTCCCCCCTCGCCACCCAGTCCCCACGCCGCTGCGAACAGCTGATTGGCCCGATTGTATCTCACATGGTCCGTATACAATCAGGCGGCACTTGTCACCGGCGACTTTTCAACGTCTTAATCATCTTAGGGTATAGAATCGCACAAGTGATTTCCCGAGTTCGCTCCGGGGCTGACCTAGTTAAACCCAGCTGTTAAGGGAGCATTCATACTGTGGAGTAGGGAGGTTATTGTGGTATCATGACTACAGAGGATACTCATATTGTGGCATAGAGAGTGACGTAGTATGGTGAGAGTATCGTGGTTTAATGACGTTGGGTCATTCATACCGTCGTGTGGTAAGAGTATCGTGGTGTAATGACGTTGGGTCATTTATACCGTCATGTGGTGAGAGTATCGTGGTGTAATGACGTTGGGTCATTTGTACCTTCGTTTGGTGAGAGTATAATGGTGTAATGACGTTGGGTCATTTATACAGTCGTGTGGTGAGAGTATCGTGGTGTAATGACGTTGGGTCATCCATACCGTCTTTTGGTGAGAGTATCGTGGAGTAATGACGTTGGGTCATTTATACCGTCGTGTGGTGAGAGTATCGTGGTGTAATGACGTTGGATCATTCATACCGTCGTGTGGTGAGAGTATCGTGGTGTAATGACGTTGGGTCATTCATACCGTCGTGTGGTGTGTGGTAAAAAATAAAATTGTAATGTTGAGTTACCGAATAAATTTTCAAGGGCCCCAATTTTTGGGTAAGTCATTATTATTTTATTGTAAAAATCTTTCTGAAGGGTATTCTTCCTTTAAAAGGATATAAATTATAAATGACTGAATTGTTTTTTAGGGCTTATGTAACTTATGTAAATGTAATAAAAGAAAGGAAGAAGTAGGTATATTAAGTCTTAATCGGCATTAACGTATTTACAAATGCAAGATTTGCTTAAAATAAAAGCTATTATATTATAGTGGGGGTATAGCAAAGAGAGTCCCGAATCGGCACGTTTTTCCCATGTTATTCTTATGGAGATTATTTTTGCACTGCTTGAACATTTTTGAAAAAAATCCCTAAACCGTTATTCATATCTAATCTACTACAACATAATCTTAATGAAAAGTTTCACACATCACATACCTTTCATAATTTAAAATCCCAAGCTCCCGGCACCGCGCCGCGTAAACGCATAACGTCCGCGCCAAGTCGCGTACACTGTACATACCACCGTGCGCGCTAGCTCCGAGTCGCCGTCGGGTTAACCAATGTTTAAAGGTCCGGATAAAACGTTCAGCGATTGGTACTTGAAAGCTTTGGTACTTGAAAAGGTATGATAGTAGGTGTCCATCACCAGCTTAGCTATAATAAATAGAGATCTATCTTATTGTGTTGTTTCAAAACTACACGTAGTTACTGGTAAATTTTGTATGAAGTCAAAATCACACTTGTCTTGTAGAATAGTACAGCATCTTACGGCAGTTCTTCTTTAACTCACATTCAACATTGGGTTTGTGAAGACACACAGTACAGGTACATACATTAAACAAATGACACCAGTGAATATAGTATTTTACAGTTCTCCTATAATTCACATAAAACATGGTAACTAGAGAAGATATGTGATAGATGTATGAAACGAAAGACACTAGATATCGTATTTACAGTTCTCTTACAAACCTCTCACATATTACAGTAATTTAGTGTGAAACGTTTCATATAAAGTACATATCACCAGTATAGCACTTTACAGGTTTCTCACTACAACATGGTTTCTTGAAAAGACACATGGTACAAGTAAGCATAAAATATGACATTAGTGTATTGAATGTATATTATAAAACACTTAAAACATAACTAATGTTCAACTTTGGACTTGTTGTGGTTGGTTACTAGAGAAGACACAGGTACAAGGAAACATGAAACAAAAGACGGCAGTGAATTAAATGTTGATATTTAATCAATTGTGCTGTAGGATGGATTTCACCGACCTCTATAGTGTCTTGTAATAAGTGTCTTGGAACTTGATAAGAGTTAATGTTCAAAGTAAATCTACACTAGGCTTTTGTAAGTTTGTAAGTTTGATGACAAAAAAACTATCACAATCACAGGTTAAATTCAATTTTGTCTTGTAGTATAGTACAATATCTTACATAAAAGGCTCAAATTTCATGCATATATGATTTGTCTACTTTATCAACTGAAACTTATTGTCAAGTGGGATGTTGGCTTGGAACATTCCTTAAAAGCTTGACACCAATAACAGATTTTATACCCCATAGCCTAGTCCCCAGCACCCTAATGCAACCATCCTTACATTACTCACCACCCGACCATAGTCTGGACTACGTTTGTTCGGGTCAGGGCAAACACGTCCGACCTATTTCACGACTATGGCTTCCCCACTTCCCACCACAGTTTAATGCCACTGTTTTTGTATTTAATGTCAATTAATTATGTTACATATACTAATTTCAGCTTTACTGTTAATAGTCATAAAACCTATAGCCCAACACACTTAATCCATCGCCTGACCATAGCCCGTACGTTCCTTCGGGTCATGGTAAATACGCCCGGTCTGGTTCACGACTATGGACAAACAAAGCCAGATATTCGTTTGGACCTGCTTTATTCTGACCTTTGACTCCATCCTCTTCTACCCAGACTTGTAGAAAATAGATAAATAAATAAATTCATCCTAAAACCTTACCCAAAGCCAGCCAGACACACGTTCGGTCGGGAACAACCTGCTCTCCGAACCCCTCCATGCACCAACCATAACTCAAAATACTCTCAACAAACAAAACACAAAGGACATAGTCCTATAACAGCCCACTAAAATTTCACATCCTGTCCCTGTTCAAATCATAATATGCAAAAATGAAAGAACTAGTGACAAAGCTTTATGAAAGAGTGAATGTTTGGTTGCGACTGATGGATAATTTATAGCCATCGGAAAATTTATTAAATTGTAGTACCTCAAATGGTAGAATAAATAATATTTCAGCAAGACGGTGTCACAGAGTACCATATCATGTTTGATAGGAGATAGCGACAAGATTGTTAGATCATACTCTGATTTCCCATTTATCAAAGATATTGTGTAGTAGGTAAGCGTGTAAAGTTTACAAGAACTAGGACATAGGATTGTAACTGTAGATGAGAGGATGTTAGGGAGAAGCAAACTGTGGTGATCACTCTTTTAGGTACAGGGCAAAGGTACAAATAATATTATAAGGTAAGTTAGAAACAAAACACCATCAATACACGCACTTGTTAGGATTCAACACTGTCATGAATTTGATCTAGGATCTGTTGCATTTAATATTTCTAAAAATACAAAATACTTATTGTAAGTTTCCAACAACTAAAAGTCTAAAACACTATAGGTCAGATGATTCAGTTGAAATTAAACATATCTTGTCTCTTGCACCACCATGTTGGTAAGTTGTCATTTGAACTAAAATGAACTTGATCTAGGATCTGTTGGATTTAACATATAAAATATTTAATGTTAGAATTGAGGTTAATGACAGTAAAAGGTTAAATAGTGACATTGGTTTTCGTAATAAGTATCTAAACGAAATATTTCTATCAGTTAAAATTTCAACAATTAAAACATGTTTCGTGCACATTGTCTCAAACACAGAATGAAGAACTTCAACAAGAAGACTACAACATCAACCCTCCTCAGTGGCATAATTTTATTCATTTTCTTGTTGTATGTTAAGTCATAACACCCGAAAAATTATACGAGTACAAGTGAGGGACTCGAGTGAGTGTAGATGACTATCCTTGGGTGCATGTGCACGTTACTGAAGTGTGATTTTGACTTCATACAAAATTTACCAGTAACTACGTGTAGTTTTGAAACAACACAATAAGATAGATCTCTATTTATTATAGCTAAGCTGGTGATGGACACCTACTATCATACCTTTTCAAGTACCAAAGCTTTCAAGTACCAATCGCTGAACGTTTTATCCGGACCTTTAAACATTGGTTATTTAGAGAGTTTTCCGCTCAAGGAAGTTATAAATGGTTGAACATTTATCCAAAGTTAATTGCAGAATATAATAATCGCGTGCATAGAACAATTGGTATGAAACCAAACTCTGTGAATGAAAGGAATTCAAAGAAAATACATAGGAGGTTGAGTCAATTGTATAAATATAAATTTGAAAAGGCTAAATTTAAAGTTGGAGATGTTGTCCGAATTTCAAAATATAAACATTTGTTCAGTAAATCGTATACACCTAATTGGACGGGTGAGTTGTTTACAATAGCAGAAGTAAAAAATACAAGACCTATTACTTATATATTGAAAGATGATAGAGGTAATATAATTAGAGGAGGATTTTATAAGGAAGAATTGTTAAAGACAAAATATAAGGACATTTATTTAGTAGAGAAGGTAATTAAAAAATCCTGAGATCGTTATTACGTTCAGTGGTTGGGTTTTCCAAGCAGATCGTGGATTAATAAGAGTGATATCATAGTGTAAGGAGTGGTAGTGTAAAAAAACATTTTTTTTGACTTGCTGTCAAATATGGCTGGTGCAGGACGTAAGCACCGCGAGACGCGAGACTAGGACGTGACCCGACGGCGACTCGGAGCTAGCGCGCACGGTGGTATGTACAGTGTACGCGACTTGGCGCGGACGTTATGCGTTTACGCGGCGCGGTGCCGGGAGCTTGGGATTTTAAATTATGAAAGGTATGTGATGTGTGAAACTTTTCATTAAAATTATGTTGTATAGTATCAGACAGTAGATTAGATATGAATAACGGTTTAGGGATTTTTTCAAAAATGTTCAATCAGTGCAAAAATAATCTCCATGAGAATAACATGGGGAAAACGTGTCGATTCGGGGCTCTCTTTACTATACCCTCACTACTGTAATGAAACTCAAGAGTCTATTATTTACTTCTTTCTTAGTCAACTCTAAATTTTTACATGTGTATCAAACTGAACTGGTACAGTGATAATATTGGAGCACGTATAATGAGATAATAACCTTATGATATGATAAATTCATAATGAAAATGTGGTACATTAAACCATCGAAATCCTGCTCTATTATTGTGTAATTCAGACATCAATAAGGCCTTCGCCCCAACGTCAACGTCCTTGTTATTGATCATGTTCAGTCGAATATTTATAGGAAAAACTCATTAAGGATAAAAATTTTACTAAGAAACATTACATCACAGTTTATAATTGTCCCTTATTAATGATCCCTTTCAAGTCCATTAGTTAATCGGAGCAACTTTCTCGAATCAATATATAAATGTTGATTAGAACAGAACTATTATTAGGCTACATTAGGAGTCGAATGCTCGATGAAAAGGGTTTACTATCTATATTAGAGGCTTCATCCCCATATCGGGGTTTTAATACATCCAGAACATAGTTTTCTTGTTTTCCACCTCAGATTTAATTGCTGGTACAATTAAAACAATTGGAAGTGTTTCAGCCCTCGTGCAGTCGAACGGCAGAATCAACCGACCGACCTTACAAAAGGGTTATAACTGAAGTTTTGTTGCACTGGTCTTTGTTTTCTTTTGTCTTCAGTTTTCTTTGTTGCATGCCTCTTTTATTTCATTGTTTCTTCCCATTGTCTTACTTCCTTCTCTGTTTAAACAGAATAGAAATTTTTCTCGTTTTGATAACGCCATCCCACGCGCCCTTTCCTCATTGTTTTCACTCCTTCCTATTTATTTACACTATGTGTGATATCACTCGTGCTTTAAATTTTCTATAATATTTTATTTTTAAACTTTTATTTAGAATATATATTTTGACGTTTGCGCGTAAAAATAATTATTACGTTTGACAATGCAACTGTCGTAAATGTGGTTGATAATATCACGTAGCATTTGAGATAGATTTTTTTAGGACATGAAATTTGTTTATGATTAAGTAGACGAATGATTACTGTGTATATGGAAGGTACACATTTTCTTCCATATACACAATAATCAGTCTAGGTTGGGTTTCACGATTTCAATAAATAATATTTCAAGTTTTGAAGTGTGATGATGACCTATAAAAGGTGCATAGCACGGAAAGTTTTACTTCAACCCCTCGTTATAGTGTAAACCTTTTTTTTTAGATGTTGAAGCTTATAGCACGTTTAGATCTTGATATAATTTAAACGTGGCTGTTTAAAATGTTATTTCGCAACTTATTACGATAAACTCAAGTAGTTTCTGTGGAAACCTGTACCAAATTTTCATCTTACAAATTCCCAACAACTCCCCTTCCCCCCAGAGCTAAGACGAATTTATGTTAAAAACTAATATCTGAACTATTTAATATTTTACGATAAATCGTTGAGGACGATATTAAAGTTTACATTCAAAGGTAAACGCAGGACGTTGTCCATATTTACTCAGAGTTATTCTGATGTTAAATACTATCAAAATAATTCCTATATTATTATTTTACCCTATTCAAAATTTGTCTTAGAATATAGCCTGATATAGGATTAACATTTTATTGATATTTGAGCAGATTCCTTAGTTCGAAGCCTTTTCTGGGGATGGCGGGGCTATTTAAAAATTACAGTCTAATGGTTTGATTACATTGAAAAAAATATTGAAGTACTATAGATACATTTATCCACAAGAATGCCTTAAACCTATGAAATGAAAATTCTTAATAATATTGGGAGTGAATAAAACTCAGACAACAAACTCAGCTCGGCGCGACGACAAAGGCGCATTATTGAGCAGGTGACACAGACAACAATGCCGCGATAACAGCTGATACGGCGCTCAATACTGATAACACTGATAAGGGCTGTGCTGCCGCGAGCTTAGCTTCAAAGCAATCACTTTGACCCAAGTACGTAATAATGCTTTTTAAAATAACGGAGAACGCAAACTAAGGATCGATGTTTTAATTTTAAGATAACTTATAGGTAAACGACTATACAATACATGTTAAAAACTATGAGATGTTTAAACTGCAGATATCTTAGTGGAGCATCATTGAGCATTTCAAATATACTTATACCGTTGTAAGCGCGTTTCAATACTGAAATACGTTTTCCTACACATTTACTTGTTGAACTACTTGTGCCTGACAAACGGCCTAAACGTGAACAAGGAACGGGTGAAGATAAACATCTGTTAATTAATAGTTACTTTTGTTTGTAGTAATACAATAATTGTATTCAAACAATCAAACTGCATTAATTTTTTTGCACTTAATTTATTTGCATTTTTGTTGCCTAAATTGCATTTTGTTTTGATTTGCTATCTTGTAAGCATCCGCCAACAGGATAGTAAAAAATAATCCGCATAGCACAGAAAATGTCTCTCACACACAGTAACAAATTTTCCTATGAAAAATGTTTGTATTTACTTCCCTGTAGGAAACAGGTTAGATCATGCATATGCTAAAAGGAATGTTTTAAGTTCATCCAAATAGCTGTTCTTATTCTTTTATATTTAATATTCAATACAATAATCTGGTAGTTTTTATGGAAACCTGTTACATGTTTTCCATCTTAAAAATCACCAACACCTCCCAGATATAAGACATATATCCATGTCAATAAAGATTAATCCATCAAATTAATGTTTCCTTACTTAAACGTTTTATGCTTGATTATTGTCGAGTATACGGGTAAAACTGTAAGCCTAACTTTATATCGATTAATGCAACAAAAAATAATTACTCGTATTTTCAAAGTAATTTATAATTTTTAATTTGTTTTGTTTTATAGTATATTTCGGCATATAGTGTTATTTTTCGTGTATATTTATTGTTTTGTTTTTTTGTAATTTTGTGACAACATCACCATATTGTATGATGTTTAAAATGAATAACTAAAACGAAAATACTTTGATAACAAAAACTATTTTCTTTTAGTTAAAAATTAGAAAAATAAAGAAATAGATTAAATACGCTGGGCTGACAATACTGAAACATGGCTCAAGCTGGAGGTTGATGTTCGCGACTCTATCAATGTCCCTTGTGTCGTCTCGTGGCTGGGTAACCCAAGTTACATCTCTGACAATACTGAAACATGGCTCAAGCTGGAGGTTGATGTTCGCGACTCTATGACTGTCCCTTGTGTCGTCTCGTGGCTGGGTAACCCAAGTTACATCTCTGACAATACTGAAACATGGCTCAAGCTGGAGGTTGATGTTCGCGACTCTATGACTGTCCCTTGTGTCGTCTCGTGGCTGGGTAACCCAAGTTACATCTCTGACAATACTGAAACATGGCTCAAGCTGGAGGTTGATGTTCGCGACTCTATGACTGTCCCTTGTGTCGTCTCGTGGCTGGGTAACCCAAGTTACATCTCTGACAATACTGAAACATGGCTCAAGCTGGAGGTTGATGTTCGCGACTCTATGACTGTCCCTTGTGTCGTCTCGTGGCTGGGTAACCCAAGTTACATCTCTGACAATACTGAAACATGGCTCAAGCTGGAGGTTGATGTTCGCGACTCTATCACTGTCCCTTGTGTCGTCTCGTGGCTGGGTAACCCAAGTTACATCTCTGACAATACTGAAACATGGCTCAAGCTGGAGGTTGATGTTCGCGACTCTATCACTGTCCCTTGTGTCGTCTCGTGGCTGGGTAACCCAAGTTACATCTCTGACAATACTGAAACATGGCTCAAGCTGGAGGTTGATGTTCGCGACTCTATGACTGTCCCTTGTGTCGTCTCGTGGCTGGGTAACCCAAGTTACATCTCTGACAATACTGAAACATGGCTCAAGCTGGAGGTTGATGTTCGCGACTCTATCAATGTCCCTTGTGTCGTCTCGTGGCTGGGTAACCCAAGTTACATCTCTGACAATACTGAAACATGGCTCAAGCTGGAGGTTGATGTTCGCGACTCTATCAATGTCCCTTGTGTCGTCTCGTGGCTGGGTAACCCAAGTTACATCTCTGACAATACTGAAACATGGCTCAAGCTGGAGGTTGATGTTCGCGACTCTATGACTGTCCCTTGTGTCGTCTCGTGGCTGGGTAACCCAAGTTACATCTCTGACAATACTGAAACATGGCTCAAGCTGGAGGTTGATGTTCGCGACTCTATGACTGTCCCTTGTGTCGTCTCGTGGCTGGGTAACCCAAGTTACATCT
The DNA here is from genome assembly GCA_023375725.1 of Nephotettix cincticeps. Taxonomy (NCBI): domain Eukaryota; kingdom Metazoa; phylum Arthropoda; class Insecta; order Hemiptera; family Cicadellidae; genus Nephotettix; species Nephotettix cincticeps. The sequence continues at coordinate 39,829,688 of CM041786.1, forward strand.
CTGACAATACTGAAACATGGCTCAAGCTGGAGGTTGATGTTCGCGACTCTATGACTGTCCCTTGTGTCGTCTCGTGGCTGGGTAACCCAAGTTACATCTCTGACAATACTGAAACATGGCTCAAGCTGGAGGTTGATGTTCGCGACTCTATGACTGTCCCTTGTGTCGTCTCGTGGCTGGGTAACCCAAGTTACATCTCTGACAATACTGAAACATGGCTCAAGCTGGAGGTTGATGTTCGCGACTCTATGACTGTCCCTTGTGTCGTCTCGTGGCTGGGTAACCCAAGTTACATCTCTGACAATACTGAAACATGGCTCAAGCTGGAGGTTGATGTTCGCGACTCTATGACTGTCCCTTGTGTCGTCTCGTGGCTGGGTAACCCAAGTTACATCTCTGACAATACTGAAACATGGCTCAAGCTGGAGGTTGATGTTCGCGACTCTATCACTGTCCCTTGTGTCGTCTCGTGGCTGGGTAACCCAAGTTACATCTCTGACAATACTGAAACATGGCTCAAGCTGGAGGTTGATGTTCGCGACTCTATCACTGTCCCTTGTGTCGTCTCGTGGCTGGGTAACCCAAGTTACATCTCTGACAATACTGAAACATGGCTCAAGCTGGAGGTTGATGTTCGCGACTCTATGACTGTCCCTTGTGTCGTCTCGTGGCTGGGTAACCCAAGTTACATCTCTGACAATACTGAAACATGGCTCAAGCTGGAGGTTGATGTTCGCGACTCTATCACTGTCCCTTGTGTCGTCTCGTGGCTGGGTAACCCAAGTTACATCTCTGACAATACTGAAACATGGCTCAAGCTGGAGGTTGATGTTCGCGACTCTATCACTGTCCCTTGTGTCGTCTCGTGGCTGGGTAACCCAAGTTACATCTCTGACAATACTGAAACATGGCTCAAGCTGGAGGTTGATGTTCGCGACTCTATGACTGTCCCTTGTGTCGTCTCGTGGCTGGGTAACCCAAGTTACATCTCTGACAATACTGAAACATGGCTCAAGCTGGAGGTTGATGTTCGCGACTCTATGACTGTCCCTTGTGTCGTCTCGTGGCTGGGTAACCCAAGTTACATCTCTGACAATACTGAAACATGGCTCAAGCTGGAGGTTGATGTTCGCGACTCTATGACTGTCCCTTGTGTCGTCTCGTGGCTGGGTAACCCAAGTTACATCTCTGACAATACTGAAACATGGCTCAAGCTGGAGGTTGATGTTCGTGACTCTATGACTGTCCCTTGTGTCGTCTCGTGGCTCGGTAACCCAAGTTACATCTCTGACAATACTGAAACATGGCTCAAGCTGGAGGTTGATGTTCGCGACTCTATGACTGTCCCTTGTGTCGTCTCGTGGCTGGGTAACCCAAGTTACATCTCTGACAATACTGAAACATGGCTCAAGCTGGAGGTTGATGTTCGCGACTCTATGACTGTCCCTTGTGTCGTCTCGTGGCTGGGTAACCCAAGTTACATCTCTGACAATACTGAAACATGGCTCAAGCTGGAGGTTAATGTTCGCGACTCTATGACTGTCCCTTGTGTCGTCTAGTGGCTTGGTAACCCCAAGTATACATCTCTGACAATACTGAAACATGGCTCAAGCTGGGAGGTTGATGTTCGCGACTCTATGACAGTGTCCCTTGTGTCGTCTCGTGGCTGGGTAACCCAAGTTTACATCTCTGACAATACTGAAACATGGCTCAAGCTGGAGGTTGAAAAAAAAAAAATGTTCGCGACTCTATGACTGTCCCTTGTGTCGTTTACATCTCTGACAATACTGAAACATGGCTCAAGCTGGAGGTTGATGTTCGCGACTCTATGACTGTCCCTTGTGTCGTCTCGTGGCTGGGTAACCCAAGTTACATCTCTGACAATACTGAAACATGGCTCAAGCTGGAGGTTGATGTTCGCGACTCTATGACTGTCCCTTGTGTCGTCTCGTGGCTGGGTAACCCAAGTTACATCTCTGACAATACTGAAACATGGCTCAAGCTGGAGGTTGATGTTCGCGACTCTATCACTGTCCCTTGTGTCGTCTCGTGGCTGGGTAACCCAAGTTACATCTCTGACAATACTGAAACATGGCTCAAGCTGGAAGTTGATGTTCGCGACTCTATGAATGTCCCTTGTGTCTCGTGGCTGGGTAACCCAAGTTACATCTCTGACAGAGAATGGTTTTTCACTCTATAAATTTGAGAATCAATCAAATTCTTGATGTAAGATTTTGTGTTACATAATTGTTGTCCACGTGAATACTAAAGCTTTTAAATGGTATAAGTTTAAATGAATACACAATTAGTTAGTCTTCTCTACTAACAACATTTCGTACACTGAATAATTTCTGTTATAAATTTTAAAATCGATAGGCATGTAGCGCGCTGGCGTGAGTAGAGCGAATTTCATAGTACTTATATTTTATATAAGTACTACAATCCTATAGGATAATTATATCCCTTTATAGAAATCGAGTTGTACAATACTGAGGATTGCTATAATAAGGGGTTTCTTACATGGTAAAGTGTTTTTATTAAGGCTGTTCTCTAAGTAAAAAAGCATAACACCATTTTATCAAATTATGTCAATAAATAAGCGAGTTATACCAATTTATCTATTCTCCATAAGAATTACATGGGCAATGAATACGTAGGTTTTCTGTCTTAAGAAACATTAATTATGGGGTTTTATGGTTGTATTGATAAAATTTAACTAGATGGGCTGCATACCATAAAGTAAATGAGTGAGTTATTGATTTTTAGCTATTCTACATGACATTAGCATTACACAATGTACTGTGTTTACGATTTTGAATATCTCAGTAACCAATTGACGTCATGATTCAAAATACTATATTGTGTGTTTTTTTAGTTGAATAGTTGAATGACAACGAGTAAAATTATATTTTTCAAAAATTATACATCAGTAAATTGAAAACTTCATTTTAGGGGTACAACCCCCCTCCCCCCCCGAAGAGCAGTTAATGTAGTCCGCTTGTGTTGCCCTACAAACTTGTCCAAGATATTACAGAAAGGAACAACTCCACCGAATTTTATAATCAGACAATAATTACAGCCGTTATCATGTCGATCTATATCTATAATATTATAAAGAAGAGGTGGTTTCTGTATGTTTGTATGTATGTTTGTTTGTGGGTTTGTTGTGGCAAGTAAACGCAAAAAATACTGAACCAAACAGTTTGAAATTTTACACAAAGGTAGATCTTAAACTCATGCAACACATAGGCATACTAATTTCCTTAAAATCCTCTCGGGCTACGCCCTGTGAACGTCCTAAGTTTCAATGTTTACATTTTTAGAGAATGAAAACATAAAATTACTTGAATGTCAACAGCTGTGAACACTAAAATTTGACAGTTCGGGAAGAAGAAGAAGAAAGAGCTGCCGTGACCGTCCTAGATTTCAATGTTTACATTTTCTAAATGTTTGAATTATTTGAAATAGTGGAATGGTAGATTTTAAGTTTTTCCGACGACTGTCTCTATTACATTAATCCTTATCATCTACCAATATTTGACAGATGTTACTTTGAAATGTTGTAGACACTCGTGTTTTGTCATTTTGTAAACAATGAAGAATTAATTAACAATAACTTAAATGGATCAGTAGAGCCTACACCTTTCAGCCTTTTAAACCCGTGCGAAGAACGGGTACTTTGGCTCGTAAATATATAAGATTTTGATTTTGAATTTGGTCATGTTAACAGCTCACTTTTCCATAGGAAATTTGCTAATTGAACATAAATTTAAAGATTCAATTCATTATTACAGAATATTTTGTTATACAGTAGAACCTCTCAAACTCAATTCCCGAAAAATCGACATTCCGTAAAACTCGACATGGCTGGTGAATTAATAGTTTTACACCGCCCATAACCTTAAACGTGAGGATTAAAAATCTCTTAAACGTGGTAAAAAATTTGATTACTGTCATTATTATTAGTTCACATGTAATTAGAGTCACGAAAACACAAAAATAGCCCTGAAAATGACTCTATACTTATATAAATATACCTTTTCAAAATATTTAAATATTATCCTTGTATTTTTCAGATGTTTGTCAGTAAATTTTAAACTGGCGTTTATATGAATTTATCAAATTGTCAACTTTTATGTTTATAGGCCTTCAAAGTTTGTTCTCCTGCAAAGAATGTTCCAAACCCTGAGTCTAGGGACGATCCCTGCCACAGCTAAAACCATTTCTCGTATGTCAGGAGCATTTTTTTTAGTTGTGGTAATTTTCCGTGGACAAAAATCTTTTTATTACTGTTTTCGTTTTATTGGTGTTCATTGCTCCACTAAATGGCGTCCACAAGCATTGGCAATTGAAATACACTTAATTATTGATATCACCACCGTATAACTTTACTCACTTTTGAGGAAGTATAAAAATACCACAAAATGAAATAATTTTATTTTTGTCATGTAGCTTAACGAATCTAGATTGTACATACATTTTAATCTATTCGATCCCATTTCTACTTATTGTGTTATGTAACATGTCTTTCGATGTAGTTAAAAAACGACAAAAATGGGGTTGAACTACGGAAAAATGATTATTTACAAAAGCAACTCGTAACCGCTATTCGAACACAAAACTCTGGAACAAACCCCTCAGATACGAGCGATCCACAAAGCCGTCACCAACGGAGTTACATACTCGTGCCTTTTATTGTAAACAGCACTTACACACGCTGCGAGCAAAACACAACACAATGAAATCTTTATCTTTTGTCGTTCGTTTACGCTCGTGGTTCCCAACGCCATAAGGGCTGTTACCTTTTGTTTTCAGTAAACAATCATGTTTATGGAATATTTAAAACGATCTTTTAACTGCTAACAAGGTATAATTAGATAAACTGACCACTTAATACTGAAATAGGTTGAATAAATACAGCATTTACTATTGTATAATAGAATTTAAGAAATTAATGTATACGCAAGTATTATGTTTGCCCTATGCCAGAGGCACTTTATTTATGAAGTCACGGAGTGATTATACACAAACGTTTTTTGTGGAAAAGGTGTATAGGCGTTCTGGTTCTGGTTCTGGTAGGCGTTCTGGTTGTTCTGATTTCATTCCTTAACCTCTTGCCGATTTTGTATATATATTAAATAATATCTATATAGTACAGAATAATAAAAGTAATAATAATAACAGCAAGTTACTCCTCCAAGTTACTCTATGCCCACTGGAGCTTCACTTTACTACCAACCATGGTGAGGTGTAGATGTATAGTTTATAACAACCGAAGTCGTCGATGCTAAACAATAGGCCAAAAGTCTTTCTAAAAACGTTGCGTGTCTACAATTATTGTTTGTTGCACTGTCTAAGGAAAAAAGGATTGATGACATTAAAATTAAAATTATCACTAGCAAAGATCAAGGAATATTGTTGAAAAACTCTGATAAAGTATTCACAAAGAATGTAGAATATAGAGAAATATTGTAAATAAATACGTAACCGGTACGTTTTAGCGAATTTCCCATAGGGAAGAAGCTATTACCGTAGGTCTCATGGTAAGACTTAAGCCCGGGACCATGTTATTTTTTCGTCTTTAGGTGCCCAGAGTCCAAAAACAACAGTCATTAAAATTTATATATATATAAATGTATACATATGTGTGTGTGTGTGTGTGTGTGTGTGTGTGTGTGTGTGTGTGTGTGTGTGTGTGTGTGTGTGTGTGTGTGTGTGTGTGCGTGTGTGTGTGTGTGTGAACACGATAACTCTAAACACAGTACGTTGTATTGTGGGGCTCCAATGGTAATCTTATGGAGGATAGGGGAAAATTAATATTTCCCATATTAATCAATATTTTTGGATAAAACTTGATATTTAGCTTCGTGTGGTTGAGATCCATTTATGCTTAAAAATCATAGTTTATCGTGTTTATCGTGGCAGCAAACCTCTCTCTTCCTCTCTCTTTACTACCATACTCTTCTCCCATATTAATCATATAGGGAATAGACAAACTCCTTTATTTATGGAAAGATGTTGATGAAAGTTGGTATGAATGTTAGGATAAAAAATATTTATGGTAGAAATGACTACTTTCAGTGTTCCTCACAGCAGCTAACCTGCACACTCTTTCCCATGTTAATCTTATGGAGAATAGGCCAATAATTCTTATGTTTATGGACAGATTTTTATAAAACTTGTCATATATTATTATATTATTGATTTGGAAATTCGCTGAGTATACAGGTCTGCTGCGATGGGGGTATTTATTTTTTTCTATTAGAAAATAATTTTCTTTTTCAAATAATATTTCAATATTGAAAATAAATATTATTATTTTTTATTTTTCACCAGAAATAGCATATATATATATATATGTGTGTGTGTGTGTGTGTGTGTGTGTGTGTGTGTGTGTGTGTGTGTGTGTGTGTGTGTGTGTGCGTGTGTATGTGTGTGTGTGTACAATTTTCCTAAAGACCGTTGAATTTACCAAAACGGGCTCTGTTTCTAGTGCTCAATTAAAATATCATTGAATACATAAAATATATTATACCAATATTATATTATATGCAAATAAATTAGCACGCGGCGTATGTACTTGTATAATAAATTAGAATATTAATACATACATACAATACTAATGAAAAATATTCCACTCGACTATTATAATATTGCGTTTCATCCACATTATGCAACATCCATCATAATATTCAAGAATTCTCTTTATAAAACGTTAAAATAATTTCAATTATAAATATAAGTGTGAAATTATCACTCCAGATAAGAATTTTACTAGACGAAAACATTCGGACGGCTGAACAATGTATGGGGCGAAAAGAAAACAATGGCGTCTGGTGTAGAAGAACGGAGTTATCAAAAGAACTCGAAAAGTATTATTCTGTTTCAATAGGGTGAGGAAGGGAGACAATGAAAAGTAACAATGAAAGAAAGATGGTCCTGCAACAAAAGGATTGAACAAAGCCCAGTGCAACAGAACCTCCGTGTAACTCTTTTGTAAAGTGTTCTTGGCTTCCGGCAGCCTAATATGCTCACCGGCCCATCGGAACCGAGGAAATATCACTGTCAAATATCGAGAAATAGTGCATAAATAAACGTGGCACATCCGGTATGACTGGCTTTAACATGGAAATTACGTTCAAGTAGACCCACATATATTGTAATGCTTTTAATGTATAGTAACGTCTAAATTAGTTTTGTAATGTTTCCAAAAAACTATTTACTTAACTTTATTTCATTCGTCAAAAGTATATTTATTTTTTTATTTGTGCTCTATCGGTTGTTTCAAAACACCGAATATCCTCGAGGAACGTAAAAACCTTTATAATTCATATTTTGTTACTGATAAAATCCATGATCACAAAAACTAAAACTAAAATTCCAAAACCGTATGCTTGCCGAGGATCTTTATTGTACTAAATATTAAATATTAATATATTGTACTAAATATTATTATTAAATATAATATTACTGCACTCTTATATTATTCCGCTTACAACATAAGTCATGTACAACGCACGGCCTAAACCACAGGTCTTACAACATAGCCCACGATTTCCTTGTGTAATTTGTAAGAGGTTGCTAAAATGTATTAAGAACGCTCTTAAGGCTCCATGGACTCTCAAACAGAATCGTAATTATTTTTAATTGCATAATAAAGAGTAGTTTCATTCGTTTATTGTTTCTGTTTACCATCACAGAACGTATCACAGTCGTTCATCGATGTGATTAAATTCATCGTGCTTCAAGGTATTCCGTATATCACAACTAGTATAATGAAGTGACTTAAACTGTCCGACAATAGGTAACGCGTCCGGAGTTACCGTCAATATAACATGCGAGTACATGATAGTCTGTATTCCTTTCTCCAGCTTGCTTAATATCGTGACGCGGCGGCACAGCCCTTATCAGTGTTATCAGTATTGAGCGCCGCCGTATCACCTGTTATCGCGGCATTGTTGTCTGTGTCACCTGCTCAATAATGTGCCTTTGTCGTATCAAGCCGAGTGAATACGTCCATTATGATTGATTTTCTCGTCTCTCGAGATAACATATTTGTCTGCAGAAAATACTATAACATACATCGGTGCCCAAACATATTCATTTCTTTAATTCAACTGTCATCATCACTGTAATCATTATAAAAAGGGCCAAAAGTTGCATAATTATTATTGAATACAGGTAATGACTTCTACTCTGGATGGCCAAGGAGGACTTCCCCAAGCTGGGCGTGAAGACGTGTACGTATTTGCTACAGTTGATTCGGTCGAATATAAAATAGGAAAAATAGTTTTAGTTTTAGTCTTGTCCAATTTCACAAAATCTTTCTCTGATTGCCCAAACTTGAATACCACTTTCCAGCTTTTCTTGTACAATATCACAAATGATTATACAAATTAATGTCATTGAATTTAATAACAAAAATTTTAATCAATTAATACACTTCCTTGGAGACATGATTCAAGCATAGCTTAACACGAAAACTTAAAACGAAAAATAGTACTGAACCTATGACAGCCTACTCCTTGGTTAGATTCAAGTAATGACTTTAATGAAGGGGTTACGCTGATATCTCCCAAACCTTTTATTTTTACATTTTCTTATCTAATTAGAAAAACTTTTTTAGTACTATACTTAAATTAATTGAATGATGTATACAAAAAAGGTAACTTGAAAACTATTAACTTAATTTATACGCAAACCATTTAAATACCAATTTGTTAAATTGCTTTTTTGGCTTTTAAATAAATAATAAAGGCTTTTTATCACCTGATTTACAGTGAAATAGGTCAACTTTCTGTGTTATTTTTTCTCAATAAACAAAAAAACCAAGAAGGGGGACTTTTTATTGGAAAAATAAAAAATTTATATATCACAGGAATTCTATAGTAAATATAAAACGCAGTTGCGCTGCTTATACACACAATCTTATATAACTCTATAAAAAAAGGTGTTTGTTTGTGTTTGTTGTGTTTCTGACCCTGTTATGTCAAAAATAAATAAACTACTCACTCATTCTGATTATGAACGAATAAAAAAAAAGAAAAATAGCTTTAGATTTCATGAGCCAAAGCAATCAGTGAGTAAAATGTTGTGTTCGGTATAGAGAAGGGTGGATCTCCTCACATTAACTTTATCCGGCTTGCTTAACGGTCTGTGGATTATGGTCGAGTAAAGTTCAACTTAGTCACCAGTCCCGTTGATATTTGGAATCCCCTCCACTTGGTATTTTAGACGAGGCTGATTTTGTTATTTATTTACCCACATTAACATCATTAAAACTGGATGTAAAGCTATCAGATATAGGATAAAATGAGTTAATATTCTGATATTCGAGTCCTTACTATAAGAAAGCAATAGAGTAGCGTTAACATTTTTGAGTCCTATTTATGCAGCAACAGTAGGATGGAGTTAACATTGCCGAGTCCTAGATGTGCAGGAACGGTAGGATGGAGTTAACATTGCCGGGTCCTAGATGTGCAGGAACGGTAGGATGGACTTAACATTTTTGAGTCCTATCTATGCAGGAACAGTAGGATGGAGTTAACATTGCCGGGTCCTAGATGTGCAGGAACGGTAGGATGGACTTAACATTGCCGGGTCCTAGATGTGCAGAAGCGCTACGATGGAGTTAACATTGCCGGGTCCTAGTTCTGCAATAGCGGTACGATGGAGTTAACATTGCCGGGTCCTAGATATGCAATAGCGGTACGATGGAGTTAACATTGCTGGGTCCTAGATATGCAATAGCGGTACGATGGAGTTAACATTGCCGGGTCCTAGATGTGCAGGAACGGTAGGATGGAGTTAACATTGCCGGGTCCTAGATGTGCAGGAACGGTAGGATGGACTTAACATTTTTGAGTCCTATCTATGCAGGAACAGTAGGATGGAGTTAACATTGCCGGGTCCTAGATGTGCAGAAGCGCTACGATGGAGTTAACATTTCCGGGTCCTAGTTCTGCAATAGCGGTACGATGGAGTTAACATTGCCGGGTCCTAGTTCTGCAATAGCGGTACGATGGAGTTAACATTGCCGGGTCCTAGATATGCAGGAGCGGTACGATGGAGTTAACATTGCTGGGTCCTAGATATGCAATAGCGGTACGATGGAGTTAACATTGCTGGAGTTAACATTACGGTCCTAGATATGGCAATAGCGGTATCGATAGGAGTTACCATTGCTGGGTCCTAGATATGCAATAGCGGTACGATGGAGTTAACATTGGGTCCTAGATGTGCAGGAACGGTAGATGGTGTTAACATTGCCGGGTCCTAGATGTGCAGGAACGGTAATACTTAACATTTTTGAGTCCTATCTATAGACAGTAGGATGGAGTTAACATGCCGGTCCTAGATGTGCACGAACTACGATGAGTAACATTCCTGTTATTCTGCAATAGCTATAACATTGCCGGGTCCTAGATATCAAGCGGTAATGGAGTTAACATTTCTCCGTTCATAGCGGTACGATGGAGTTAACTTGCTGGTAGGATAGCGTACATTGAGTTAAAATTCCTGATGTGCAACAAATGGATTAATTTCCTTGTGAAAACGGTAGGATATTAACATTTTAGTCCTATCTATGCAGGAACAGTAGGATGTTTAACATTGCCGTAGAAGAACTACGATAATCATTTGGTCCTATTAAATAGCGGTACGATAGTTAACATTGCCGGTCCTAATATCACTACGATGGAGTTAACTGCTTCCTAGATATGCAATAGCGGTACGATGGAAACATTGCTCATAGATATGCATAGCTACGATGGAGTTAACATTCCTCCTAGATGTGCAAAGTAATGGAGTTCATTCTGTGCAGGAACGGTAAATCTTAACATTTTTGAGTCCTATCTATGCAGGAACATAGGATGGAGTTAACATTGCCGGGTCCTAGATGTGCAGAAGCGCTACGATGGAGTTAACATTTCCGGGTCCTAGTTCTGCAATAGCGGTACGATGGAGTTAACATTGTCTGCAATAGCGGTACGATGGAGTTAACATTGCCGGGTCCTAGATATGCAGGAGCGGTACGATGGAGTTAACATTGCTGGGTCCTAGTTCTGCAATAGCGGTACGATGGAGTTAACATCGACGGGTCGATCTACATTGTGTTCGTGTCAAAGTGACGTCTCATCCCGTTATTAACATACCATTGTGACTGCGTCGCATTTGATCGAAATGCAAAGAACCTTTATATCTATTCTGTTGTAAACTCGGGGTTTTGTTGTGGAGAAAATAAATAATCAGGTGGAAAGGGTGAGGGGGCATAGTGTGGGGGGTGCGGGTGGGGGCGATGTATGAATTGTGATAAAAGCGGGAGAATACTTCTTTCTTGTGCTGAATAGGGTATGGGCCTTTGTGGCGTCACGCGCCCAGTTCATTGTTCGACACGCCACAATAGCGATGGCGATCGTTTTCTTTATCAACTTCACCGCGCCGATTATCACTCGAGGTTCCAACTTTTCCGTTTAATTCCCGTTCTTCCTTGTATAGTAGTTAACGCTGCTCTGACTCGACAATGAATTGATCAACTGATGTTGCGGTCGAATGAATAATTTACAGCCGTCCTCGTATATTTATCAACTATGGAATACTTTTTAGTAGATATGAAATGTTCTTAAAGTGCTCTCATATAATTCCTATTATAAATAAGAATATATGGAATACATATAAAATAGGAATATAAAGTAGGAATACATATAAATCCAAGTTTTATGGCTGCATTCGAATACCCTAGAAAACATCATGAGGGATAACTTTAAAAAATGTTTGTATTTACTTCCCTGTGGGAAATAGGTTAGATCATGTATGAAAAGGAATGTTTTCATTTCATCTAAACAGCTGTTCTTATTCTTTTATATTTAAGTTCAATGCAATAGTTCTGGTGGTTTGTATGGAAAGCTGTTACATGTTTTCAATCTTAAAAATCACCAACAACCCCCCCCTCCCCAGAGGTAAGACATATCCATGGCTAAGACATATCCATGTCAACAATGTTTAAGGAGTTGTTGTTGGCCGGGACCTTGGCTCAACCATGCAGATGTAGGCCCTACATCAACCGAGACTGTGAGGAAGGAAAGTGAGCTCTCACATGTCTCCAAAGGGCTTACAAGATGAGAAGCAGTTACCTGCCTGCTGAGCTTTTAGCTTCCATGGAACCTGGGGTTTCCAGCTAAGACTTCAGCCATAACCACTCGAACTTGGGACTTTCCTTCGATGTTTTTTTTACTGAAATGGAGATCTACTCAGGTATATACGTAAAACCAAGTATGAATGAGTGTAACATGATAGTGGCGCTATCTTTTAGTCTCGTGTCTGACCAAGACTGACATGTTCCTTTAGTCCGGACTGTTAATTAATAGCCCAACAGCCTGTGGCATCTAAGGGACCTACAGATTAACTTGGGATCTGAACCACAATTTTTCCTCTGAATTACAAAATGATCTAATTAGGAGAATTTGCGGATGAACGTAGTATTCAATAGTACGGACATCAATCCACACCAGTGTATATTGCTCACAACTATCCACAATTCGTGACCTCCAAGTACTTAAATTACAGGACACACCATCGTCCTAGTTTGCTACATTAACCTCCCCTATTGGGGAACAAATGATATTAACTTGAAGAGCAGCATAAAACTGCCTTTTATTCTTTGTTTGAAATTCATTATTGGTGATAATGGATTTATGTTATTTAGATTATTATTGCGGACATTTTCCATCACGATTTTATATAAAACAAAGTTTCACGACGTTTCGAGATTATGCAATCTGATGTTGTCTTTGAGTCTCCGTGACGAGTGGACGTGTTTTGTTTCTTATGTGTGTGTAATGAATGGTTAGTGAATGATTTGCTTGTAAGTTTTGACTGCTTTAAACTTTTATGTTTTCAGCTTTATACAGGCTTAGTTCGGATTATGTGTTAATTGTGTTATGTTTTAGATATTAGTTCACCTAAAAGGGATCAGATTCCAGATCCCGAAACATCGTGAAACTTTGTTTTACATAAAATCGTGATGGAAAATACCTTCGATTGTTTGAAAGTATATGATTCTAAACTATTTTGTCCAAGAAAGGAATGTATTACATTCTGTGTTCATATGTGAGAGCATATCTACATTATTTAAGACTAGCACGGCCTAGATGTTAGAAGAATTTTCACAAATCGTTCAGAAATAGAATCTTTCGATTTAGTTTATTTGATAGAAAAGCCGTTTATACAATAATTAAATAATTATCTTAATGCTGAAATTTCCAAATCGGGAAGAGAATTTATGATAGAACGTCGCTACACGTTCTTAAAACTTTAACTTACAAATACAGTAACTAAAAATCACTGTCTAAATAATATTAGGAAATGCTTATTTAAAACACCTCGCTGTATTTTATAGTTCAATTAACAATAATCAGCACTATTAAATGCAATGCTTTTGGATGATTAAACAGTTAAAAAGTTAACCGCGTCTTATCTCAGTTTCCGGCCAGTTGCAGGGGGTGGAGCGGCGGTTATAGTAATTGTCGATAGGGCGCAGCACTTAACACTTGTCTTGCCGCCAGATTACACTAGTGGTCGACATTGGAGGGGTGGAATATAAACCAGCACCCCGCAGGCTAACTTATCTGCACCGCTTATGACCGGTTTAAATTGAATTCGATAACCGATGGGGTGTCATTCATTGCCCCCCTCTCCCCCCCACCAACGCTGCTCGCCGCTCCACCGGACCGAATGTTTACCATTATCCCAATGGTCATGCTCGTTTCTGCTATGGAGAGCTGTATTTTTCAATCTTTATTCAATCTCCTCCCCCATTCCCTTTGCATTGGCGGCGCAAAACATATTTTTTTAAATGCTTTGTCCTCCACAAAAGCGTGTATACGTATGGAGGCAATGAGTTTCAGTTTCTTAATTTGTTTGACAAGTTTCAAATATTTTACATAAATTTCAATTTTTTGCAAAGAAAGTTTTAACCATACTTAAACAGTATAATTGACGTGGTTGACGAATTCATTACAATTTCAGCTATTTGTGGTTTCTTTGAATATTTGTGTTTTTAATTTTAATAGGTATATTATTAATTTCAAGTAATCTCAGGAGACAGATACCAGTCAAATGATAGAATTATTCGGATACGGGAAACTATGTGAAACGATTCATCAAACATTAGCAATACGTCACGTTAGACATCGTAGGTAATAATAACTCAAACTATGTAACCCTCTTTATAGCTTTAAGTATTTATTTTACTAACTATAAAATATTTTACTGTATCTCAATTAAGCTTTTTAACTGAACCAATAGCAAAGTATTATAATTACAGTAATCAATTAGTTTCACCTTAAACCTAGACAATTTTTAATATTATTTAAGGAGCAATTCAGCATTATAACTGTGGGGGCTGTTGATAAAGGGGGCACTGAGTTAGGGGATGAAAGGCGCTGTGAAAGGAACCTCGTAAAAAGCCGTATTCAACATTAGACGGTAAGATTGATATTTATTCTCTATAGAAAAGTTGGGGAATCGTTAGGGGACATTTTGAGCGGACAATGGCTCTTCCTCGCCTCTCGCGCTCGGGTACTTCTCAAAACCGAAGTTATACCCCCATGAACCCCCCATCCGCCCTTCCACCCACCCTCGCCACAGAGGCAAGGCTTGCTCGCAGAACTACAGTACTACCCTCTACTCTCGGTCTTATGTCCAGCTCGAAACCGAAGCTACACACCCATGAACCTCCCATCCGCCCTTCCATCCTCCGTCGCCACAGAGGCAAGGCTTGCTCGCAGAACTACTACCCTCTACTCTCGGTCTTATGTCCAGCTCGAAACCGAAGCTACACACCCATGAACCTCCCATCCGCCCTTCCACCCACCCTCGCCACAGAGGCAAGGCTTGCTCGCAGAACTACTACCCTCTACTCTCGGTCTTATGTCCAGCTCGAAACCGAAGCTACACACCCATGAACCTCCCATCCGCCCTTCCATCCTCCGTCGCCACAGAGGCAAGGCTTGCTCGCAGAACTACTACCCTCTACTCTCGGTCTTATGTCCAGCTCGAAACCGAAGCTACACACCCATGAACCTCCCATCCGCCCTTCCACCCACCCTCGCCACAGAGGCAAGGCTTGCTCGCAGAACTACTACCCTCTACTCTCGGTCTTATGTCCAGCTCGAAACCGAAGCTACACACCCATGAACCTCCCATCCGCCCTTCCATCCTCCGTCGCCACAGAGGCAAGGCTTGCTCGCAGAACTACTACCCTCTACTCTCGGTCTTATGTCCAGCTCGAAACCGAAGCTACACACCCATGAACCTCCCATCCGTTCGTTCTCTCCTTCTCACACTCTCGTCTCAGCTTGTCACACCTCTCAACCTCCTCTCCTTCCATCCCTCATGTCCTTCAACCTTTGAACTTATTCCAGCTCGCCTAACAACCCTGAAACCTCCCCGACACTCACAGACACATCCCCAAGACAAACCCACCACACCCCTCCCACTCGAACACAACACACATCCGCCCTTCCAAACCCTCACATCCAAACATTCCTCTCGCAGAACAACACTCAAACAGTACTACTCCTCTACTCTCACAAATCGAAACCGAAGCTACACACCCATACTCCCATCCGCCCTTCCATCCTCCCCAGCCACAGAGGCAAGGCTTGCTCGCAGAACTACTACCCTCTACTCTCGGTCTTATGTCCAGCTCGAAACCGAAGCTACACACCCATGAACCTCCCATCCGCCCTTCCATCCTCCGTCGCCACAGAGGCAAGGCTTGCTCGCAGAACTACTACCCTCTACTCTCGGTCTTATGTCCAGCTCGAAACCGAAGCTACACACCCATGAACCTCCCATCCGCCCTTCCATCCTCCGTCGCCACAGAGGCAAGGCTTGCTCGCAGAACTACAGTACTACCCTCTACTCTCGGTCTTATGTCCAGCTCGAAACCGAAGCTACACACCCATGAACCTCCCATCCGCCCTTCCATCCTCCGTCGCCACAGAGGCAAGGCTTGCTCGCAGAACTACTACCCTCTACTCTCGGTCTTATGTCCAGCTCGAAACCGAAGCTACACACCCATGAACCTCTCATCCGCCCTTCCATCCTCCGTCGCCACAGAGGCAAGGCTTGCTCGCAGAACTACTACCCTCTACTCTCGGTCTTATGTCCAGCTCGAAACCGAAGCTACACACCCATGAACCTCCCATCCGCCCTTCCATCCTCCGTCGCCACAGAGTCAAGGCTTGCTCGCAGAACTACAGTACTACCCTCTACTCTCGGCCTTATGTCCAGCTCGAAACCGAAGCTACACAATTAAATGATATTACAGAAGGCTTGCTCGCAGATACAGTACTTTATCCAGCTCACCGAAGTACCAAGATAAGAAACAACTGCTCGCAGAATACACTACTCGGCCTTAAGTCCAGATTCATGAAATCTAAAGCTATTTTTCATTTGTTTATTCGTTTATAATCAGAATGAGTAAATAGTTTACTTATTTTTGACATAAAATGGTACGTCACTACCACAGAAATACACACATACGCGCGCCCACACACACACACACACACACACACACACACACACACACACACACACACACACACACATACACAGACAGCCAAACATTACGTCGAAACCCATTTATTTGGAATCAAGGGACCCAAAAACGGATATATCCACTCTCAACTCAAATTCGAAAATTTTGACGAAAACAATACTTTCTCTATACAAACAGAACCACTCACACTACCGATAATTTTAACAAATCAGGAATATACCAAATAAACTACCCCCAATGTGATATGTTTTATGTTTTACAAACCGGCCGAACATTTAAAACCAGATAGGCCTACAAAGAACATGTACAAGCTTTTAATTAAAAAATCTACACAAGCATGAAATCAAATGTAGCCGAACACATGATAAAGAAACATAAGCATTTTAAAAGTTTGGAAAAAGACCTTGACATAATTGAATTTGAAACAAAGAACACTAAATTAGGCGTAAAAGAAGAATTATTCATTCTCATAAAAAACATTATATTTGAAAAATCATACAACTACATCCCAAAGACTAAATGAAAATCAGCTGCTGATAAAAATATCAAACATTTATTTACAGTTGATAACAATTTTATTATATTAGGTTAGGTGTACCTTGTGAACATAGCTTTATGGTCCGAAACACGTCAAGTTTAATTAAATTTTTTAAATTAAATTAATTTAAAAAAAGGTACTGCGGTATTAATGTTTATAACGTTTAACGTTTATAAGTTTAAACTTATAACTTATAACGTAACAAATATATATATATATATATATATATATATATATATATATATATATATATATCTTCTTATTTATGGCAAGGAGGGCTGCTATTATAATTGTTCCTAAGTTTAAAAACATAAAAAGTTAAAATACAGTACCCTTTTTTACATCAGGATATGTTCCATATGTCCACTTAAAGTTAAGTGAACTTATGAAAATGTCCTTATGGTACGAAACATGTCAGTTTAATAAATCTAAAAAAAGGTTACTGCGTTTTTAAATGTTTTTAAACTTAGTAACAAATATATATATATATATATAATATTCAATGACCTCATTATAATTTTCGAGAATCCCCACTATCCCCCCAAATAATAACGTCAAGAATCGAGCTATGGACTTATATTATAGTCCCGGGCTTACGTGTGGTCATTAAATCCATGAATCGCTCACTTTTTCTAAGGAAATTCGCTAATAAGAGTAACAGTTAGGGTACATTTTGCATCTTTACTCAAACACAAGACCTCGTCAATAAATAATGAATTTTTCAATAATTAAACTGAAAATTTATTTTCTAAAATAAACTAACAACTACGATGATTTGTTTTCATAGATGACCTTTAAGTTAGTAGTAATGAAGAACAGAAATTTAAAAACGTTGTTATGAGACTAAAATTCAATATTACGAGTCTGATGAACACATAAACGACGTGTCACTACGTTAGCGACGGTCTCCGGCGTGTTCGACATGTGAACATGTGAACGTGAACACGCGAGTCAACACACACATCATCATCAACAGCATATACGATAATCAATATTTATAGCCCTCTGAATTTTCGGTTTATTAGGTCAAATTACTTATGACATTACCTTAATAATAACTTCGAATGCCTTATGTTATATGACTTTTGTCATTATGACTTATATCAGGATCTGTTTCTGTTCATCACACAGTTCCTCTCTGTGGTCTAAAATCAGTAGCCTATATGATTTAAATCGAGTTATTGCCCCAACGATTATAAGATGTAAATAATTGTAAATACTTGAAGAGTGTTAACATAAAGTTAGTGTATTTGAATATATTGTGTGGCGTTGTCGAGGTGAAGAGGCAGGAAGAGGACTAAACAACGCTTTGTCGCGTAATTAGGCCTACCTCTTTGTATCTGTTATTGGCCGACAATCGACCCGCCGCGACTGTTGGGAACCGGTCACCTTACACTGTTCCACGGTTCTGGTGATGAGGAGCTGTGCATTCAGAAAATGTCCAAAACAGACGGTTTTGACAATAACTCATAACTTAACACTGCACCGTTTTAAGGTTTATATAACAACTAGCTGACCCGGCGAACTTCGTAACGCCTCACAGTAAACACATGTTAACTTTAAGATTGGCCAAGTTCTGAATAGTCTGTAGTCGAATAGCAATACGGCTTCATTGTGAAAGGTTATATATTCTGGGTCGCTGCATAGTGAATAACAATACTGAAACGATAAAACATATTAATATCATTCCCATAAAACAAATAAATCTGAGTGGATTAATTCACAATTTTCAAATCCAATCCAAACCCAAACGAACCCTAACTGTAATACGGATTTTATAGGAAAGATATACAACAGCTGATTATTATAATAAACGTAATAATATAAACACTGTAATTATCATATAAACACGTGACTTTAATCAGACAGAAAATAAAAATATAAATACATAATCCCCCAAAACCGTTAACTATTAACGTGGTGAATAAAGCTGTTCATTTTTTACAGTACACATTTACTTCATAGTTTAACATTAATGAATGATTCAGATGGCATTGGATAGTAAAGCATACGGTATTGCTAATGGAAAGTAAACCAATCAGCTGTAGCTAAGAAATCAAATGTTTTCATTGTAGACAATTTGTAAACAAACTTACTCTCCATAAGGTTAACAGTAGAAATTTAAAACGCCATAAAATGGAAACTTATGGGGTTTTCGAAAATATTTTTTCACTAAAACCTTCCCGGACACATGTAGAGCAACTTCCTAAAATTTCATGGCGATCGGATGAGTAGTTTGGCAACGCATAAAGGACATACATACATACAGACATACATTCAATTTTATATATAGAGACTAAAATATAAAATGTTTACAAAGAGTTTTAAAACCTCCTGAAGAATAAGAAACTGCATTTTAAAAGATATACATACATTTGGAGTCCATATAAAATCCTTAATTCTTAACTATAATAAGGGCCTGCTGCCCTGAATATCAAAAGACCGCTCTTTTTGAACTTTTACTATTTTGACAAAATAGTTGCCAAAATAGTTTGTACTAATTTATCACGAATTTATCAATACTTCGAGAATTTTATGAAGGTCTTGTCCTTTTAAGATAATTAATTATGAATGAAGCAACCCAAGGCGTGACGTGTTCTAGGATGCGCCTTCATTTCACCTGTATACTACTATAATTGCTTACAGCGTTGCCGCTGCCTACCTCTACCTGCAAGTATTAAAGCTTAGAACAAGTATTAAGTTGCAGAAACAGAAAACATTATTCAGCAGAAAAGTTGATTAATGTAAACTTACCATTCGATTGACTTTGAAACATGCTCGTAAGAGTTCAGTAAAATATAAATAACGTAGAAAATGATGAGAGATGTATATTAAAACGATCCAAGTATGCAATGTCAAAAGTGGGACAGATTTACAACGGTGTGGACATGTAGCGAAACCGACTGTTTATGTCGGGTGAATTATGAACACTGTATGAATAAAATGTGCTCGTGCATATCGGTGCAGTGCATAATTAGCGATGGTGTTTGCGCCGCGTCGCCGCTCACCACTCACAACTGCGCCATCACACGACACATCAGAACTAGGCTCAAATAAAAATACAATACTGCACATACGTTTGTTTTGTGATCATGTTGATCTTTGTTTTTCGTAGCATATTTATTTCCGGAAAAATTTCGATAAATTATGTATCATGACAAGAATGGATGTTAATGGATAAATTATAATTATAATAAGCTATCAATTATAATAGTAAATCCAGGTTGATGTTTGCCAAAATTCGTAATATAGGGTTTATTCATAACCTCCATATAAAGAATATTGAACGCGTCCAACCTCTATTTAAAGTAGATTTTTATGCATATGTTATTTTTTGTATACTGTATGTTTTACTGTTACAGATTGGCTTAAACAGCCATTGCCTGCTCGAAAAACATTATGACCCAATTACTCGGCCAATTGATAAGCTTTTTCCTGAAATATAAGTCCCGAATAGGACTATAACTAACAGATGAAAGTAAGAAACTATAAATTAATCTTCCTATCAGTTAGAAACTATATAGTTCAGAAGTGATCAGCGATAATCATGTTGTTGTCAGCATATTCCGTGACGTGCGTCAACACATGTGGGCGTGTGTGATGTATTTGTACAGACACACGCGTCACATGGACATGGGCATCTCACAGCCGCCGCCGCCACCGCCACCGCTTGTTGTTCCATTGTTCCTGTCATGTTTTATTGCCATTTATAGTTTTTTATTATTTTGCTTCCATTGTCCCCTTTTTGTCCGCCACTAAACAAATGTTCATAAAGGACCTTTATCAAGGTTTTGACCATTGCATTGTCTCTGATGGGAAGTTTGATCGGGAAATGGTGAGTGGATTTCCGTTCAGTTTTAAATTAGTTATGGTTAAATATTTTATATTTTAATTGGGAAAGTTCCGATCCTCGTTTATTTTGTCAACTAATCTAGACCTTTAATAAAACAAACAAATAGATAGGAATTATCAGCTCAATTGCAACTGGGACTGTGTCCTGGATCGAACCAACGGAACTCGCATTATATGAAGAGCATATTATCACTGGCCTACCCCCTTCTCTTGCATGCAGTATACACTTAATAGATGACCGCTAATAAGTTTTGTCATCTTGCAGATCACATCACATATTCACACAAAATGATTTTCGTTGGATATTTCCCTACAACTCATTGGGAAGCCTGTATCTTTAAGAGATATATGACGCCCTTTTCTATCACTTTATAGAAATCAAAGCTCTCACCGCACTTATTTTACGATATTTTGTTGCACATTCAAACTAAATGGTTTAGCTAAGTTAAATAATTATTATGTTGTGCTACTACGTTGATGAATACTATATTCCCACTACTACTCCCATTCTGTAGGCGAAGTACATTTTTTGACAGACTATAGGTGGTGACTTTAAAAATTATAACTTATACAATTATTCAAGTTTCCAGTGTGAATGGTGGCTTATTAACGATTTCATTAGGCGTTTTAAAAAGTCTTACTTCTGGCAAAGACCTGGCTTTTTAAGATAAAAGTTTACATTAAAAAGTGTATTTTAAACTAATTTTTTCATACTTCACAAATGTAATCCTAGAAATTCCACAAATGTTCAATACTTACCACAAATTGTAAATTAAAACTAGCCAATACAGGATTCCAGAAAACAATTTTCTCAGTGGCTTCAAACCTTGGTCGGATTAATCTTAGGGTTTGATTTATCATTGGAGTCACTCGAATTTATTTTTACAAAACTTAATTTACTTTAATTAATAAACACATTTTACAGTTGTCAAAAATGTCTGTTTTATATGGTTACATTAAGTTTAGTCTTCGCTATATTTGACGCCTTTAGAACGTTACCAAGTATAAATAATAATACTAACAGGAAAGGAACGATGGTGGGTATTCGTACGAGGAGCAATGTGCATTATGTGACGCTCACTCCTTGTTTATTGTACTGCAGAATGTTGTGAAGATAAATTAAATAGAAACAGTTTTTTAATTAGCGCAAAAATCTTTAATTGAATAAATTATTAGTAACGAATGTTTTATTCTTTGCAGGAAATCGGAAAAGGATCGGGGCCTAATTGGATAACACATAGCACAGGTAAGATAACATTGGTCAAGAATGTAAATGAAAATCGGACAAGATTATGAGCGAAGTGAACACACTAGTGTATAAACACTACACTTGGGAATCTTAGCCATACCTTTGACATGAATATGAAAAACTGATGCGTATGTGAAAAAAATACTATTACAAAGATGAGACAAGTGAAACAGTGATTCATACTATGTTATCTAATGAATAATACCTTTCGTACATATAAACATCCATAAACTGCTTGATTACTTCATTATTTGTACGATTTACACAATAAACCACACAAATAATACTAATCTAAAATTGTTAGAAGTGTCTAGGGTGTTTTATGGCTTTTTGCTACTTTTATCGCATGTTTAACGTAATACGAGGCTTACGTGGCAAGGTTCTCCAAAAAATCTTTTTCAAACCTCGTCAAATTATATCGTTTAACTTTAGACATTATTAAAATCAGTGTATCAAATTTGGGATGTAATGTGCTTTAAATGACAAGACAAGCCAAGACAAAATATCTTTATTGGCATGAACATGAAGTACAATCATGGCGTCAACTTCAATGACGTGAACTGCAAAACATCCCTTGTGATGTTACTAGTGTATGAAATGAATATGCTTTTAAAATAAATTAATGCTAATTAGTAAAAAATGTACACTAGCTAGTAAAATAAAGTATATCTGTTTTTGGTAGGGTTTTATTTTATGAATTTTTATTGCGATCTTGTAAAATACAATAAATTTAAACACACAAGTTAAAGTAACATTTAGTTGACTTACAGACTCGATTTTTATCATTTGTTAGCTGATAGTAAACCTGCAAACTGGCAGGTTATTGAAACGGCCTATAAAGTTTTGTTAATTCCTAAGAACGGATTTTTCTTTGGTACTGTACCTAGAGGATCCACGATTCCACGTGTCCAAGTTACATTGTATACTATACTACTTGTATTGATGGTTAAACTTATTTGGAATACATCCCATCCAGTTATCTAAATACTGTATACAAGTTTATATGTCTATCACGACAGTGTCTAGTGCGCTGGTGCTGGGGCGTCGGTTACGGTTATGGAAGGGTGTCTGTCGCCGCGGATGGATCACCACTCTCCGGGTGCATTATGGGTAATAGCGGCCGCCTACATCACACCTCCACTACATTAGGATCTTCCTCCATCTGTTTGGAATAACTCATTGAGATTATCGTAGGGCATATAAATTCAGTTAATCTGGGCATATTAGTTGATTGGTCATTCTCATTTTTTTCAGTTTCGTCAATAGCCTGAACCTTTGTAACGACGGTATTGAAAAAACATATTTTAGTTGGTTATTACTAAACCCGTGCTCGTTAAACTCATACATACTTCCTTTTTCCATTTTTCTATTAAAAGTTTTCAAGGATGTTCATATATCTCAGACATTGCCCAAACTACTTATTGTAGTAGGGCAGTAACAACACACTCATCCCTAAATAGCGATGGTTCGGTGAGTAGTAGTGTATATTTTTAAATAGCGCCTCCCAAGTGTAAATTTAATTTTTGAAGCGACAAAAAATAATATTACTGCCGCAAATTACACATTCATATTATGATTTAATCAGAATTGGTGGTAAACTTTATTTTATATTTTATTTTATATTATAAGTACTAATATAAAATTAAATTTTATTTTAAAAGTACATTTGGTAAGATTTATATCCATTATTTAAAGTGATATCTACTCGTATAGTAACAATGATTATTCAACGTTCTATTTGATTAGTCTCGGTATATCAACTTCCAATGCTAAATAGGAATTGGTAAGGATAGTAATTATGTTTTAACATCAACCCCCTTAAGTTAACTATAATTTTAAAGGGAATAAAAAGATGAAATTTTTTCTACAAACAAAAAAACCCAACAAAAATATCGTAGTCAAGGTATAAAAATACATTAAAAATTATTAGGTTTTAAACTACTTTTATCATTTTGGTTTTGCCCTTAGTTTTACTTTATTGTCTTCTCCTTTTACACACCAAACAACCCCAAAACATAGTTTGTGTAATAGCTGTGATATTTACCAAAATATTCTATGGTATTGCATTACTTAATTCTAAACTTAAAAAGGAGGGTTTTTTACATCAAACTTCATTTTACCATACAAATTAAATAAACCAATCACAGAGAGGTAAAATTTATGACATTCCTTTGTTTGTCTTCTTTAAAATGAGATATAATTTTGTGTCCACTATAAGTACAAATAAAAAACATCCCAAAACTAAATTATTTACGTATGTGTGCGATATTGCTGTACTGCTTCGAAAAGGGCAATGCTTGACATACGCGCCTTTCTTATATATTTAAAAATTATTTTAAAGATCTGATGATATAAAATGGTGATGGACGTCCGGTGTTGTGCGAAGTGTTGGCGAAGCCCCTTACGCGATAGCTTAGGTGTTGTGATACTTGTTAATGAGTGATCGTGGCCATTAACATAAGCAGCAAGGCGTGTTGGCTCCGGCTTCCAACGCCATTCGTGCTCAGCGCCGTGTGTCGTGGTAACGAGCTGAACACCTCGCCCTCGCGCCTGCAAGACGTCCGCTGGCCAGAAACACGCAACTACACTACTGTTCTGTGTTGTGCGATCAGCCACAGCTTTCATCATTACATGACGTGGTGAGGTTCATTTTGTATGTTAAAATTTGGGAGAATGGGGAATGCCGGTATGTTAAGCTGTCAGATTAGTAAACTTTTACTAAAACAATTTTTAGTTTTAGGTTATTCATTAAAACACAACACACACACATGTATATATATATATATAACATGTATATATATATATATATATATCTATAGCTTGCAAGCGTTACTGACCAAATTAAATACTTAAAAAATAGTAAAAAACCTTTACACGTACCGTTAAGGACATTACCCATGTATTTCTAATGGCAAAAGTTTACAAAAAATTAAATTAATAAACATTAGGTAGAAAAGGTAGAAAACATTACTTTCATATATTTATTTGCACTTGTGACGATACTTATAACCACATTTAAATCAAAATATTGGTAAGGTTTACGTAATAAAAAAGGTTATAAATACACAAAATTCAGTCTTTTTGTACGTATGGAGCTATAACAAAATGGACTGGTGAAATCTGACGTACATGATAAAGACATCTACAGTATCAAAGAGAACATTGCCATTAGAATTAGGTGTCGGGGAGCGCCGGGACCCTCCATTACCCCACAGGCACCTACTGGGGATACACGAAATGTTAGACTTCTAAAACGCCGTCCTCGTTAAGATATGACCACTAAAAATTCCAATACTACACAATAAATTAAAGCAAAATATGTACACTACGAAATTATGATATTAAATTTATGAAAGAGTAATTACATTGAGTACTTACGTTATCATCAACACTCTTCAAAATTAGATCAACAAGCTCTGTAAAACTTGAATCACATTTGCAGAACGATATGTAATAGTAAACCGACATGAATTACATAAATTATTATAAATTTGTTTTAATAATACATTAAATGTTGGGCCATGTTAACACTGTTGGGCATTGCATTGTCTATTATCTCCATGTATTTATAGGTTAACTATAAATACATGGAGATAATAGACTTCGCCTTCCCGATTAATATTACAATTCTTGTTGGGCGATGTAATCTTAAACTTTTTACCAAGTTTCATAAAAAGAATTGATAAAAAATAAGAAAGTAATTTATTATTTTGCGTTTTCCCATTAGAATAACGTTATGCGTATTTTAAACAACGTACTGCGTAACCTCATTGTTGTCGTATGCCCCTGAACTAGCAAGACAAATTATTATAGTGGTTTTTATTTCAACTTGATATAGCAGTTCAAATTAGGTTGTTTGCTGCAACCATGATTGCGCTATATTGACGATGCCAACTTGCCAACTTGGACATCGCCGTTTCACACAGGCATGAGAAATCTGTCTCTTGTACGTCGTCAAGGGTTGGATTGGAAGACTACTAAACCTTTGTAAAATTAAGAGAAAACACTTTTGTGTTTCATGTTAGTGTTCTTCTGTCCCATGACGATGTCCAAGATACTGATTACTCATAAATATTGGAAACTGTGATATTTTTCATGACATATACGTGAACATGGAGCAACCTGTGTTGAAACCTTGGTTATTTATAAACAAGCAAATTTTAACTGGGACGTAAAACTAAAGTAAAAACCACTATAGCACTAATGTTTATTTCTATCCAGTTTCCGATTTGTGTATTTACTTCTTGATGGTTCACACTCGTGGTAAAATACGTAGAAAGACCAAACAAACTGAACCATCAAGAACCCAAGGCACATAAAGCCGGTAAATAAACACTATACTGTACTGTGTTTGCCACTCAGAAATTTGTATTTCTATGACCAACAACATTCCGTAGTCTTATAATTATTCCAAATACTAATTTTTACTATTTATTGAGCCTATTTCAATGTTAATGATCAAAATATTTTATTACCAGCTGTAAGCAATATTTATACGAAGTACTCTGTTCTGATAATTGAGTTTTAGAATATCCTCAAAATATATTCTTTGTTAAAGTGCCAACCACTTTTGAACCATCACTTTTACTGATAATTTTTTTCCGATGTTAGATTAATGTTATTAGAGTCTATGAACCATTAAATCTTTATCAAGTACATTGGTATCGTTTTTAAGAAATTTTCCGTTTTAATTATGGATATGGGTGAATAAGGAGAGGGGTCTTGAAGACTTCTCCGTATTGAATCAACGATTGTTTCTGGGGACTCAGTCCCCTTTATAAAATTTATATTTATAGTATTTAATACTGATGCGAACTAAAATAGCAGCAGTGGTGCCATCTGAAAGTCTGATTCTGCAGTACTTCCGACGGCGCACGCAGACATTAGCGTTTCTGTTTCACCGGAAGTTAAACAATCTCGGCGCCATCTTGTTGTTTTATGGCTCTCTTGCTCTTTGTCATCGGTCTGCTAAGTAATAATATTACTTGGCGTTTGTACATTATACAAACGGTGACGTCTCGTTTGTGTGTGCAGCTATTTTATCCTTTTGTTTTATACAGTATTCATTGTGACAGGAACGTAGCCCTTACATTTTTTATTTTCACGTTATAGCGTTAAATTCAATAACAACGAGGATATTTATATTGCAAAGCAAGCCTACGTCTTCAACCATTTATTGAATTTTTAATAGATCCATGCACATAATCCTAGTTTATACACCGGTACTATACGTCATCATCTAATGTATCCTAAATTTGTAGAAGGAAGGTGTTTGTGTCCTATATACCTTGAAGGGATGCTTGTAGGTACCAATTAAATAATTAGCTATGATTGTTGTTAAAACCCTTTGAGTGCAGAGCGTCTCGATCCGAGTTACGCTAAAGTTGCCAGCCTTAGGGTGGATCTGGTGAAATTGCCGGCTCTTTTCCCCGAAAAACCAAGCGTTTAGTACCTAAATCGATTATAAAAATTGTATTTATTAACATTCCTTTGTTTTGTTTTAGCGAAACCCCCATATGGAAGAGACTATTACCGTAGGTCTCATGGTAAGACCTAAGCCTGGGAACATGTTAATTTTTTGGTTTGAGGTGCCTACAGACTAAAAAAAATGGTAAAGTTTATATGTATACCTCAAAGCGGAATATACTAGCTTCGCTCGGGTTTTGTACTAAAAAATTGGGGTTTTTGCGTCTTTAATATCTAATTTAGGAAATGTTTAAACTTTATATTTTATCATTGGAATCAGCTTAAAAACTACATGATTTAGTTCCTTAAAGTTTTCCTCTATCTCCAACGGTTACCGAGATATTAAAAAAAATCTAAACACAGTACGTTGTATTTTGGGGCTTCAATGTTAATCTTATGGAGGACAAGCAAAAATTAATATTTCACTTCTCGATCAATATTTTTGGATTAAACTTGGTATTTACCTTCATGTGGTTGAGATCTATCCATTTATCCTTAAAAATCATAGTTTATATATTTATCATGGCATCTAACCTGCATACTCTTTTCCCATGTTAATAGAGAATAGATAGACCTTTAATTTATGGACAGATGTTTATGAAACTTGGTGTAAATGGTCAAGATAACAAATGTATATGCTAGAAATGCCTACTTTCAATGTTTCTCACAGAAGCAAACGCGCATACTCTTCTTGTAGTTTTTTAAAATAAATTATTTGAAAATGATTGATAATAAACTTGAAGTGTGTATGTTCCTAAATCTCTGGTAATACAAGATGCTGCAAAGTCATTTCCCTCACTCTATACTAGCTGGGGAAAGATGTCCAAATAAAAAACTGAACCTGTATTGTAGTGAGCAGTCTCTAATTATTAATAACCTGAGAATGTAACTACAGGTTACACTGAAAATTATAAATCTAGGTTCTGTGACTTAATTAATTTAATTAAATTTATACAAATTTATATTTCAATATTATATTAGAATGAAATATTAGAATAAAATTGTCTTTGATTTAACTCAGGGAGTCCGTGTGTAGGTCTACTGCTTCTCTGAAGGTCTCTTGACCACTGTTCATTCTTGTTGGTTTAGGCTATTGTTGGAGCACTTGATATTTTTACAATGGTCACAAGTCACTGACCCACTGAATCCTTATGGGTTATTTTAGAAAAGTATACTATATAAAATTTATTTCATTGCAATTGTTTTACAAACTTATTTTAAATGAATATATATGATATTGATTTACATTTTATTTTGGATATTATCAATGGTTATAATGAAATAGATTTGACTTTGACTTTGACTGTAGGCTAAGTGAATAAATATATTATTGGGTATGGTAATGTTTTAAAGAGGAGATCTGACAAATTGATTACTATGATATACTGTATAGTAATTTATGTAACAAGAAGAATATATTAAATAGGCAAAAGGGTTATTAACATACGACACAAATGATTTCTTTTTTATGTTCGGGCTTCAATAGTTATTTATTAACTGGCCTAAAATCGATAATATTGAAACAGCTCAAGACTAAATGATGTATGAATGGAATTTAATGCTACAAGAGGTTAAACTAAATATAAAATAAACATCCTTCAATTATTTATCTAAATAAACAACTATGTCTCTGGTCAGAAGTGGTTTCTGTACTTGTCGCTGTACCTCTTTGTATATTTCTAGTTACCTTGGTCTGAAGGACAAACGGATTTGTAATCAGCTGATTGACAATAAAATGAACTCATATTAAAGATAGTTGAATTAAGTTGATGATTTTTTAACCATTTTCTTTGTTTGAGAACATTTCTAATTAGGCTAATTTATTTTTAACTAAGTTTGATAAAATTACGTTAAATAATTTAAAGTAATAATTTAAACAAATCTGTGACATAAACCTAACCTTACGCCTAACATCTCCAATAAAACAAGTTTTCCCGGTTCAAAATTGTGAATCACGAGAATCTCCTGTTTTCCCATAAAATACCCCTGATTCCCAAATATATCCCGTTTCTCCCCGCTCAGAACCTCGATTGTTGTAGACAACAAGGTTGACTGGATATTTGAAGGGTGGCTTATTTCGGTAAAAACAATTTTAGAAAATGTCGGAAACGGTGTTCCGCGGTTTTTTATTCTTAATTATATTATTAGAGAGTGAAATAAGTGTTTTTGAGTGATTTTATCCCCCGCCCAGAACTCCTATTCCCGTCGACACCCAAGCTAGACGGTATGGTTTGAGAGTGTCATATCTAAGCCTAACATAGTAAGAATTCGTCGAAATTGGGTTCTTCCGCGGAGCGGATCTTTGTTAAAAGGTTGTTATAAAGTGCAAAATGTGTCTGAGATCGATTTTGTATAAAAATGTAGGATACTGTGTTCTAAACATGCACCCAGTAAACTATGTTGTGTATTTACAGAATGGTAATAAATTTAATTAATTAATATTGGAAAATGGAATGGAATTAAATTAATATTCACATTTGAAATCATTTGTTACCCTTAATTGTGTGAAATAAACATGTTTTGAATTGAATTATTGAATATCATTACTTACATTTAAGAACTCTTATTAATTTTACATTATTAACGTTTTTGAGATGATAAAAAATCTTGATCATTGGATAAGCCGCATTATAATTGTAACGGCAGTATGTTTATTAATAAGGAAGTTATATATATTTACGTATACTCCAAAGAATAACATGTTGACAAAAACTAACAATACATTGTTAGTTTTTTGAGCTAATTCCAATGGTGTTAGTAAAGATTTAAGTTTGTTTAATAAACTCAGTATAAAGATCGCATTCTGTATAGTAGTTTTGGCATCTAGGGACCTCAAAACGAAAAAACTTGGTACCAGGTCTAGGTCTTGTCATGGTGACCATGATAATTAATAGTTGTATTTATTGTACGAAATTTAGTAAACTGCGATTAATACAACAATAAAGCTATTTTCAAATACGGTACAATTAATTATTGTAATATCATTAAATGAATCAGCGGTAATGGAATGCTATTAAACATTGCTGGTTTTATAGCGCAGAAAAACTTCAAAAAATTTTAAAACAATTAATAAATCTGTTACGTGAATTGTTCAGTGATAATACTTTAACGATTTTAGGAGTTTTGTTTTGTTGTATATAAAACTAGCTGACCCGGCGAACTTCGTACCGCCTAACAGTAAATTTGTGTTAACTTTCAGATTGGCCATGTTCTGAAGTCGAATAGCAATACGACTTCATTGTGAAAAATTAGATATTCTGGGTCGCGGCATAGTTAATAACAATACTGAAACGATAAGACATATTAATAACATTCCCACAAAACAAATAAATCTGAGTGGATTGATTCACAATTTTTCTAATCCAACCAAATACCAAACAAAACCTAACTATATATACGGCTTTTATAGGAAAGATATACAACGGCTGATTATTTATAACAAACGTAATATGTATAAACGCCGTAATTATTTTTGATTTGGCCGACATAATTATAAACACGTGACTTTTAATCATACAGAGCCATTCCAAGAGGTAATCCAGCAGCTAAAGCGGTAAACGCTAATGCTGTGGTCGCTCAAATGAAGTCCATTCGCCCGTATGTAAGTTGCGCATACACGTCTGGACGGATGGGGGAAGGTGGGTTTAGTTTGGGTAAACACCGCTTAACGGTGGAGTCTCCACATAACCCTCGCAGGAGCGGGGGTACTCATAAAGAGTTACCACCTGCCAAAAAAAAAAAAAAAAAAAAACATTAACTATTAACGTGGTGAATAAATCTGCTCATTTTGTACAGTACACATTTACTTCATAGTTTTACATTAATGAATGATTCAGATGGCATTGGATAGTAAAGCATATTGCTAATGGAAAATAATACAACAGCTGTAGCTTAAGAAATCAAAATATTTTTATTGTAGAACATTTGTAAACAAACTTAGTCCCCTTAAGGTTAACATTAGAAATTTAAAACGCTATAAAATGGAAACTAATTGAATTTATGGAAACTGAATATGCCTAAAGCATGACCGGAGCAGAGACGAATCCGAAAAATCAAAGATCATTAAAATCGGTCCAGCCGTTCTCGAGTTATAATGCGTGTAACTAAAACGATGTTGTTTTATATATTTAGATGATTCAAAGTGTAATAAACGAAGCAATGTACTCTCGAACTCCACGGTTCGATGGTAGTTTTAGCCTTCGCCACCATGAGCGCCACCAAGTAGTTTGTTTGGTTGCCTGCAATAGCGCTTGGAGCAGTACTGAAAATCTCCGCTATAAGCGCTGTATGTTGAGGTCGTTGTAGTTTGACCGTTCACCACCAGAGTGTATTACCTACACTGTTTTCACTGTGTGGTGATGCAATGTAGATTGCAAGTTTTCATCTTGAATCATACTGACCTGCATTACTGTATTTAAATAATTACAATAAAACGCTCCAATTCTTAATTGTTAATTTTTTAGTCATCCATTATCTTCGCCTATGATTTATACATTTAATCTTCGTAAATTTCAAACCACCACATCCAATAAAAACTTGTTTAATTCAAAAATATAAAAACTATCGAGTTAAGGCCTGTTTAGATTCATTCAAAATTAAATTCATACCTATTGCTCTTAATACCTTAACATTAATGAAAACGTAATATGGTGTTAGTTTACAGACTACTTTCCTGGTGTGGAGATTTAACTAAAAATTACGTATCTAAATAGTACACCAAATTACTAAATTTATTTGAGACACCAAACTAAATGTGTCCGGTAGAATGTAATGAACATATTATGAGTATGATAACGAATAGGCCTACTCCAAAGTATTCCATGGTGAATCAACGTAGTAGATGTCAAACAAACTCCGGCGCAGCATTGCAGTGTTTCATGACAGACTCTATCCACCCTGCAAATGAATTATGCCTCATTCTCTAGATCTATTAATATACCGTATAATACATCTTTGTATTGTTGGGATTTCATACGACAATCTGTACTCCTAGTGAACCGATATCGGATACGTTTAATGGACGTATGATTGATTATCTTTATAATTATGTACGAATGCATTCTAGAGGAGTGATGGTTATCTTGTTAAATAGACGTTTATTGGTGAAATTAACATTAAAATAACATTTATTCTATTTTCGGATCTTTTCCTTTATAGGTATAGATAGGCTACACCACTTTTTAAATAGCGATTTAATTGTTTTCATTTGTAACAGAACCAGTGGTTTATTGGTTATCTGATGGTTACCTTCTATATAAAAGTTCTATTCACGATCTGAAAATATCAATAACAAGACCTAATTTTAAGTCCATGGCGCGCTGTTTGTCGTCGACCAATTTCCAATTTACGTGGCGAAATTTAACACACGCAATATTGCCGACCATAATCTGCGGAGTTTAGTTAGGTCGATATTGAAAAAAATTATAAGTATGTATTGTCATAAAATAATACAATTTTACAATAGCAAATATACATCACATCACAATGTTGAAACACACACTTTTTTAATTTCAATTTATTAATGAAAATTTTAATATTACACTTAATCTACACCAACACCTTATTCTTGATCAACACTTTATCACTTATTGTAATGATAAGTATCAAAAATGTTTGGCATATAGTTAATTAGCTGAAGCCGTGTTGAAGTATTTATATAAAACAATTCCATAAAAATACTTGTACATGGTTGATAGTAAATTTATACTGTCAATAATCTGTATTTTTGCTTTATTATCCGTAACCAAATCCCTTTTTCTACAATTATTTCCACAATAATTAGTTGTGCTATTTTATTCCTTGGTCCAGAAAAATATGACATAAGATAACATATTTTTTGATAATATTTAGACAGATACATTCTAACAACACGCTATTGCAATTAATTAGACCTTCTATATTTCGGTAAAACATGAACAATTCTCACCTATAATCACAATCATTACCGAAATGTTTGCTTTAGATCAATTTTATGCTATATAATAAAAACAATGATTTAACAATAAAATATATTTTTTAAACTTAAAATTTAATAATGGGTCAGTTTTTCAGCTGTTTACATGAAACGCATTTACCGTTTATTACAACCTCAATTCAGTTTTTGTTTCATTTTTGTTGTACATAAAACTTATCAAAATTAATATTTATGACGTCTTCTCAAGAAAATACTTCCTTAAAATGAATAACTATGTAAGTAGTTATTCAGTCTAGTAGCTATTTTTGAAGGATTTTATAAAACATTCAACAGAAATGGGAACATTTTAATGGTTCGAATGACCAACATTTATTTTCTTCCAAATATTCACTGAAATTTAGAATATAAATTAGTGTAAGTAAACTGGTGAAAGTAATAATAGGTTGTAGATTTGTGTCGTAGACGAATTGCCACAATTTTTTTGGGGTTTTTCCCCCTTAGCTCTGGGGAAATGTTGGTGATTTTTAAGATAGAAAACATGTAACAGGTTTCCATAGAAACTATCAGAAATATTGTATTCAATTTTAAATATAAAAGAATAAGAACAGCTGTTTAGATTAACTAAAAATATCCCCTTTAGACATATCCATGATCTAACCTATTTCCCACTGTGAAATAAATACAGTCATTATCGTTTGAATTTTGGTAAATTAATAATTAAATTAATTTTGGCAAATAAATCTTTCCGTACTTCAAACCCACAACATATTATTTCCTGAAACCTCATACGCAAGGTAATTCCAAATTCCCTTTTTTCTCGTTTTGAAGCCGCTACCTGGCCTGGCGGCTGTGCCAGTTGGCCCTTCTTAATTCTCATTAATGGGTGTGCCAGTTAAGCCCTTCGCTAGAACCCACGATACGTGTGCTAATTAAACCGCATCGTAGATTTGATACAATTAATAAGATCACAATTAATTTGTATAATAAAAACCCAAGCGGCGAAACTCAAAAATCAAATAAATTCTATTTTAACTGTCACATTAAATGTATGTCAATGAAGAAGGTCTTGGCGCCTTGCAATTTAACTTGAAGGAGAACAAATGAGCGTGATTGAAGATACAGAGTCCCACGGAAGGGTCTAGGGTCTAGGGTCTGGGGTCTAGGGCCCTTCACTGGGAGCCCCGGTGGGACACCACTTCTGCCGGGGCCTCTTACCGCTCGAGATTTAACGAATTCAATCATCCTTGGAAGGGAAGTGGTGAAACACCGAGGGCTAGTCTGGCCCAGGGCCGGCAGTGGTCCCTCGTCGACAACGTAGATAACCAGCCCAACTTACGTGGTTATCAAAAAATATAATTAACTGTATCACTGGCGCGTATTTTTGTCTCCTAGTTTGTCCTTCTATTGTGTCCTATGTTTTAATGAAAACTAACGAAATACGTACCTTAAGAAAAATTTCGTTTTCTCAAAAGCTTATTAAAATAACAATTTACCGTTTCAAAAAAAGGGTCATCGCTCTTCTTTCACGCACTCCGTTAAAAAACTTTGGGCGTGGGCAGCCTACTAACACGTCCTTTCCCACGAAATAATAACAAATGCATGGTATGACCTGCATACAAAGTTTTAATAATATACTAAGATTCAAGTATATGGATGAAATTGATTTGTTTATAAAAATAATAATTTAATTTATGGCGAATTTAATATTTTATATTGAAAACTAATTTAAACTCGAGAGCAAAGTAATGTGAAAATATTGTAGGAAAATAAAACATTCAATAACATATACTCGTATATTCGTGTTTTATACGCAAAATGTCTTTCCATCTGGAGCAAAATAATTTTTTATTTATTATAAAATGACGTTTACGATAATGGAGAAGACGTGAATTAAATCAATATGGTTACATATTTTAATTTTTTATAAATATAAATAGCAAAACCATCAGCCAACCATGCGTCTTCCAGTTCATTAGCATACGAGTTTTAATATAATATTGGGTTTTTAATTCCATATTCTTATAAAGTTACTAAAGGACTTCGACACCAACATTTCTATAAATTAACTTTGAAATGCATAACACGTTTAGTATTTTATAATGTTTTGATTGTGTTGTTTTGATTTAAAACGAGGTTTTAAATCAAATTTCTGGATGTTCTCTTCAATTTTGATACGCAGTAGCCTATGTTTATTAAATATGATATTATTTACTTTAATCAGGTTTTCTTACATTTTATTTTTGTATATTTTTTAATCAGTGAGGAATCCAGCTCAGATTGCTGCTGGCAGGGTTGTTATATTCCGGACATAGTCGAGGCTTGGACGTTGTTAATTTGTAGAGGGGGAGGGGGGAGAGAGAATCGAGAGTTTGTAGCGTTCAAGCCTGCGTCCCTGCAGGAACCATATTGATTTCTCTGGCACAGGTTGGCTACCCTTGGAGTCTACAAACAAATAATGTACACTTGCACCCATCCGGTGAAACATTCAACTCAACAGCTGACTTTCACATTAATCAGCTGTGTGACAAACCCGATGAATCAGAACTACCACCTTAACAATAAATGTAGCCATTTTTTTAGAAATATTGTAGTATGATTTAATTTTAGAATTAAAAATTTAATGAATAAAAAAATAAAAAAAATTTAAATGATTGTAGGCTATAGGGTGCTTCTGTTGTCTTATTGAGTGCAAATAAACAATTAAATCCGATAGGTTATAGCTAATCTTAACTCCTTTTATAAATCTGTAGTAATCACACTTTTGTGTAATTAATATATTATTCAATTATTCCAAGGAATAGAATTTAATTCATAGGTCTATTATCATGTTTCGATTCTTATATGCCTGCATTGTTAATCATAAATATATTTGATCAAAATTAGGTGTTAGTTACAATGTTCTTTTCAATATGATTGAAATTATTATACAGTACTAAGCGTTGTTCGAACACCGAATTCCTTTTGTTAAAATGTTTCCATTTTCATGAATGCAATTTGAATGTAACTAGTTTAAGCTTGTAAGCTGATTTGCAAATACAGTCTGTTTATGAATATCTCAGTTTGTAAACTTGTTTTATCTATTTAATGTTGAAATAATAATTGAACACGATATGTTTTACAATTGGAATACCATAGGATAGGGTAGTTTTACAGAATAATGGTGGCAAGGACCAGCGATTGGTAGAGTGTTATAATATAATCTATATAATCATTAAATTTCATATAGGGGTAACTATTAAAAGAGAATTTATGACTAGAATCCCACTTTGTTGAAAATTAAAAATTAGTAACTTAATTGTTATTAATTTATTAATAACCAATGGTAAAACAAAATACATAAGTTAATTGAATGGAAAGATTATATAATGTGTGCATCTCTATAGATGAAAATCCATATTCGTAAGCCTGTTCAACAGTAACACTAAATTGAGGTCCCGTTTCTAATGGCAGTGATGCCATACATACAGGGGGGAATCAAGGTCTTTACATTGAGATCTAATTTTTCTGTTGCCGAACAATAAAAAAATAAGTAATATCTTTGAAAATCTTACGTAGATATCCATTATTCCACAGATCCACAAGATATCGCCCAATACTATATGATGGCAACAAGGATACTTACATCTCTCAGCCGTGGACGTTCTATACTTATTTATCTTAAATTTTCAATATTAAGCCTACGAATAAATAATAAATTTCCAACAATAATTTTCTCTTACCAATATGAGATATATAATACGCTTACCAATATGAGATTTATTCTTATTATAGGCCTTCATTTAATCCTGCTTTTACTTGCATTTTAGCGTTAGTTTTAACCATCACGATTTTGATTTTGTTGACTCAACAATGCAAATTTCATCCTCAAGAACGCAATACGGAGAATGCTAATACGAAGATGTAGGTAGGTTGCACTGGCAGTGGCGTGGCTGGAAAGCGTAAGAAGAAGTGTGTAAATATTTGGGTCGGGGAGACAATAGAGGCAGCCAATTGTTTTAGCGGCTCGGGGCAGCGAGCGCGCTGATTGGTTGAGGCGGAGCAGGCGTGCCACCATACCGGAATTGATTGTCCCTACCTAATGGCTGGCTGAAACATGTGTCCATCCATGCAAATTTCATCACCTCCGTTAGCTGGCTGTTGCACGTTAGCTTCAGTCGTGTACGTGAAGAGAAGTTTAGCAAAAGGAAAGGGGAAAAACTATAAGCCATAAAATTTAACGCAACTATTAAGTTGGGTATCAACTCCGTTCGGTTGTTTTTATTTTCATGGGGTTTCCAGGGTTTGGGGGTTTCATGCAAGATTCTTACGAGATTTATTTTATTAAATGAAGAAGGTAATTTTATTCATATGAATACTTTAAGAACCTGCAGATTTATCATTCATTTTTTCATGAAAATTGGGAACTTGATTGTTTGACGTTAATTATGTATAAATAACGGGAATAAGAGTATGCATAGAGGTTATGCAATATCATATATAGGATTTGACGCACTACTGCGTGACCTTTAAATACAGTCTATTTTTCAGATATACTGTTTCCAATAAAATATTATAAGTCAATTATTAAAATTAGTTGGACGTAAATAAGATTTAT
The DNA here is from genome assembly GCA_023375725.1 of Nephotettix cincticeps. Lineage (NCBI taxonomy): Eukaryota > Metazoa > Arthropoda > Insecta > Hemiptera > Cicadellidae > Nephotettix > Nephotettix cincticeps. The sequence continues at coordinate 39,867,865 of CM041786.1, forward strand.
GTACTTTATTATTTTTTTATTCGTTTTATTTATTCAAAATCAAACATTATATAAATCATATATAAAATAGGCCTAATTTTAACCAATGGAAAAGACAAAATTTATAAGATTGTGCATTATATCGAATATTTACAATAGGTAAAAGTTAGTTGAATAAATATCCTGATAAAAAAATTTATGATGAATTGAAATCCAAATGATCTGCATTTTGCTCTAGGGAACTGAATGTAATATCTGTATATTTATAAAAGTTAATTTTAAAATATGAAATATAAATATATACAAAATGGAATTCAATTTCAACGTTGTTGAAAATTAAGATTCTGCATTTACACTGCAAAATATTGTATAATATACGAATAAACCCTCATCCACCAAATTACAACGTTCTGTGTTTACCATGTACTGACGTAGTTCTCAGTTTACTCGTCAGACAACGCTAGTGATCGCGTAGGAGCGCTGCGCGGGTTGCCTCCCCACTCGCGCAGGCGTCCGTCCGGCCAATGGCAGCGATGCAATGGCTCCTTTATACCGGCTCAATACCACACACCATGCCTCATTTGACCCATGTTAATATTTATTCCTCCTCAAACAATCTCCCGCCGCTCCCGTTCGTTTAATTAACCCACTTCAAGTTTAAAATCACGCATCGTTTTCAGAAATGCAAGTTTATGATTTGGCAACACCGGAGGTGGTCGTGACATCGATCAAACTGCGCGCAACGACCCCTGGCCGTCATTAAAATGAGTAACGACTCGCGACCGGTAAATGTTTTAATTACTTCACCCCGAAATTGTTGTTGCTACTCCTTTGTGAGCCACGATCGCGCCGCGTCTGTGTGGCCTACATGAGACATAAGTTGATGCGCTAGCCAACGCCACGTTTATTCCTGGACGTAACAATGTTTGATGACGTAGTCTGTCTCATCACGAGCACGCGAGAAGACTAGATGCACTATGCATTATGTGTAATATGCTCCCGACCTATATTTCATCACTTACTGAAATCAGCTCAATAAACATAGGCCCTAATTCATTCATAACGTTCTCAAATATGCTATATCATTCATTAAACAAAATGTAACATATTAATTCTCATGTACACATTATAAATATGTTACATTAATGTAATTGCTATATAACTCGTTGGTCATGTGACGAAACTCGTACACATGACCAATCCCGTCACTTGAGTATTCGCCGGAAATGAGATGATTGCTGGGTCGGTCCTGGTTTTTTCCGGTCGACCAGCGCAGCGCAATAACTCGACGTCAACATTGTTGGATGTGAATAAATGTATTAACTTTAACATCGTTTTTAAGTGATTTGACAAAGTAACACCTCTCAATTACAACGATGGCGAAGATGCAAATGTTCTTCACAGTACCCACCATAGACAGATCCCCACTACCCCACTGTGACTTATGAGCGATCCAAAGCCGATTTCAATGAACGGCGAGCAATTGTTCACACTACACCGACTACACGACTACACGTCACCGTCCGAGACCGTGGCTGATGATGATGATGATGATGACTTTGATAGCGATGATTGTACAATTTGCACCCCCTCCCGGACATCCATCAAATATGTAAAACAGCGGCGATGAGACTTATCCATCATAACTACCCCGCGGTATTATCACCCACCCCCTCAGCGTGGAACACTCTCTCAAAGGGGTGGTGATCATTTTTTCCAATATTATAACCCCCCCTCTAATTAGATTACAGTATTTGGAATAAACCTAAAAAATGTTCAATTATGTTTGGTAAAACATCCTTAAAACATAATTATTTTATTAGCCTATAATAATAACCCATAGGGCCTGGTCTTTAAAGCTATAAAATAGAACGAGTTTATAATGTAGTACTGGAAGGTTTTGTATCAAAAATTGGGCTCTAATATTGTATGTGTGAAATTGTATGCGTTCTGAAGTGCTGTGAGTGTGTAATATAACTCGATTTAGATACTACTCGATTTAGAACTCGATATATACAGTAGATATACAGTATACAGATATATAAGTATACAGATACAGATACAGTATACAGATAACTCGATATACAGTAGAATAAAATACATTATTCACACTAATACTTATTTTGATACAGTCATCTGTTAAAAATATGTTTTATTATTCTTTGAAATCATTTTATTCCCAACATTTAATAAAAAATCTTTTTAACGGAGTGTTTTTAATGAAAGTGAATCCCTGTGGAAGGTTTATGTTCAATGTAATAGTGTGTAGTGGGCATTCATTATAATGTTTAAAGTAGCCTTCATTCACTGCTCTAAACGTCAATAGTTTTCATTAGAAACTGAAAAGGAAATATAAATTGTTTATCAGATTGACATGACAGGATTATTAATCTGTCAATGAAAACGTGTGACGTTTTTTGATTCAAACTGAAAATGATTCGTGGTTAATTACATTTTATATTGTGACATTGTGACTGACGCGCATTGGTTGGCCTTGGTAGCTCGTGGTTAATTACATTTTATATTGTGACATTGTGACTGACGCGCATTGGTTGGCCTTGGTAGCTCGTGGTTAATTACATTTTATATTGTGACATTGTGACTGACGCGCATTGGTTGGCCTTGGTAGCTCGTGGTTAATTACATTTTATATTGTGACATTGTGACTGACGCGCATTGGTTGGCCTTGGTAGCTCGTGGTTAATTACATTTTATATTGTGACATTGTGACTGACGCGCATTGGTTGGCCTTGGTAGCTCGTGGTTAATTACATTTTATATTGTGACATTGTGACTGACGCGCATTGGTTGGCCTTGGTAGCTCGTGGTTAATTACATTTTATATTGTGACATTGTGACTGACGCGCATTGGTTGGCCTTGGTAGCTCGTGGTTAATTACATTTTATATTGTGACATTGTGACTGACGCGCATTGGTTGGCCTTGGTAGCTCGTGGTTAATTACATTTTATATTGTGACATTGTGACTGACGCGCATTGGTTGGCCTTGGTAGCTCGTGGTTAATTACATTTTATATTGTGACATTGTGACTGACGCGCATTGGTTGGCCTTGGTAGCTCGTGGTTAATTACATTTTATATTGTGACATTGTGACTGACGCGCATTGGTTGGCCTTGGTAGCTCGTGGTTAATTACATTTTATATTGTGACATTGTGACTGACGCGCATTGGTTGGCCTTGGTAGCTCGTGGTTAATTACATTTTATATTGTGACATTGTGACTGACGCGCATTGGTTGGCCTTGGTAGCTCGTGGTTAATTACATTTTATATTGTGACATTGTGACTGACGCGCATTGGTTGGCCTTGGTAGCTCGTGGTTAATTACATTTATATTGTGACATTGTGACTGACGCGCATTGGTTGGCCTTGGTAGCTCGTGGTTAATTACATTTTATATTGTGACATTGTGACTGACGCGCATTGGTTGGCCTTGGTAGCTCGTGGTTAATTACATTTTATATTGTGACATTGTGACTGACGCGCATTGGTTGGCCTTGGTAGCTCGTGGTTAATTACATTTTATATTGTGACATTGTGACTGACGCGCATTGGTTGGCCTTGGTAGCTCGTGGTTAATTACATATATTGTGACATTTTACTGACGCGCATTGGTTGGCCTTGGTAGCTCGTGGTTAATTACATTTTATATTGTGACATTGACGACGCGCATTGGTTCTTTAGCTCGTGGTTAATTACATTTATATGACATTGTGACTGACGAACTTGGTATCTAATTACATATATACATGACTGACGCGCAAAGTAATAAATGTGATATTACAAAATAGGTACTTAATAACGAGAATATGGTTGATAACTCACAATGTATTCTGGTACTAATTACGTGGTTTAAGAAACCTCCAAACGAATATTTCCTTACCAACATAAATAATCTTTTAGATTAATTACTATTATTACCTTTATGAAATAGCGACCCATCTAGGTAGGTACCGTAAGTATTTTAAGCTAAGTAAACATAAGGAATCAGTGTAAGGTTACTGTGACGTATATTCTTGTATTCTTGTTACTGACTAAGGTTGGCGAGTTAATAACTAAATCACACATTTTTATCATTTGATTGTTGAAGTTGTGCTCGATAGATAATGCCATCTTATGCACTAACGGTTTAACAAGGGACCCGAGCCACTTTAGTCTCTGAATTACAAAATGGCCTAGTAATAAAAACAATCAACAAATAAAACTTTCTAAATATAGGATTACATCTAAAGGAATAAAAAGTTAATAAAGTATTGTTGGTTTGATTAAAAACAATCATCATTGTAGTTTTGTTAACATTGTCATGTGCACTTAATACGTTTTATCAACTATCAATGAGCCCGTCCATTTTACAGGTTGTTTGACCCGCAGCTGGGAAGCAAGTATTAACAAATAAAGAAAAGTTTTTAAAAAATCCTAAAATCAGATGAATTATTTTTAGTATTTTTTTAATTATATAGTAATTTTTATTTAGTAAATTAGATATCCTCAGCTGTTTAGAGGAACTGAAAACAATTCCTTTTGACATATCCATAAACTAAGCTATTTCCCAAAGGGATGGAAGTAAATAGCCTACGTAATTTTTCAATTTATACTCAACAAATACAGTCATCCTGATTTCTATATATTAATTGAACGGAAGTCAAGGTTTAATCGAACATTGAGTATTAGCATAGAGGACATGTCCTCTGTTGTTTTAGTAAGATACAAACATAAACATAAACTTTGTTGTGTGTAACTGAATGAAAACAATAGAACTGATAGACAATTAAATAAATGATCAGCTGATTATTAAGGACAGTTAATAAAAGCACATAAACACTTTCGTCTTCTTCATCTTTGTTTTAAAAAGGCTAGTCGCCTTCGCCAGCTTTTGAGACGAAACACGTTATTTTTTGTCCCTCGCTCCGACCACCGTTTTTCATCAGATTTTCTTAAAACATGGAAACAATGTACGAATAGTTATACTAGAGCCCTAATATCTCAAAAAATTGAAAATGAGAAAACAATTATTAGTTTCAGCGATGTTTAAAAGTAACTCAATTTTCGTTACTTTTAAGATTTATTTATATATGTTTTATTTACACAATTGATTTTTTCGGATATATCAGGTATGAGGGCCCTAGAGCCAACATTTATCTGTAAGACAAAAAAGGTTTTAACAATACATCCTTACTCATTTCATCCGGAGCAAGGGGCCGCCGAGGCTTGTTTTTCATGTTTCTGCTAAGGAAGAAGACTCTTAAAGAGTGTTTTAATGTTTTTCAAATAATAATCTAATGTCAATTTCACCTGATCTCTTGCAACTGTTTTTATTGCTCTATGCTATACTATACTATTGTTCTGTTTCCTTCCACCATGATTACTATACCTACTATGATTATGCTACAGGTTTAATATGCAGTGTTGTACGTCCTTCTAATCTGGCTGTCACTGTCATATGTCATGTGAACACAAACCTTAGAGCGTCACTGTCTCAATGCATCTCTCATGGGCGAAAGTCATATAGCTTTTCTTCCTAAGGGCTTGTAGGCTACACAAGAGGCGCATTGTAACCCACGTTAGATTTAACCACTGCGTACACATGCAGCGTTGATCTCGGCTGGATTGATGGCAGTTTCGCTATGGAAGTTGAACATGTAGCATGTCCTTTGGATTTTATACCGTAGGTATAAGGCACGAAGACGAAGGCAAGGGAAGTATAGGGTACACCCGATTTCAAGTGACAGAATAACTTACGGTTCATTAGTAACACTTTACCGTAATCCAAGAAATGACGAGGTGACGTTTTGTTGTTAAATACTTAAGAATGCCGAAGAGGTAGAGTGAAACAACTTGTAGATATACGCAACTGACAAGTGCGCTCTGTACATCTATCTGTACAATGCAAAATCAATCTGTACAGTCAGATTTAAATCATGCAGCGCGCACCAGACGCGCGTCCATTTTAAAGCACGCGTTGCATTTGTACATAACCATTAGGCCTACTGCTCTCTATTTCATCAACAACTCGCGTTTCCACTCTTGTTGCAAAACGCTCGTCACAACGCCCTTATGTGTACAAGTCTTATGGATAACATAGGAACATGTAATGAGTTTAAAAAAACCGATACCACGTTATCTAACCAACCTCGAGTTATGATTTAAAAATTATATAGTTCATTTTTTCAATCTGTATCATCGGTTCGGTAAAACATTGCATTCTTAAATAGATTTTATGCTAAAAAAGATTTAAGGCAAAAATGTCCCAAAGCTACCCTATTCTGATAGACAAGTTTTCGAACTCATACAAGTAGATCGAAAATAGTCACTTTTCGGCAACTACATTGAAGAGTCACGTTTAACGCTATTCATCAAAGTAGCTATGAGAAAACCAGCTCTTTCTTTAGCGTTTATGTTTGATTGTACTGTATGTGGCGAAAACTCTCTATTAACACGTATTGACCTTAGTTACCAGGGCTATCGATAGTAGCTTGCTGATGCTGAAGCTCGTGGGGATGTAAGCACGCAGAGACGGAGGCACAGGATGCCGTGATGTCGACCCGGTAATTGACTCAATCAAAGGTTAATGAACTGAGCTGCCTGGCCGTGGAGCATAGGAGATGGCAGAGACAGCGACAACTGTTGTCCCGGGGAAACCGCCACGCAAACGTGTAACACAGTGTAACACGCTAACTGACTGTGACAGTGACAACGGTTTCCCTGGGGCACCGCCGCCCAATTATGTAACACGCTAACTGGCTGTGACAGTAACAACGGTTTCCCTGTGGCACCGCCGCCCAATTGTGTAACACGCTAACTGGCTGTGACAGTGACAACGGTTTCCCTGGGACACCGCCGCCCAATTGTGTAAAACGCTAACTGGCTGTGACAGTAACAACGGTTTCCCTGTGGCACCGCCGCCCAATTGTGTAACACGCTAACTGGCTGTGACAGTGACAACGGTTTCCCTGTGGCACCGCCGCCCAATTGTGTAACACGCTACCTGGCTGTGACAGTGACAACGGTTTCCCTGTGGCACCGCCGCCCAATTGTGTAACACGCTACCTGGCTGTGACAGTGACAACGGTTTCCCTGTGGCACCGCCGCCCAATTGTGTAACACGCTACCTGGCTGTGACAGTGACAACAGTTTCCCTGGGGCACCGCCGCCCAATTGTGTAACACGCCACCTGGCTAAGACAGTGACAACATGTTGCCCTGGAGCACCGCCACCCAATTGTGTAAATCGCTACCAGGCTGTGACAGTGACAACAGTTTCCCTGGGGCACCGCCGCCCAATTGTGTAACACGCCACCTGGCTAAGACAGTGACAACATGTTGCCCTGGAGCACCGCCGCCCAATTGTGTAACACGCTACCTGGTTGAGATAGTGACAACTTGTTGTCCTGGGGCACAGCCGCCCAATTGTATAACACAGTGTAACACACTTAAACGTGTAACACAGTATAGCACGCTACCTGTCCGAGACAGTAACAACAGATGACCCAGGGCACCGCCACTCAAACGTGTAACGTAAAGTAGCGCGCAACCTAGCTGAGACAGTGACAACAGTTTCCCGGTGTTCCGCCAATCAAACGTGTAATACGGTGTAGCACGCTACCTGGCCGAGACAGTAACAACAGATGACCCAGGGCACCGCCACTCAAACGTTTAACATAAAGTAGCGCGCAACCTAGCTGAGACAGTGACAACAGTTTCCCGGTGTTCCGCCAATCAAACGTGTAATACGGTGTAGCACGCTACCTGGCCGAGACAGTAACAACAGATGACCCAGGGCACCGCCACTCAAACGTTTAACATAAAGTAGCGCGCAACCTAGCTGAGACAGTGACAACAGTTTCCCGGTGTTCCGCCAATCAAACGTGTAATACGGTGTAGCATGTTACAGCCACTTTACCGTGTCCAAGACACGTGTCGAAAGGTCATCTGGCAGTGTTGACTCGGCAAATGTCAACAGTTACCCCAGATTGCATTAAACCCCCTCATCGCACTCCATTTGGTCTGACCCCCTTATTCTCCCCGGGGAGAGAGGAAACTTTGAAAAATAATACTCGTTTATGGGGAGTTTAGAGACTCTAATAACCGAGTCCCGTTTGTTTTGCTAAGTGCGGCCTGCGACATTATTGCCTCCCCGCTGAAAAACTACCCCGAGATATTTGTTAGTCACTCGGAGTTTAAATAAAGATCTTCCCTCGGCTTGCATCTCTCGCAGAAATGACTCAAATCGCTTCCACTCAGCGGCTAATGCGCGATTTATCCCGCGCTTCCTAATGCTCGTCAGCGCCATTTGTTGGTCGTCACATTGTCATCGTACTTCGTTGTGTTATATCGCGTATCGTCGTGTTTGATCTTTAATTAATCTTGGCTATAAATCTAAATATGTTTTATTTTTTAAATATTCTTTAAGTTATAGTGGTTTAAGAGAAAGTGGTCCGTATCCCAGCTCGTGCATCTGTAATTAATTTGTCAGAAATCCATGATTAACCCCATGAATTACATCGCAAATACAAATAACAGCGTCTGAGGATCAGAATTGTACCAACGACATTCGGATAACAGGTGACCACATCGTCCCTCTGTCGACTAATTCTGAACGATACATTAGTAATACTGTTCCTAGAAAAAGTTGCAAGATAAGATCCTTGATTTATTAATAAAAGTTCAAACGTGAAAAGTACGACCTTATAATTAGTATAAACTAAGAGACGGTAAACAAGAAAATATTAGGCTACTTTAGTTTTTGTAGTTTTTTTTCACAAAACATGATAAGTAAGCTGCGAGTACAAATTTGATTTTATTTGTATATTCTAGTACATTTTTACACTTGACCATCTTCATAATTAGACCATTACGTAATTCAGAGGCAGTGTTCGGACTTCACGTTAAACTGTAGGCTCCTTAGATATGCCATTGACTGTCTAAGGAACATGTCAACCTTAATCAGTAACAAAAGTACAAGATCGCGCCACAATCATCTTACACTCATTTCTCATTGATATATAACTTAAAATTATCTAATTATCTACTTGACTACCTGTTATCGTCGCCATTTCAAATGTTTATCTAATGGAATCTAATCTATAGATTAGATTATATTATTGAAATGTCAACCTACCCCGGTAGGTATTTTAAGCCAAGTATGAATGAGAAATGAGTAAAGGATGATTGTGGCGCGATCTTATAGTCTTGTTACTGACTAAGGCTTATAGAGGACTGTTAATTAATAACCCAACAGCCGATGGCAACTGAGGGACCTACAGTTTAACTTGGATTCCGATAGACATCTCATTTTGTGTGATTGTTCCTTTCCAACCAAGAACGGGAAAATATTCTACCTCTTGAACGTCAAACGTCTTAATCTTAAAACTGTACATGTATAATACTTCAACAGAGCCTGGGCAACACGTGACGAGAGTGTCTCGTATGACTGGGTACCTGCCACCACATATTGTTGGTGATCTCAATACTCGTATTACTCCAACAGAGCCTCGGCAACACGTGACGAGAGTGTCTCGTATGACTGGGTACCTGCCACCACCATTTTTGGTGATCTCAATACTTGTATTACTCCCTCAGAGCCTCGGCAACACGTGACGAGAACGTCTCGTATGCCTGGGTACCTGCCACCACATATCGTTGGTGATCTCAATACTTGTACTACTCCCTCAGAGCCTCGGCAACACGACTCCCTCAAAGCCTCGGCAACACGCGACGAGAACGTCTCGTATGCCTTGGTACCTGCCACCACCATTTTTGGTGATCTCAATACTTGAAATACTCCAACAGAGCCTCGGCAACACGTGACGAGAGCGTTTCGTATGGCTGGGTACCTGCCGCCACATATTGTTGGTGATCTCAATACTCGTATTACTCCAATAGAGCCTCGGCAACACGTGACGAGAGCGTCTCGTATGGCTGGGTACCTGCCACCACATATCGTTGGTGATCTCAATACTTGTATTACTCCCTCAGAGCCTCGGCAACACGTGACGAGAACGTATCGTATGGCTGGGTACCTGCCACCACCATTTTTGGTGATCTCAATACTTGTACTACTCCCTCAGAGCCTCGGCAACACGTGACGAGAGCGTACCGTATGGCTGGGTACCTGCCACCACATATTGTTGGTGATCTCAATTCACCTCATTTAAGCGCTTGTGTATTACAATACCCAGAATTATTCGTCGCCACGCGTGTTTTCACAAGTGTTCTCTTGTACGCAACATGCAACATACGTCGTCGGGCTGGGAGGTTTAAGGGGTTAGTCATGTCATTTTATTTCGTTATCCAAAAATAAAATTAAGTAAGATAGATATTAATAAAACACTCTTCAGTCTTTATCAGTAGCTGCAAGATAGTCGTTAAAATATATTTGAGACTAGAGTCTACATAAGCTGAGCCAGCGCAAAATAAAGTTTCGTAAATTTTTTATAATTCATTAATTGTAGCCTATTAGCAATGAACAGTAAATACAATCTGATGGAGAATAGAAAGTTTTACTCACGTTCTCCGTTACGCTCTGGTTGTAGATGACGAAAGAATGGTTACCAATTTATTTTAACTTGTGAGTTAAGTCAAAACTTGTATTGCGTGATTGTTGTATCTTACTATATTAAATCCCGTACAGCATGTTGCGCATTTAACAAACATTTTATAATATATTAAATCATGTTAAATGTTTAAATTAGATTAGATCGTTGAAATGACAACCATACTACAATGTAGGTATTTTAAGCCAAGTATGAATGAGGATTGAGTGTAGGTTGATTGTGGCGCGATATTGTAGTCTTGTTACTGACTAAGGCTGACATGTTCCTTAGACCGGACTGTTAATAATTAGCCCAACAGCCGATGGCAACTAAGGGACCTACAGTTTAACGTGGAATCCGAACCACGACCTCTGAATTACGAATTGGTCTAATTATGATGATGGTCTTTGCGGATTAATGTAGTATTTAATAGTGCGGACGTTAATCCACACAACAGAACACCACACCCACCGACCATCTCTCACAACTATCCACAATTCGTCACCTCCAAGTAGCTGGATTACAGGATGACGCCACCGTCCCAGTCAAAGTGTTAAGCTATGCACAATTCGTCACCTCCAAGTAGCTGGATTACAGCAATGCTTTTAAATTGGAATATATAATATTTCATTATTTTTACATTTTTATAGCCCAGATAAGCTGAAATGGGTCTTAAATTGCTATATTTCTATTACGCTAAATGTCAACTGTCGTTCTTTAACAGGGAGAACAGCTCGTGTTTATCCGGGAAATCGAGCCTCAACCTCTAATTCAGCCACTGCTGATTTTTTTGAACATCGTAATGTCTTAAATCTTTAGAAATAATATTAGAGTTTTTTATATACATTACAAAGCAATGGCTTGTAATTGGAATAATAATATTTCTTCATTATTTTTACATTTTATAGCCCAGATAAGCTGAAATGGGTCTTAAATTGCTATCTTTCTATTACGCTAAATGTCAACTGTCGTTCTTTAACAGGGAGAACAGCTCGTTTTCTCCGGGAAATCGAGAGCATCCCATAATAAAACTTACTAAAACTACTAAATAACAAAACTTATCTATACCTATGGGAGAAGGTGTTTGTTTACTTTAAACTTTAATTTTAACAAAGTAATGTACTCCCAAATACACAGTTCCAGCATTATCTTTCTTATCTATAATATTATAAAGAAGAGGTGGTTTCTGTATGTTTGTGGGTTTGTGTGTTTGTGGGTTTGTGTGTTTGTTGTGGCAAGTGAACGCAAAAAATACTGAACCAAACAGTTTGAAATTTTACACAAAGACAGATAAGTTTTACCATCGATTTTGACATATTTTCAAATTTATAATATAGTATATTAAAATGTTACCATAAAGTAAACCAAACTTTTCTAACTTTACACATTTTTCAATTTAATACACTTTTTTTATTTGTTATGTTGTTTTGCTTATTTTGAATTTAGGAAATAATTTTAGTTATAATAAGTATCTATCTCCAGTGTTAAAACCCATACAAAGGACGGGATAACTGATAGTTTAAATTAAAACGATATAAATACACGTTTGTGTTGTTTTCATAAACTAATTAAATTGATTGTATGTTTACTGTCGTGTATAATTATATGATTACTATACATTTGTGGAAATAATATACAGGATTTACATTTTTCTTTCTCAAAGACTATTCCATCAATTTAACACCGTAATTTACGTTTACATAGCTTTCGAGGGAGTACGTAATTAACAGTTCAACACGGATCTTGTGTTATTGCTAACAGGTTAGCACGGATCTGGACGGAAGTAGGCGTGGCCAGGTGGGCCTCCTCCGCAGTTCCATCCAGGTGCCCAGGTGCAGAGCCCCGGTCACGGGTGCCGACCGTCGGGGTGTTGCTACATTTGTCAAGACTCGTCGCATCCTTGTGTCAGCTCGCCCCCGCCCCCCGCCAGAGCTATCGTCCATCCAGGAATGTCGCTGTTTCCACCGGCTCTGGCTGCTGGAATGTGCTGAAATTCTTCGGATTTTTCCTTTTCGTGTCAAGATTTTTTAGATACCACAGTTAGGGGAATTCAAGAATTCCCTAATGGTAAATTTGTCTGAAAATAGGTTTTTTAATTATTTAAGTCATGAGTAAATTGGATGTAGTATTAACCACAGTAACAAAGGCAACAGAAAACTATTATGACCACAAAATTATTTACTATTCGTACACTAACCGAAACAGAATGTCAGTAACTAAAATGTTTCCTGTTATCCTGGTTTGTACCGATACCAATGAATACCAATGTAAAACTTACTTCACTAGAATATCTGCCGTAGTAGGCACGTAGAGACAAATGTATTATGTTTGAAACGTTTTACCATGAAAACAATGCTAACATTAACTTGCGATAATTACGATTTTAAATGACAGTTAGGCATTGATTCCGATATCGGTCCGGAAGTGTTATACAAACTATACAAATTTAATTTAATAAACGATTTATGGCCTTACATGACAAGAGTTCAGCTCACAAAAGGCTAATACTGATAAGGCTAATGGAACTGATTATTTATAAGGGAATAATTTATTATTTATTTGAGTGATATACATAAAAATGAATATTCAATCTCTTCCATAGGCCTATTGAAGTCGTTTAGTAATAAAATCAAAAGAACTTGAAATAACATCATATAAAATATAAATCACAGCGATGTTTCCCCCCCCCACTATTATAGATGATTGTACTTAGTCTAATAGTCTACCAAAAGCAGAGTTATAGGCTACAAAAGGTGTATTTAATTAGTTGTTAGGCGTTTCCCCGAAATTGTAACCATTCATCTCAGAATCACAATGAGGATAAATAAACAAATAAATCGTGTGAATTTGCATCACAACACAGTCCGTGAATGAAATATCTTCAGCTAATTCTACTCAATAATCAAAACCCACCGAAACGCATTCCAATATTAACAGAAGTTCTTGGATATGTAGGACATTCCTGACGGTAGAAAACATTCGCTTTCATAAAAGAACACTCGCAGTCGACATGAAAGGGGCAATGGCGAAATATAAAATATTAACGGGCTTGAACAAAGCGATGTCAGGTAAAATATATATCTGGGCCAGACAATGCGTGTGATATATATTGCATGTGGTGCAGACGCTCTGGCGTTAATGAGCTATTCGCTATCACAGGTTATACTGCACTGCCTAACATAGACTTTACTGCATTGATCGTCAGAGGTTATACAGTAGCTACTTGTCACAAATTATACACTATCATAGCCTCGTTAAACTGCAGAGCGTAAAATATGACATACCGTACTGTGTTTATTGTCAGAGGTAAGAGCTTATACAGGGATGTTAGTAACAGGTTATACTGTCACTGTCAGGTTATACTGTCTATCCTTTTACATACATTACGTTGCTCGTCAGAGGTAAGTGTTTATACAGAGCAGGTTATACTACACTGCCTACCGTAGTATTTATTGCATCGCTTGTCAGAGGTAAGAGCTTACACAGAGCTGTTAGTCACAGGTTATACTACACTGTCTACAGTAGTTTGCCGATACCGTCTTAATTGTCGCAACTTGTACAGAGCTGCTAGTTATGGCTTATACTACATTACCTACCGTAGCCTATAGAGTTTTTTCTCGTCAGAGGTATGAGGTTCATCATCCCCGCACTAACGCCCCGTGACGAAGCGTCCGTGGGAAGACGCGAGTTTAAAGTTCACAAATCACGTGAGTCCGGGCGAGCAGTAAACTAAATTATTGGGTCTGTTTCGAGAATTTGGCAGTAAAACGAAATTGTCGCCCAAGGTGAGGCCACCGACCGAGACTCTGGCTGTGGTCAGCGTGTATGTTACAGATGGTCTCGGCTGGGGACGTCCACTGGCGATCCATGGTGATCCATCAGCGGGAACGTTGGCATGGCCACCGACCGAGACTCTGGCTGTGGTCAGCGTGTATGTTACAGATGGTCTCGATTGGGGACGTCCACTGGCAATCCATGGTGATCCATCAGCGGGAACGTTGGCATGGCCACCGACCGAGACTCTGGCTGTGGTCAGCGTGTATGTTACAGATGGTCTCGATTGGGGACGTCCACTGGCGATCCATGGTGATCCATCAGCGGGAACGTTGGCATGGCCACCGACCGAGACTCTGGCTGTGGTCAGCGTGTATGTTACAGATGGTCTCGGCTGGGGACGTCCACTGGCGATCCATGGTGATCCATCAGCGGGAACGTTGGCATGGCCACCGACCGAGACTCTGGCTGTGGTCAGCGTGTATGTTACAGATGGTCTCGATTGGGGACGTCCACTGGCGATCCATGGTGATCCATCAGCGGGAACGTTGGCATGGCCACCGACCGAGACTCTGGCTGTGGTCAGCGTGTATGTTACAGATGGTCTCGATTGGGGACGTCCACTGGCGATCCATGGTGATCCATCAGCGGGAACGTTGGCATGGCCACCGACCGAGACTCTGGCTGTGGTCAGCGTGTATGTTACAGATGGTCTCGATTGGGGACGTCCACTGGCAATCCATGGTGATCCATCAGCGGGAACGTTGGCATGGCCACCGACCGAGACTCTGGCTGTGGTCAGCGTGTATGTTACAGATGGTCTCGATTGGGGACGTCCACTGGCGATCCATGGTGATCCATCAGCGGGAACGTTGGCATG
Organism: Nephotettix cincticeps; assembly: GCA_023375725.1. NCBI lineage: Eukaryota > Metazoa > Arthropoda > Insecta > Hemiptera > Cicadellidae > Nephotettix > Nephotettix cincticeps. The sequence goes on from CM041786.1 coordinate 39,883,049, forward strand.
GCCACCGACCGAGACTCTGGCTGTGGTCAGCGTGTATGTTACAGATGGTCTCGATTGGGGACGTCCACTGGCAATCCATGGTGATCCATCAGCGGGAACGTTGGCATGGCCACCGACCGAGACTCTGGCTGTGGTCAGCGTGTATGTTACAGATGGTCTCGATTGGGGACGTCCACTGGCAATCCATGGTGATCCATCAGCGGGAACGTTGGCATGGCCACCGACCGAGACTTTGGCTGTGGTATGTTACAGATTAAATTTAGAATGGAATTAAAATATGTGTCAGACGATATTTCTGCGGTTGTTCCATTGACAGTAAATTTGCTTTTTAGAATGTTCTAGAAAAAAGGGAATCGAGAAAAATAATTAAGAAATCAGTTATATTTTTCTCGTAGTACAGTAGTAGTTTTGTGTAACCTTCTGCCCAAGGTCTAGTGTTGGAGTTTTCAGGTCGCACTAGTGGCCTCGACTACTTTATGTAGAAGTCTTAAAGTGCTTCTCGGAGCACGGTGGAAATCGACCCGTGGTCAGTACTCTGCTCACTCAGCTATGAAATGACCTCTATGAAATGGCTACCTACTCAGATAGGTATTTTCAGCCAAGTATGAATGAGAAATGGGTGTAAGATGATTGACAAGCTATCAACGTTGAAAAATCTAAATTCTATTGTTCCCCATGGCAAGCAAAACTTTAATATTTTACTATTTTATACTTATGGAGAATAAGTAACTGTAACTTACTTATGTAACTCATATGTATTTACATATGATTATGAATAGTCTGTATCATGACAAGTAAGTGGAAATTCTCTAAGTTTACAAATCTGTTGCTATGGGTGTACTTAAGAATATATTTTTACGTAAGCGTTTTGTTTTTTTAAATTGTTAGTTTTATTATGTGTATATTTTTATTTGGTTTAGTGTTCTTGATGATTTTTTATGAATAATGGTATCGAGAATAATAATATATCGACAATATGTTTTTATGTGTTTATTAGTACAGTGCACGATGAATTACTGTAGTTGTAAATGTATTCAAGTTCTTCTTTTCCATGAGAGTGACAGGACGAGAATTAGGCTAACCCCTACTACTCAAGTAGCGTCATCGATATCCAAAGATACATTCAAAAGTGATTCATGGCGTTCAATTCTTCACAAGCTATGCATTTTTAAATAATCGTGTATTTATGAAAGCTAAAAAATACCCAGGATACAGCAACCATAATTATTACTATAATACTGTCTATAAAAATCATCATAACATCTTTCACACATATTTAGAGTATTAAACCTCATGTGAATAATTGCTAATTCAGAAAATTACTACAAGAAGTTCTTACTTCATGATAACCTTATAACTCCGGTAGAAAAAATGTAATCTAATCTGTAACACAATGAGGTGGCAGGACTGCTCCGGGGCTCGACCGAGCTACGCTCTCGGCTACAATTAATTCAAGGAACTCCCTTCCCCCCTCCCCCGCCGCCATACCCGGAACATTTTCACCTCGCTGTTTTTTACCCCGCTGAGTGCGGCCTGTACACATTTCTCACCGCTTGTCTTCATCTGTCTTGTATTGTGGTCGGGTCATTAGTACGGGCTGCCTTCATTAATACCACCGGTTTAGGGTTGGGACACGCTGCCCAGAGTAACTAGTAAATTACCGGCCATTTGACTGCTGGGTTTCATACGTAAAATGAGTGTAAATAAGTATAACGAGTAACTAACTTTGTCCTGTTAACGCATCGTTTATTTAACCAATGATGCATAGGATGAATGGGGGTTTTAATGTTCAACTACTGTTACACTGAACATCTTATGTCGTCCAAGTTGCTGCGAGGACGAAATTTAAGGTCCTTATTCTTTTAAGATGGCCAAATAATACAATTAATAATGAGCTTTCAGAGATCACAGAACAACTCTATTATGTTTAAAAAATTTGCAACAAATTTGAATTTATTGATGCATTTATATTTTATAGATTAAGGTCCGTTTTGGGAGAAAAAAATTCTCCAAAAATCTATGACCTGAGATCGAGATAGTGAAACGGTAACATTTGAAGACATTCTTACAAAATAAAAGTAGTAACTGAAGTCGGTTTCCCTAATAGAATTTTCAGTGTAAACGAATTTAAAATATGCAGATAAAGTAAACATTTAAAATAAAACAAGTACTGGCTTAAACAAAAAACAAGTTTCTGCAAAAAGTGGCAAGGAAGAGGAGAGACAAAGTAAGGAGGGTAGAGGGGAGGCTACAGGGAAATGGACTTGGGATATGTGGGCTTTGTTACGCCGCCTCGCAATCCACGCATTATCCCCCCCCCACCCAGGTAACCGAAGGGGCGTAATCTTGATGAGTCGGGCGGATTACGGGCAAGGACGGCTAATCTGCTGCTGATGAGATCTCCAACCGAGCATTGTCCAGCCTTGGCACTCGGGCCCCGGTAGCTGATAAGCCAACTGTGACTCGGCACTTAGTAGTCTGTAGCCTACAATCTAACTAAGGTTTGACACTCGGTCCCCGGTAGCTGATAAGCCAACTGTGACTCGGCACTTGGTAGTCTGTAGCCTACAACCTAACTAAGGTTTGACACTCGGTCCCCGGTAGCTGATAAGCCAACTGTGACTCGGCACTTGGTAGTCTGTAGCCTACAACCTAACTAAGGTTTGACACTCGGTCCCCGGTAGCTGATAAGCCAACTGTGACTCGGCACTTGGTAGTCTGTAGCCTACAACCTAACTAAGGTTTGACACTCGGTCCCCGGTAGCTGATAAGCCAACTGTGACTCAGCACTTGGTAGTCTGTAGCCTACAACCTAACTAAGGTTTGACACTCGGTCCCCGGTAGCTGATAAGCCAACTGTGACTCGGCACTTGGTAGTCTGTAGCCTACAACCTAACTAAGGTTTGACACTCGGTCCCCGGTAGCTGATAAGCCAACTGTGACTCGGCACTTGGTAGTCTGTAGCCTACAACCTAACTAAGGTTTGACACTCGGTCCTCGGTAGCTGATAAGCCAACTGTGACTCGGTACTTTGTAGTCTAAATAAGGTTTGACACTCGGTCCCCGGTAGCTGATAAGCCAACTGTGACTCAGCACTTGGTAGTCTGTAGCCTACAACCTAACTAAGGTTTGACACTCGGTCCCCGGTAGCTGATAAGCCAACTGTGACTCGGCACTTGGTAGTCTGTAGCCTACAACCTAACTAAGGTTTGACACTCGGTCCCCGGTAGCTGATAAGCCAACTGTGACTCGGCACTTGGTAGTCTGTAGCCTACAACCTAACTAAGGTTTGACACTCGGTCCCCGGTAGCTGATAAGCCAACTGTGACTCGGCACTTGGTAGTCTGTAGCCTACAACCTAACTAAGGTTTGACACTCGGTCCCCGGTAACTGATAAGCCAACTGTGACTCGGCACTTGGTAGTCTGTAGCCTACAACCTAACTAAGGTTTGACACTCGGTCCCCGGTAGCTGATAAGCCAACTGTGACTCGGCACTTGGTAGTCTGTAGCCTACAACCTAACTAAGGTTTGACACTCGGTCCCCGGTAGCTGATAAGCCAACTGTGACTCGGTACTTTGTAGTCTGTAGCCTACAACCTAACTAAGGTTTGACACTCGGTCCCCGGTAGCTGATAAGCCAACTGTGACTCGGTACTTTGTAGTCTGTAGCTTACAACCTAAGTAAGGTTTGTCACTCGGTCCCCGGTAGCTGATAAGCCTATTGCACCTTCGGTATCTTATGAGCTGACTACGTCTTGGATTGTTGTCTGTAGCTTATAAACTAAAACATAGCATTCGGTCCTCAATTCCGCCAATAGATTTTTTCGTTGACTGACTAAATAGAGATTGACAAAATTTTGTGGCTAAAATATCTATTACAAAGTCTTAGTTATATGAAGTTATATGAAGCTAACTTTGATCTGACTCTTTATACCCTTGGTGGTTTATGTGGGGCTGAGCTTAGAGCTATTAGGGATTGACACTTGGTCTTGAGAGCTTACCTGTAATACACTGGTATAAGTGAAACTGATATTACGCTCCTGATACTGATATTACGTATTATGATGTGATGAATGGCGTATTTCAGAATACAGTATCTTATTTACGAGTTGCACCAATTAAATAATTATTGGTTTTTGGCCAGATCGGGCTTGAGTTTAACAGTGACAACCACCGTAGCAATAAAGGCCATGGCAATAGTCGAGCGACGGAGGCTCCGGATGCAACGCTCGTTGGTCTCGTCCATTAATTACAGTGGGTGACATCTCCATGGACGATATACGGGGGCAGTGGCGGCACTTCATAAATAACATCAGCTGATGTCGATACCCGCGCGCGGGAAACGCTAGCGACAATGGCGACGACAAATCGGACGGTTAATTACAACAATTTGTCGCGTTATCTGTGCCATAACTTAGCGTTATCGGCCACACGTAGACAGGTGCTGCTCCTCGGTGGTTTGGACCAGTTCTACGAGTACTGTAGGCCCTACTAACTCAAAGGGATGCTCTCAAAATATTAGGAATGATGTGAATTTTAATAATAATATTGAAAGGAATAAATATACACATAACAACGTTGTTAATAATTAAAACCATGTGATTTGTACAATCTTCATAATACAGTATTAAGATTTTTTAAATATTATTCAACTATATCATCTAATATGAAGCCGGTTTTTGTAAACAATAGCCCTCCTCTATATCTTGGCAAATTTCAACTATTGCTGGATCAACAACTTGTCAGTTAGCGGAGTTTTTAATTAGAGTGAGGATGTTCTAAAGCATTATTCTATTTGTTGAGAGTCATTCTTGCTCGAGCTTGATTTTCACCATCAGATTAACAATAATAAATAGATATTGTGTTTTTGACATAGATATGTCTTAGCTCTGGGGGGGGGGTGTTGGCGATTTTTAAGAAGGAAAACATGTAACAGGTTTCCATAGAAACAACCAGAGCTATTGTTTTGAATTTTTAATATAAAATAATAAGAACATGTGTTTAGATTAACTGAGACTATTCCCTTTAGAGATATCCATGATCCAGGGAAGTAAATACAAACATTTTTGTCACAGATTAGTACGACGAAATACAATCTAAGAGCATAACATTGTGATCGTATAGTGAACAAGATATTATTCGTTGTGTATAGTGATAATGTAATTTTTACAAATTACAATCGGTGATCAATAATTTACCTATTTTAAAATGTGTTCATGAAACATCTACATCAACCAAATAATTTTGATAACAGTTAAGTTGGTCGGATGTTTGAAATGACCATGTTTCTATTGTTTGTTTAATCAATGCATTTGCTATAGTAATAGAATCCCTTGTCGCTGGTAATAACGCATTTCAAATTTGTAGCCTGAAGGTGGTTGAGTATGATAGTGGTTAGTTACATATTCATTGGCCTACTGTGAAATGTGCACCGAAAATAGATTTGGCAGTGATTTATTTGGTTGGGAACAGTCAACAGGATATGGAAAAAAGATGATATGAATGACTCAATAACTTTATCATTAAAAAAATTAATTTATAATAAACTATTGTTTGACAACCAGGTTTACTGGTATTTTAAATTGTGTAATCTTCTTTTACAGTGGTATTAAATATTAGAAATTAGTTAAAAGTTGAGAAAATTTCTTATCTCGGGGACATTTGAACTGCTTAAATAAATAATCTTCACGATACCATCATTGTAAATTGACAAGAATATCGCCTTATTTATTTTCCATGTAACCAAACGTAACAATGTTTATACCAAGATTAACACGTGCCTTTAATTATCCTAAGTACTCACTTATGACAGTTTGTAATAACAATTTTGACATTGATACAGTGCCAAATATAATTGTGAAATGATAAATTAATTAATTACTAGCTGACCCGGCGAACTTCGTAACGCCTCACAGTAAACACATGTTAACTTTAAGATTGGCCATGTTCTGAAGTCGAATAGCAATACGGCTTCATTGTGAAAGGTTATATATTCTGGGTCGCTGCATAGTGAATAACAATACTGAAACGATAAAACATATTAATATCATTCCCATTAAACAAATAAATCTGAGTGGATTAATTCACAATTTTCAAATCCAATCCAAACCCAAACGAACCCTAACTGTAATACGGCTTTTATAGGAAAACATATACAACAGCTGATTATTATAATAAACGTAATAATATAAACATTGTAATTATCATATAAACACGTGACTTTAATCAGACAGAAAATAAAAATATAAATACATAATCCCCCAAAACCGTTAACTATTAACGTGGTGAATAAAGCTGTTCATTTTTTACAGTACACATTTACTTCATAGTTTAACATTAATGAATGATTCAGATGGCATTGGATAGTAAAGCATACGGTATTGCTAATGGAAAGTACAAACCAATCAGATGTAGCTAAGAAATCAAATGTTTTCATTGTAGACAATTTGTAAACAAACTTACTCTCCATAAGGTTAACATTAGAAATTTAAAACGCCATAAAATGGAAACTTATGGGGTTTTCGAAAATATTTTTTCACTAAAACCTTCCCGGACACATATAGAGTAACTTCCTAAAATTTCATGGCGATCGGATGAGTAGTTTGGCAACGCATAAAGGACATACATACATACATACATACAGACAGACATACATTCAATTTTATTTATAGAGATGAAAGTCCTTAAAACTTTTTTCACACTGTTCGTTGTATTGCGATTTTTCATCTCAACTATACAAACAACTCATAGGTCCAAAATGTAGCAATATATTTTCGTAATGTTCGAATTGTCAATTAATTACCAGTTTCATAAATAAACTAAAAATCAATAGTATCGTTGCAGTTACTTGATCGACAACACTAGACTATAATAATTTCAGCTCATAAACAGAGATAGCACGTTTTACGACGCGGCATAGTTTATTTCATTTAATTTCTATTTTGTTACGATAATATCACCCAGAGTGGTCACACAGTAGCTAGTAGTGCCCTGTGCCACCCAGTGACCAGGCACCTCCTGTATCGACGAAGCTATCGATCAACGCCACTCGTGCGGAATGATCGATTTCTTGTGATCATCGATCATGGGAGACGGACGACTTTAGTTGCTGTCATTACAGGTGTCGCCGAACACCTATGTGTACAGCTGGCAGCTGCGATCTGTCATTACAGGTGTGAACAGAAGGGGATTATGATTATGGCGTAATTTAGGCTATTTAAACACTACATTGCACTGAGGATTAATTAATTGTAAAAAATTATTAAATGAAATAACGAAACGTTAGCTTGAATATATATGACGTGCTTAAGCCGTAAAACACTATTAAGGAACTGTTCACATGACGCCCTGGCCAGTGTGCACAAAGCCGGACATGGAACCACTCCAGTCGTGGAGTGCGATGTAAGTGTAAGTGTAAGGTAGCGAACTGTCAACATGACGCCCTGGCCAGTGTTCACAAAGCCGGACATGGAACCACTCCAGTCGTGGAGTGCGATGTAAGTGTAAGCGAGACATAGCGAGCTGTTAACATGACGCCCTGGCCAGTGTGCATAAAGCCGGACATGGAACCACTCCAGTCGTGGAGTGCGATGTAAGTGTAAGGGAGACATAGCGAGCTGTTAACATGACGCCCTGGCCAGTGTTCACAAAGCCGGACATGGAACCACTCCAGTCGTGGAGTGCTATATAAGTGTAAGCGAGGCATAGCGAGCTGTTAAGATGACGCCCTGGCCAGTGTGCACAAAGCCGGACATGGAACCACTCCAGTCGTGGAGTGCGATGTAAGTGTAAGCGAGACATAGCGAGCTGTTAACATGACGCCCTGGCCAGTGTTCACAAAGCCGGACATGGAACCACTCCAGTCGTGGAGTGCGATGTAAGTGTAAGCGAGACATAGCGAGCTGTTAACATGACGCCCTGGCCAGTGTGCATAAAGCCGGACATGGAACCACTCCAGTCGTGGAGTGCGAAGTGTAAGGGAGACATAGCGAGCTGTTAACATGACGCCCTGGCCAGTGTTCACAAAGCCGGACATGGAACCACTCCAGTCGTGGAGTGCGATGTAAGTGTAAGGTAGCGAACTGTCAACATGACGCCCTGGCCAGTGTTCACAAAGCCGGACATGGAACCACTCCAGTCGTGGAGTGCGATGTAGTGTATCGAGATGTTTGCTTCCATTTTTCAAATTCGTCTTAACGTGAATTAGTCACAGCTGACTTCCCTTATTTAATTCGAGATTGTTTTTCAAATTTTTAACTGAAAATCAAACTGAATTTATAGCCCATAACAATATTTCCGGATAATTTTTTATCCGCACAAAAATACATTGACACATGAGATGGTGCTTGGTAGCCTGACAGCAGTAGTGGGATTTAAAATCTGATATAACTCTTTGCAGAATGGATAGTATTGAAAACAAACGAACACATCTTTTTCCAAATATCATGAGATAGCTAATTAAAAATAAATCACGTGTTATATCTTATTTTATTCGCAATCTTTAACCAAATGGGCAAATCATGGCATTGGTAATGTTGGTGCGTAATAGTTGGATTTTAGCAATTCCTCAACAATGTAATGCTTGGTTATCGAATTCCTTGTCAACTACTCTAAGATGATAAAATCAAGACGTACGACAATCGTGTTAGACTCCATGTAAACTATTGGCATTATCACGGTCCCTGAACGTTGCGTGTCGCTGTTGGTGGCAGCGGTGGGATTCATTATCTCGAGTGTTGACACGGTCGCTATCGAGGTCTTAATTAAATAGTTGGGCGAGGGTCGGACCGCAGGCGGCACACGGCACACGACGACGCCGGCACACGACGACGCCGGCAGCGCCGCGGCGCCCGTCACGTGACTTACACTCCCACTCTGCCCATAATATTCAAATTCAATCATTGTCAACCACGCTCCGTCGATTTTACCCGAGTTGGCTCTCTACCGCGTCGAGGGTGGGAAACAAACGCGCGGGTGGATGCGATAAGGGGGTGGGTTCAGGAGAGTAGGAGTGTAGGAACCTCTTCACACTGTGGTCATGTTGAAATGCAAACGCGCGGGTGGATGCGATAAGGGGGTGGGTTCAGGAGTTCAGGAGAGTAGGAGCCTCTTCACACTGTGGTCATGTTGAAATGCAAACGCGCGGGTGGATGCGATAAGGGGGTGGGTTCAGGAGTTCAGGAGAGTAGGAGAGTAGGAGCCTCGGGGTGGATGCGATAAGGACGCGCGGGTGGATGCGATAAGGGGGTGGGTTCAGGAGTTCAGGAGAGTAGGAGCCTCTTCACACTGTGGTCATGTTGAAATGCAAACGCGCGGGTGGATGCGATAAGGGGGTGGGTTCAGGAGTTCAGGAGAGTAGGAACCTCTTCACACTGTGGTCATGTTGAAATGCAAACGCGCGGGTGGATGCGATAAGGTGGGTTCAGGAGTTCAGGAGAGTAGGAGCCTCTTCACACCGTGGTCATGTTGAAATGCAAACGCGCCGATAATGGTTCAGGAGTTCAGGAGTGAATCTTCACACTGTGGTCATGTTGAAATGCAAACGCGTTAAGAATGGCTGAGTGGTCAGTCTACGCCCATTAATAAAAACGATTATCCTTGTCCTATTATAGTAACGCCGGAGTAATCCTCGTCCAACTGGAATTTGGAGAAATTGGATACTTATGTTTGTAATATAATTTAAAATTATTAAATTATATTTAATTTAATGTTAAACAATATGAACGTTTTATTGAAGATTATATTTTTCCATTTACTTATGGCAGAAAGTATGTGACAGGTCACTGATACCGTTTGTTGACATTGATAGGTCTTAGCTATGGGGGGGGAAGTTGTTAGCAATTTGTAAGATGAAAATTTGTAACGCCATATGGTTATAACGACAGCTGTTTAAAGGAACTAAAACATTCCTTTTGATATATCCATGATCTAACCTATTTCCCACTGGGAAATAAATACAAAGCATTTTATGGGTTTTCTTAACACTGAAAATTGTTGGGCAAAAATACTCATAGCATTTTTATTTGAAGACAACGCTTGATGAAGGCATTTTTCATTCAACCGCGCCAATGTTTGCGCTTAGAGAGCGTAATGACTGCTTGAATGGCGGCCGGGCCGGCGGTCGGCGCTGTCGATGTTTATTTTGGAAACCAGAGTGGAGCTGGAGCGCCTTGCTAATAACAGTTTTACAGATTAATGGAGGGGTGAGTACCCCCCCCCCCATGGCTCCGAGCCAGCGAGCTAAGTGGTAAGGGGACACGACGAGAAACATAAAATAAATTGGTTCCCACAAAAATAGTGGAAAATTGGTGGCCCTCCGAACGGATTGGCAAGGTTCCAGGGACAGGATTGGCCATTGGCCACTAATTGTACCTCACGACAACCTCTCGTCGCGTTGACCTGGGGATCGAGGTTGATTACATGACTCGGAACTGATAGAACAGTTTTAACATTCTAACGTAGAAATGATTTATGATACGAATGATAGTGAGGGCTAACAAAAAAGGTTTTTGTTAATAAAATTAAATATACGAGATAAGAATTACTTTGATAAAACAAACTGTATACTTCCGAAATGAGTTTTGAGTTTTTTTGTTGAGTCAATTTTACCCCGTTGTAATAACAAATTCTCCAACTGACACATATTTTTAAAACTAATGTTAAACAGTGTAAATATAATTTACTGCAGTATTAAGTGTTATGCATTTCAATTAACGATAAGACTTCTCAATATCATAAACAAATATGGTTAATTAATATTTGTTGTGCATAATAAATTGTACAGTGGAAATTAAAGTGATATAGGCATCCGTTATAAAAATATAGTACAGTACGCAGGATTGTATAAATGTTGGGTGCTGCATATCACCTTAATGTAAAAACAACAATAAAGTGAATAATTATTTTAATTAATCATGAAGATTTATCTTAGTGTAATAATATAAAGTAGCTTGTGTTTATTTAGGGATTTAAACTCCGGAATACAAAATGTAAAGCGTTAATATCAAATTTGAATAATTTATTTGATTTTAAATACTGTAAAAGTATCAATTATTAATATTTTAATCCACATAAACAATGTTATTACGACGACAATGCCTAGTTTCGACATGATGTGTTTAATGTGAAGTAGGCCCTACACACATCCTTGCCAGAGCTCAGTCCTCGGAGACTGGTTCAAAGAAATCTGTTCCACGGAGAGGGAGGGGGGATGGCGCTCCCCTCGTGTAATCAACGTGGTGATAACCGACTTATAAAGTTTTCATTCATCGGTGACGTCGACTGGGGACGCGGGAGACTTTGACAGAGGCCTCAAAAGTGGCGGGGCTTCGCCTCGGGGGTCCGAGATATTGGCGGACCTAGTGGAAAAACTAAATATCGAGTAGGGCCTTGTATGGTTCACTTGTGTAACAAGAGCGCAAACAATGTCATATGGCAGCGTTCAGCTGACGCTTCGTGCTACCAGAACTTAGAGGGCGGCCATGACAGTTTGCGTTCGTATTACACACAAGATTTATCCTACGATAATAAAGTCATTGAGGTTATGTTTGATTTTCCCGCTAGGATAAATGTAAACATAAATTTTAGGTTTACATTTAGGTTTCCGGTAACCTCAGTTTCATTGCGCGAAACCGAAACTTAGTGGAATAGGAACGAACGGCAACCGTCTATCAGCTGTCTGAGCGCTTAGCGCATGGTATTGGTTAGTTTCATAAAGATTTGGAGCGTTCCGCGCATGTGATTGGCCGGGTACTTTGCCGCACTAGGGTGGTGATGAGATCATATCCACTCTAGTGCGGGAATGTACAACTTATACGTTCTGCCAACAGTGCGAATCGTGAACTTTTATCGTGCAGTTGTATGAAAACCGAGAAATAAGAAATGTGCTATCGCCGGGTTGATGCTCAACGGAGTAAGAGCAAATTGCCAAATACAAAGTAAGACATATACATGTAAAAACAAAATAACAATATTAATAACAATTGTTCAGTAAATTTTTCGGTAACAAATCAGCATTTACTTCATTTCAAAATTGGTTAAGTGATTCATTACTTTGTGTGGTTTTATATGTACTATATATCATTAATTCATAATCTAATAAAAAATATTGGATACTGTATTAATAAATTTACTTCTCTCTTACTCTGTATATAAAAGTGTCGCAAAATTACAAATTTATTTTATTGCCAAAATAACAACCGAACTACTGTAAAATAAACAATATTATACATAAATTTATTAGTACCCCCCAAGGTATAGCCAACAGAAAACGATTGAATCAATGGCAGGTTGTGAATGAAGCCACGCAAACACAGCTGTATAGGTAATGTATGGGCGAGCACGGGCGCGTTAAGGCTGAGATATCGCGAGCCCAGATGGAACTGTTCCGCCAGTTAGGCTTGGCCTCTACGGCGCAGATGAAACTGTTAATGCCACCCGGGGCCCTACCTCACGACATCCGTATGGCCTGCAGGGAAGGTTACTTCAGTTAGGTAATCATAGACACTTTACAATAAATAAGTGTTTGAAATTATTTTAAAAAATCAAAGTATGAACGGCGGGGAAGGGTAGCTGCAGAAGTTCTAAGCCAAATTCTTTCAAATATATATTCTTGAATCTCGGGGACATAGTTGATCTCCCTCGAAGTGGTTACTCAGAAAATTAGTAAAGTGCATACTTGGTGGTATGACAGGAACTCGATACGATCACTATATTCGTATAAGCGGCCCAACTGTATCGCGTAGTATACAGGATTGTAGATATGCTATATATGTACCAAGTAATGTATACATACTCATTACTCATACATTCAGAATGAACCTGCTACTCGTTCATTTACAATAATAGGCCTATCATGCGTTTTTCCTTCCTAAAATTGAATCAAAACACACTTTTTAAAACTGCATAAACAGGACGATCCAGCCATAAATCGTAAACCATAATCGTTCGTCCTTCTGACATCAGGGTGTTATTATTGTGCTGTAGATGAGAGAATTTCTGTTACGGAAGCTTGCTAATACTGTAAATACACCTCAGTTCTAAGAAGTCGGGATTTTTTATTTTAGGGCAAACGACCTCATTCGGAAGAGTGTGGCTACCCCGTACACATGAAAACATCTGAGAGCTAATGAAATGTGACAGCGCATATCCGGACACAAAGCGATGCTGCGGCCGTCACGGGTCTGGGCTGACGGCTCCTCGTAGGGTAATCAGATGAGAGTATTGTCGCGGGGCAGCGCGGCGCCGATCGCCCGGAACCACCCGTGAAACCGCAAATTGCGGTCGCGATTGACAATTGACCATCGGCCTGCGGTTAACCTAACGGCGACCGTCACGCCATCTGCATGACCACGGTCCGCTACCGGGCGCCGCCGGAAACAGCCAGCTCTTCCGGTAACACCTACCGGCCATAAGATATCTCGCGTCCGGCAACATACCAGGGCAAACGACAGCGGAACAACCGTGCCACATGATGTTGAGGCACTTTGTAGATGAGTGAAAATATAAGTTGCAAAAGAGTCTGTCTATATTCTGCCATGTCGCAGTTGCAACACAATATATACGAAATTCCTCATTTTATAATAATTTTATCTCCTATGACTTGACGAATATTTTACTTTTTCTCAAAAGACGTTCCAAATTTGTAAGAATGAATGGTTTAAACGTTGAATGTGGTAGAGATTACATAATGTTTACATGATGTTTCGCAGAGTGTGGCGGCAGTGTTTACTGTAATCGACCGTTGACGAGTATGCGACACGAGTATGTCTAGCTAATGAAGTGGGACGGACACAAAGCGTTGTTATTTTAGAGTTGATTTCAGGTGTGGGCGGCGTGGTTGTGGTCTGAGCCCAATTAGCCGTCCCGGGAACTCGTCCCGCGCACCTGCGAGTAACGAGGGCTCAGCCTCCCAGGAACCGCGCGGATTAGGCTCAACCTTCCTTTCGGCACATTTTCCGAGCTTCTGCCTCACTATGGGATCTCACCATAATCCGTATTTGTTTATTCGTCCGTTTGGGACCATCTGATAGCCTACGTTTTCTAAATATAATTGAAAACCATTATTTTCTTCATACTGTAGCGCCTACTTTCAATATCATGTGTCAAGAGGTCAATTGTATTGGCAAACCAACGTATTAGACGTAACCAAACTTTTAACTTGTCGCTCAGGAACGCTGACCTGATAATGTTTCAACCAGAGAACCGATGTTCTATATTTGGCTAAAGTTCAACTAGTTGCGTTGAAAGAAACGTAACTGCAATGTTTTCAGGATTATTATTTGTTGTTTCGGCTTGTCTTTGGCTCGAATCATCAGATTTTTGTTGCTTAAGAGATATCCGATCTAAATAAGGCCATAATCTATGCTCTTGGCCATAATACTTGATACACCACATCCCTTTATCACGCAATGTGAAACGCAATCTTAAATTCAATAGAGCTTTTATATAATATGTTTCAACATGAAAACTGTAATGATGTTATTTTAAGCTTTTTTATTATTGTTATTTAAGTTTGATTATGCTATTTTTTTAACAATTCAAAACTATATCACAACTTTCAAAATACGGATTTAGAATCCAAACAAAGCCCTCGCACGGTTTTAGTCTCGTGCGATTTTATGGATCCCATGTAAACTACGACGTTTAGTCTGATATAACAGTCTTAGATTTTCGCGATTCAGTTAGTTTAAGAACAACAATACTTTGAAATAGTGTGACTTTAAATATATTTTTTAATTCGCAATAGGTTCCTCGGAGATTATAAATTATGTAAAAGATAAAAATATTCTATGGACATCATAATTTCATTTAATAATGCAGCGTACATTCGTTTTGAAAGATACGGTGTGTAAACTCATGGGTGAAAATTAAAAATCTGAAACGAAAATAACTTAAAATGATATTCATACTGTACAAAGACGGAAGAATCTTTATAACAGTTTTAGTAACAGAATGGTAAACACGAATACTCGATGTCAGCAGGTGTCGTATCCGCAACAATGTACAACACCGGGAAACGGTACCAACCTCCCGCATAAAACACCGGAGCCAGGCGTACCGACCCAACAGCGATAAAACAAACACGGGAAACGTTTATCAACAGAGTTTACGCGATACAACACTTCTCCGAGAAATATGTGGTTGTAAACTCAAGTTTTTCTCCATATTTTAAAAGGTTAATGCTCGGTGCGATCCGAGAAGCAAACAAGTTAAACTCGCCTTCCGCCCGGTGAAGATAAATCGTACAAGTTGGAGCACATTGTGCGCCGTAATTAAACCGCCGTTCTGCTCTCAAAAAGCTCATTTTGTAAATGCGGCGCGCCTCCCCCCACCCTGCGTCGTGTAATTGGCCACCACTGCATTTCTTTAATTTGTCTTTTACTTTGCCAAGAATTTTAATTTGTACTTTTAGGGAGCGTCGCCGCCTCTTTTTCCTGTCGCGATGCGCGTCTTGCAGTTAACCTGCGGCCGTAGTCTCTCAGGCGCCTTCTACCTTTGCAGTTGTATCCATTGAAACTTTGCCCGTGTTTTACCCTAAAATTGTTATGAAAGAATATTTATTTTTGGATTTACGTTAAAAATAGAGAGCGGCTTAAAGACATTTTTATAGAAATTTGTGTTTTACTAGATATAAAATAATAAAAGACAATCGTGTCTGTTGACATTGAGGACGACCACAGTCATCGACGCGGTAGGCCTACTCGCAGTTGGAGGTTCAGGCAGGTCACATCACGGTACGTTTCATTGCCGTGGTAGGCCTACTGTATATGTCCACAACGCTATACGTCCCCGACGGCGCTCTCATTGATTTATCCTCCAAGTGGCTGTAAAGTTTCCACAACTCCAGTCGAACACGATACCATTAATCCCGACCACGCCCTCTGCCGGACAATCGCGATAAAGAAATCGAGCTCGGACCGGTGACCATCCCTTACATATTCAACGGCGATAACTCTCGCGGACAATATCCCCGCCTCAGGGCAGATAAGCAAATCTAGTTTAAGTTTTACAGGGGTTATAGATTATATTATTTATTGCACTTGTGACTTCTAGTTTTCTTCTGGATGGTATTTACTTTCATTCGTTTTAGGTTGTTTTTGTGAACCTACAGGATTTGGGTGATTTGATTCTAATTATTGCTACAACATAAAAAATTTTCCGATTTTTATACAGCAATATATCGATAAGTTCATATCTTAGTTTAGTTGAGATACTTGTTGAGTACTTCAATACATTCAATACTTAAATACTTCCTCGAGATAAATTACATTATGTTTACAATAGTAATCAAAGTTGTTCAAATAGGCTGACGAAGCAATTTAGTGTATCTCGACTGGTTGAACTTGGCCCGCTGGTAATCCATCAGTGGTGGTACCCAATAGTCAGTTTACAACTGAATTTGAAATAAAACTGAACTGAAACTGAACTCCCTTTTACAGTGTAAATACAGTACTATATTAATCTCAATAAACTAATTACTAAGAGAAAGGTGCTTGACGGAACATTTGACATAGCATAATATGTGTGCCCTTCACTTTTTACCTATCCGGTCACCACAATGTCAAGCCAAATACGATAACGTGATTGAGAAATGACATTGGAAGCTAGTTACTGTCAATGAGCTTCTCGCGAGATGTCACTCATTGCCTGAGTGGCTGAGTGGTTACAGTGCTCGCCTTCAGAACTGAAGGTCTGGACCCAGTTGACACTTCATCATTGTGCTATTAATTAATGACGCTTCCTAACAAAAGATTGAAGTTATGGAATAACAAGACCGCAGTTTGGACCCCCCCATCAATGCGTTAAAAATGCCTTATACAACAATAAATCAGTTGAAACAATGAATCTACTACATATAAATTATAACCATTGACGCGTAAAGTAATTTATTCTTGACTTCAACAACATTTTTTCTTTATAAATGACATTAGTCAAAGAGTTACTGAATGAAAATCTAAGCATCCGATTCTTTTGTGTCACTTGTTGCCGAGAATGGAATGCCCTGCAAGAACTAATCAGAATTGAGCAAAATAGGTTTTTTTATGAATAAAGAACTATTACTCAAAAATTTAATCGTTTTGGATGAAGATTTAGAAATTGTTCTGTAAGATTAAATAATTAAATTAATAATTCATACAAATAAAATCTAAATCTTGAGTTTGCCGAGTCTCAACTGAATGATTTAATTTTTTTTCAATTCAATTTAAAAATCTTTTATTTAAATCAACATCATCAACTGCCATGTGCATGTAGGCACGCTCGGGTAAAAGATATAATTTGTTTATTTATTCACTTTGTACTGTTTATTAATCAGTCTCAGCTTGTTGTTTAAGTCACTGAGTCACAATGTTTCACAATTGTAGCAATTTTAAAGTAACATAAATATTTACTTATAAAATGATGAACTATATAACTGAGGTATTCACAAACAAAAAAAGAAAAAAAATCCACTGTGAACAATAAGAAAACAAAACAGAAAGAAAGTCAACAAAGAGAACAATAAGAAAATTTGTAAACCTTAGCTCTTTTTTTCAAAATATAAGAAATATAATAAATTTTACGCACTACCAAAACGTAATTTTCGTCATAGAGGTGAAAACGTAACTAGTCATAGAGGTGAGACATTAATTATATAGGATACAATTAAAGCAATGTTCGCGGTGAAATGAAGAGTGCGGAGCGTGGGGTCGAGTCTCCCCCGGTATTAAAAGATATTAAAACGAGACCAGGCCATAATCGATGTGCTCGGGTTGTGTTGATGGCGGCAAATATACAACCGCGGCCCGCATCTTCATATGCATACATAAATATGCATGCCGCCTCTTAATTGCCGTCCACATGCAGTGGCGGTCTTCGTACTTCTCAAGTATCAACACTCTGTAAGTATTTACCTATTAACTGAGGAGGAAACTATGTAATTTTACAGAATCTTTAAAATACATAATTACGTTATTTATTACCAATATTATATTTTTTGGACTATTCCAAAGCATCTGTGTTTTTAAAATGTTGGATTAGTCCATAATATATAATATTAGTTAGTATGGAGTTTGTTTCTGTCTCTATTAAGTGCGAAATAAGGCTGCTTGATATATGTGGTGTGAAAAGAAGTCACCTTCTAGGAAGCCCTTATAATTTGGAAAATAACCCCTTAAAATAATAACATGTTTATTTCAATCGCACATTTAATTTTTTAGAATTCCGATAGGGCATGCGATATCTCGCATATCGGGATAGTGAGACCATCTATCCCGGAGATTGGCAACGCATTAGCTCACTAGTAAACGGACAATTGCCATAAATATATTTGGAATTGAGTTATTTTTTATATTACCAATATTCGACAAGTTCGCTGTTATAATATGTTCATTTAGAGTGGAAGTACAGTAAATGAGTGACAGACTCGCGCCTACTTGGAAACTACTCAGCTCAGCTCCAGCCGGCGAGATAATTTAACAAACTATCGCGTCTCGCCCGCGTTAGGCCATTCGCTCGTTACTGCTAAGTGAAAATAATTAACGCGAGCGCGGTACGTGTTAAATCTTGGCGTATTGTTCTTGGTAATTGCGTTATAAGGCTCCTTCCTCGCCCACCCCTCCCGCACTCACGCACACGCACACACGCACACATACCTGTGCGAGTGTGTGTGCGGTTCGATCCTGGCTCGTTGGGTCGAGATATACGACCTGAAATCATCACTACTCTCACTCAACACACCGTGTGGCTGGTGTTTCGATCGCTATGAACTGCCACAAATATTGTAACAACAAGTTGTCAAAATAGGATAATACTATGTAGTATACGTTATATAAGCCTATACATATTTGAAAAGAAAAAAAAGGTTGTTCCAAGAAAATCATCCGTTACAGTCATACATTCATTAAGTTCGCTAGTTCGTGACTTTTGCACGTAGGCTAATCGTTTTGGCTATATCAATCGAAAACTTAACAGATGCATAAGCTGTAACTTCACATGGGATTTTTTAAATTTACTATTAACGTGGGATTGGTTGTACAATTGGCGTTCATGTGATACCAACTGATCGACTGACAAAAATGTCCTTGACATTGATAGAAACAAAAAATCACATTTATGAACTTTTTTTAAGAATTCATATCGTGAAATTGGAATTTTTAAAACCAGAACACAAATCTTATAATGAATGAATTTAGTGCGAATTTAAGAATTTAACCGCGACACGAATGTTCTTGTGTCAGTGTTTGAAGCCGATATTTTGCTCGAGATAAACGTACCAGTTTCAGATAATAAATCACTGTACAGCCAGTAATGAGTGAAAAAGCTATTTATTCTGGGAGGGGGAGAGGCACGACACAGAACAGATATGGATAATGCGCCCAATATGCTCACCCTCACATAGTTTGATTAGATAATTAGGTTAGGGGTGGCTCCCCGACTTATTTCATTATTCCAATAAAATTACCACTAAAATATCGAGTGCCGTCCACAGTACGGGTGGCATAGCAATGAGGTCCTTTCATCCGGTCCTTCGTTCCTTCCGGCCACGTATGTTCCCTGTCCACGTTCCGTTCCTTGTGTCATCTCGGAAATGGGGAATTGGTTTGTAACTACCTTTCCCGTCGTTTTACCATTTCAGTTCGGTCGGACCTGGTTGCCGATTAGAGTCCTTCTCTGTCATTTTTTGCTGACATCAACAGTGGTATTATCTTATTTTAGGGAATAATAATCATATCAAAATCATTTTTATTCGCTGGAACATTCAACAATAAAAGCATTCTGGGTTTTTGATACAATTATAATATATATTTTATCTAACTAATAATGAGTAGTTATTAAAAATATTATTCAAATAAAATTATTATTTAAATTTATAGTATGTGATGAATAGGAAAATAGTTTTTATACGGTAATCTAATCATTTTGTCATTACGTATAGACAATGTTTTGACATGGATATGTCTTAGCTCCTATGATATGATCTAACTTATTTCCCACAGGGAAGTAAGTACAAACATTTTTCTTCTGCTCCTCAACACAACGTGAAAACGTGACAGCAGTGATGTTGTAGCTTCCATGATAAGATTCAATGTGAACTTAAATGTTTGATGAGAAAAATTAAAAACAAATCATTTCCTTGAAGAGGTGTGAGTATCAAACATTTCATGTACAAAGATTGTGATTTTATACTATTGGACTTAATTTTATTTTATCTTCTTTTAATATACTTATATTTGTTTAATTTTACAACACATTAATACATTGTAAAATTCCTACGGGTGTAACGCCACTTTTTACAAAAAATTACTTCAGTCATTGACTGTATTAAAAGAATTGTAAATATACCATACACATATGCTTATATTATTTCATATTAAAAATCCCTTATTAAAATCACTTTTAGGATATGAGTGTAAAATATCAAAAGCGCATTTTAGTTGCAAACAGTCTTGGTTAAAAAAGACTAAAAATCTTTATCGATGGATTGATTGTACTATGTGGCTGGATGTCACATAACTTGCATTATTTGTTAGTTCTGATAGTCGCGAGACGAAGCAACAATAATAGTTTCTTCTGAGGTGTGCTCTAGACGCGATAATTATCAAAGTTTGTCACAAACGACGGCGAATGTGCTTTGCAATAATTACAGCGCCCTGGCCCCGAGACCCCTCAACAATGTCACATTTTCACTATGACTTTCGTAATTATTTACAACTAGATTTTTTTATGTAGGGTTATTCAAATAATATAAGAACATCAGATCTGCATAGTTTACATTCTTAGTGTTTATCTGATACTCTATACTGCATACTGGTCCATCACCCTTCACTCGTATTCACAACACAATAGGCCCTATCCATGTTGTCGGGTCGGTGTCTCAATAATGAGAATTACTCAAATATATATTAGTTGTATACGAGTATAATGCAACTTAACTACTGTAGTTTCCTGGAAAATCAGTGGACATATTCTTCGATATTCCTACATTTTTAAACAAAATCTATTTTTATTTTAATTACTCTACTTTTTACTTCTGAAACAGTTTAGTTGAAAATCTAAAATTATAACTTGTATGAAAATAAAGTTGATCCTCCGGGGACCGTGTTCATGTTTATGTTACTATTGAGGAGGGTGTAAGGTGCAGGAAGACAAGATGTGATACAGGGTGTCTCAGAAGTAGTAGCTATCTCGCGCCCCAGGCCTGACACGACGTACGCTACGCCTCGCAACACACTTTCTTACCTTGTAGGCCTACTCCCCGGCAAATCACTTGTCTTGTTTCCACTTACGCGGGATTTCCCCCTTGAGGTAATTTCCAAGGCGCAGGAATGGCGGTCACATCCGTGTATTACATTACCTTTCCCAGGGCTTGCGGTTAAAACATCGTCATTCCTTTTTGTCTGAATTCTTTTCTCTGGCTTTTTATGGCTTAACGAAAAAAGGGGGTTTAGTCTTGAGAACTTAAAAGATGAATTATAATTTTTTTAAATAAATTCCAATTTAAATTAAATTCTTCTTAATTTTTTTTTCATTTTCATAACTTAAATTACTTGTTCATTCATGGTTGTTTATTTAGATTACTTTCCTTATTCTGGTTGAAAAAACATAATAACATACGCGTAGTGATGAGAATACCTACTTACTGAGTTCATTGCATAACAAACTAGCTGACCCGGCGAACTTCGTAACGCCTGACAGTAAATACGTGTTAACTGTAAGATTGGCCATGTCCTTAAGTCGAATACCATTACGGCGTCAATGTGAAAGGTTTATTCTGGGTCGTGGCATAGTGAATAACAATACTGACACCATAAGACTTTATTAATAACATTCCCACAAAACAAATAAATCTGAGTTCACAATTTTTCAAATACAATCCAAGCCCAAACCAAACCTAACTGTAATACGGCTTTTATAGGAACTATATACAACAGCTGATTATTATAAGAAACGTAGTATGTATAAACATTATAATCATTTTTTTTGGCCAATTAACGTGGCGAATAAAGCTGTTCATTTTGTACAGCACATATTTACTTCATAGTTTTACATTGATGAATGATTCAGATGGTATTGGATAGTAAACCATATTGCTATTGGAAAGTAAACCAACCAGCTGTAGCTAAGAAATAAAATGTTTTCAATGTGGAAAATTTGTAAAAAACTTACTCTCCATAAGGTTAACATTAGAAATTTAAAACCCCACAAAATGGAAACTTATGGGGTTTTCGAAAATATTTTTTCGCTAAAACCTTCCCGGACACATATAGAGCAACTTTCTAAAACTTCATGGCGATCGAATGAGTAGTTTGGCCTCGCATAAAGGGTTTACATACATACATACACACATTCAATTTTATATATAGAGTTAAAATTATTCGTTATGATAATTTGGAACCTTCATAAAATTTAAGCATGGATAAAATTATATTCATAAAATGAATTGATCGTTACATTAATTTCTTCTTGTACTGTGTTAGACCCAAGTCGTGACGTAGGTCTATGAGACACCAGGCCAAGTATTGACCACGTAGGCTACCGACGTGAGCCATGTATGCCATGTGTGTACCGACGTCGGTGTTTGATCGATACGGACCAGTGTCGGTACCGAGGGTGGTGGTGAGCCGCAAGTGCTCTTGAAGGCAGCTGCTTCGGTCATTCACCCCCTCACCATCCCTCCTTACAATCATCATCGTGCTGCTCTTTTACGCAAAAATACATCAAGCTTATATTCTCGCCACGATTCATTAAGTTTGAATCATACGGGTTAATGGAAATTGGTATATTTGAATGCAAAAACTGATTTGAAAGTAGAATTTGCAATGATTTAACTTGTAGATAGATATAAGCTCTACATGCAACCTCGTATATCCATAACGTTTAATGATGTTTGAGGCACAGTTATACTTCTGAATAGTATATACTGTTTGGTACAACTAATTAGTCTGTCAATGTAATCAGATGTTGTAAAAATAGGATTTTATTATAGGCCTATTGTCTTTTTATTATTTTTGTTAATTTATTCAGTTCTTTAAATAACCAATACAGCACGCATTTATTTATAACATATGTGTTAACTATTTCTTTCATACATTTTTGTTTATTCGGCCCGGAGTACTAAATATTATTAAAGAAATAATTAAAACAGATTATATATTATAAATCCTTGATTTATATAAATTGTACATAAATTAGTGTATATAAATTGGCGATTTAATAAGCAGTAAATAAACGTGAACAGTAATGAAAAGTATAATTATCATTCATGCTTTACCAGAGGTACACTTAAAAGTTTCCAACCTGGATCCGTAAGTACAAAAGATCGTCGATTGAACGTATACAAAATTGAATTAATGTATTTTCTAAGTATTGAATAAATATGAATATAACAAAAACATTGTGAGTTCTACACAGCATAATATACTTGGTTGGGTATACAATACACTCCTGGACCTCCGCTGCTTCTATGACACCTTATACAACAGTGTGTCTGTTACACAAACACGTTGTGAGTTTAGCACAGCGTACACCTGGATTGGCATACAATATACACCCTCGAACTCCGCTGCTTCTATAACACCTTATACAACAGTGTGTCTGTTACACGACACCTTATACCAACAGTGTGTCTGTTACACAAACACGTTGTGATTTAGCCGCGTACACCTGGATTGGCATACAATATACACCCTAAACTCCGCTGCTCTATAACACCTTATACAACATTGTCTGTTACACACAAACACGTTTGTGAGTTTAGCACAGCGTACACACTGGAATTCCATGACAATAATTACACCCTCGACACTCCGCTGCTTACTATGACATATACAACAGTGTTGTGAATTACACAAACACGTTGTGAGTTTAGCACAGCGTACACCTGGATTGGCATACAATATACACCATCGAACTCCGCTGCTTCTATGACACCTTATACAACAGTGTGTCTGTTACACAAACACGTTGTGAGTTTAGCACAGCGTACACCTGGATTGGCATACAATATACACCCTCGAACTCCGCTGCTTCTTATAACACCTTATAAACAACAGTGTGTCTGTTACACAAACACGTTGTGAGTTTAGCACAGCGTACACCTGGATTGGCATACAATATACACCCTCGAACTCCGCTGCTTCTATAACACCTTATACAACAGTGTGTCTGTTACACAAACACGTTGTGAGTTTAGCACAGCGTACACCTGGATTGGCATACAATATACACCCTCGAACTCCGCTGCTTCTATGACACCTTATACAACAGTGTGTCTGTTACACAAACACGTTGTGAGTTTAGCACAGCGTACACCTGGATTGGCATACAATATACACCCTCGAACTCCGCTGCTTCTATGACACCTTATACAACAGTGTGTCTGTTACACAAACACGTTGTGAGTTTAGCACAGCGTACACCTGGATTGGCATACAATATACACCCTCGAACTCCGCTGCTTCTATGACACCTTATACAACAGTGTGTCTGTTACACAAACACGTTGTGAGTTTAGCACAGCGTACACCTGGATTGGCATACAATATACACCCTCGAACTCCGCTGCTTCTATGACACCTTATACAACTGCGTGTCTGTTCCACAAACACATTGTATGTTTTACACAGCATACACTAGGCTGGGTATACAATAAACTCCCCCGACCTCCGCTGCTTCTATGACACCTTATACAACAGTGTGTCTGTTCCACAAACACATTGTATGTTTTACACAGACATACACTTGGATTGGCATACAATACACACCCCTCGACCTCCGCTGCTTCTATACACACCTTATACAACAGTGTGTCTGTTCTACAAACTCATTGTATGTTTTACACAGCATACACTTGGTTGGTTATACAATATACACCCTCGAACTCCGCTGCTTCTATGACACCTTATACAACTGCGTGTCTGTTCCACAAACACATTGTATGTTTTACACAGCATACACTTGGCTGGGTATACAATAAACTCCCCCGACCTCCGCTGCTTCTATGACACCTTATACAACAGTGTGTCTGTTCTACAAACTCATTGTATGTTTTACACAACATACACTTGGTTGGTTATACAATACACACCCTCGACCTCCCCTATATCTATAACACTATACAACAGTGTGTCTGTTCCACAAACACATTGTATGTTTTACACAGCATACACTAGGCTGGGTATACAATACACACCCTCAACCTCCCCTACATCTATAACACTATACAACTGTGTGTCTGTTCCACAAACACATTGTATGTTTTACACTTCATACACTAGGCTGGGTATACAATACACACCCTCGACCTCCCCTATAACACTGTATACAACAGTGTGTCTGTTCCACAAACACATTGTATGTTTTACACAGCATACACTAGGCTGGGTATACAATACACACCCTCAACCTCCCCTACATTTATAACACTATAAAACTGTGTGTCTTTTCCACAAACACATTGTATGTTTTACACAGCATACACTTGGCTGGGTATACAATAAACTCCCCCGACCTCCGCTGCTTCTATGACACCTTATACAACAGTGTGTCTGTTCTACAAACTCATTGTATGTTTTACACAACATACACTTGGTTGGTTATACAATACACACCCTCGACCTCCCCTATATCTATAACACTATACAACAGTGTGTCTGTTCCACAAACACATTGTATGTTTTACACAGCATACACTAGGCTGGGTATACAATACACACCCTCGACCTCCCCTATAACACTGTATACAACAGTGTGTCTGTTCCACAAACACAATGTGAGTTTTACACAGCATACACTAGGCTGGGTATACAATACACACCCTCGACCTCCCCTATAACACTGTATACAACAGTGTGTCTGTTCCACAAACACATTGTATGTTTTACACTTCATACACTTGGCTGGGTATACAATACACACCCTCGACCTCCCCTACATCTATAACACTTTATACAACAGTGTGTCTATTCCACAAACACAATGTGAGTTTTACACAGCATACACAAAGCTGGGTATACAATACACACCCTCGACCTCCCCTATATTAAACACACTTTATAACAAACAGTGTGTCTGGTTTCCACTAACACGTAATGTGAGTTTTTATAACAGGCATAACACTAGGCTGGGTATACATTAATTACTCCGCTCGACCTCCCCTTCTATACACTTTAAAACATTATACAACATTAGTGTCTGTTTCCACACCAAACACAATGTGGAGTTTTTATTAAACATGCAATACACTTCGGCTTGGGCTATACAGTTATACACACCCTCCGTACCTTCCTCCTATTTCTAATAACATTATACAAACAGTGATGTCTGTTTCCACAAACACAATGTGAGTTTTATACAGCATACACTTGGCTGGGTATACAATACACACCCTCGACCTCCCCTATAACACTGTATACAACAGTGTGTCTGTTCCACAAACACAATGTGAGTTTTATACAGCATACACTAGGCTGGGTATACAATACACACCCTCGACCTCCCCTATAACACTTTATACAACAGTGTGTCTGTTCCACAAACACAATGTGAGTTTTATACAGCATACACTGGGCTGGGTATACAGTATACACACCCTCGACCTCCCCTATATCTATAACATTATACAACAGTGTGTCTGTTCCACAAACACAATGTGAGTTTTATACAGCATACACTTGGCTGGGTATACAATACACACCCTCGACCTCCCCTATAACACTGTATACAACAGTGTGTCTGTTCCACAAACACAATGTGAGTTTTATACAGCATACACTAGGCTGGGTATACATAATCACACACCTGCCCCACTGCTGTGTCGTCAACGGGCCTATAACACTGTATACAACAGTGTGTCTGTTCCACAAACACAATGTGAGTTTTATACAGCATACACTAGGCTGGGTATACAGTATACACCCTCGACCTCCCCTATATCTATAACATTATACAACAGTGTGTCTGTTCCACAAACCCGAGACGAATGTGAGTATTTATACAGCATCGACCGAGCGTGAACCTCGAAACAGTGTGGCTGCGATCAATAGTTTTGTATACACCCTCGACCTCCCCTATATCTATAACTTTATACAACAGTGTGTCTGTTCCACAAACACAATGTGAGTTTTATACAGCATACACTTGGCTGGGTATACAGTATACACACCCTCGACCTCCCCTATAACACTGTATACAACAGTGTGTCTGTTCCACAAACACAATGTGAGTTTTACACAGCATACACTAGGCTGGGTTATTATAACACAGCCCTCGACCTCCCCTTATAACATGTAGACAAAACAGTGTGTCTGTTCCACAAACAGACAATGTGAGTTTTATACAGCATAGGTACACTAGGCCGGGTATACAGTTTTCACACTCCTCGGAACCTCACCTATATCATATATCATTATACAAACAGTCCGTGTGTCTGTTCCAAACAAAATCACAATGTGAGTTTTATACAGCATACACTTGGCTGGGTATACAGTATACACCCCTCCATCCATGTCGCCCTATAATCCTCGCCGTACCGCGACCTCTAAGCGGCTTAGGGCGACCGTCACCATATTAAATCCTCCCGTACATTATCTGCGGGCCTAATTATTTTTATATCAACACACGCAGACGGCGCGGCGCGTTCGCCGTCAATGCGGCCGCTCGTCCGTGTCTGATGGAATTACGGCCGTTATCCAGCATTCGCATATTGTCTCCCGCCTCTCCACCCCATCCACACCCACACTCATCGCTTGTTTACAGTCACCTGCGTTCACAGTGTAAGGAAACTGTCGCTATTTCAACCCTAAGGATGAAAATTGGTTTCTAAATATTTAACTACCGTACATATTCGTGTATACATGTTAAATAAAGATTATGTATATTTATTTTATTGACTGTACTTTCCTTAGAATGGAATTAAATCAAACACAATTTGTTAGCCCAACGAGTCAAGGTGTATAGTCAAAGTCAATTGTGTATGCAAAAACTGAGAGCACAATGTGCCGTTAACATATATAGCATGCGGGGGGGGGGACGTGTCGGGGGCTGGGTACGTACAGTATACGGTATTCAGCCTCCAGAATCGCATGTCTAGGAGGCGAAATTGTAACTCTGAAATTGTTGTTAAATGGAAATTAATTGTAATGTGTCGGATACTGTTAGGAATTGAATGCGTTCATGCATAGATGAACGGATACTAAAGGAATCCGGATACTTATAATCCGTTCCTCTCTGGTTCATGTATACCGTAGTATGGATAATAAGTGTATACAATACATTGATCTTTGATTAAGATAATTTTTTGTATGTTGCTGTTACTATTATAAGTTATTGTATTTTACTCTATTTGTTAAAATTAATAGACATCAAAATGAAAGATAGTACCACGTTGTCCTGAATTCCCCTCTAAAATAACCATAGTTAAATTGAGCTATCATACAATTTTACAATATCGGTAAACGATGAAAGCTGTAGGTAATCTAAAAAAATAGTTATGAATCAAAATCCAACATAGAAATGATAGTACACTGCTACTGTTCAGAAAGCAGTTTTAAACTAAATAACCAGCTGTCTGCAGACATCAAATACTGTATACTTTTCCTACGTCTTTCCAACAAAGCGGTTGTTTTCGCACTGGAAACGCTACGCAAAACAGTTGATTTCCGTATCCATTTTACTTTTCGCTCTCTTCATTTACTTTTTGCACTGTTGATTTCCTTTTCCACAAAAATCCAGTTTCAATTTCAGATCACAAAATATTATTGGTAAATGTTAAATGGGAAAATATTGTTTAAGCTGGAATAAAGTTGATAACACTGGATATAAACCCACTCGATATAAACACTGGATATCTGACTCATCATCGTTAGTTCCCGACCGACATAAACAAATATATCGTGCACAAACCATCAAACTAGTTAAAGAAGTGTTACCGCCTGAAACGATAAATGGGTAGGTTAATTTGATCAAGTTATGTTATAATATCCAAAAGTAAGACACGTAGGCCAAGATCAGGTATACATTAAGTTATAGTTATGCATGTATGATAATACGCACACAATTTGCATGCTTGGTTGCATTTATAACAACTACTGTATTATATAAACTACCGAAGAAACGCCTCAAATATAGCAGATGTGTGCTTTGCAAGTAAAAAAACATGTTCAATGTGAATTACGTGTTTCATTGAAAACTGTTTTATATTTCTGTACAAAACTAATTATGTTTGTTCACAAAAAGATAATTTTCGTTAACTGGTGTTTGAACTTGTTCATCACTTGAATCGTTATGTCGCCTTGGACCATTTCAACAACCAAATTAATATGTGTGCGACTGTCTTTTTTAGAGACTGTGGTAAAACTCATATATTGACTCTATTACGGAATGGTTTAGCACACTTGCCCACATGACCTCAGACATATTGCGGGAAAGAACAATTATACTGAGACGAGCAATGAGGTCTAAAGAAACAAATATTTACGTGTCAAATATTAGCCAGCCTTTTTCAGGACCTGAACTATTACAAAGAATTAGTACATTAAAGAAAATATGTAATTCAGACAAACACGACCTTTTGCAACAACTTTTTTCAACAATCCATGCAATATGTTGGCGTATAGATAGATTTTCCCCATTCCGTGCCTCCAAAGTTATTTTAACTCAGAGGTGAACTGAATAGCCATTAGACATACCTTTTTTTGAAAAAATTGTTTTTAGGACTTTTTCTTAAAAAAATATGCATATTTGCATTACGATATTGATACTATTTATGATTGCTTATTTAGCTATTTTTATCTTTTCATTATTATTAGAAAATGAAATAACTGGAATGAAATAACTATCTCATTATAACAGATGTTTCTTTTAAACTATTGTTAAACTCTTTGTAGCAACTAAACTCTTGCATAGTACTGATTTCATAAAGGCACAGGAAATGTTTACGAATTTGTATTTATGAAATATTCAGTATTTAAAATACTGTACAGAAAACGTTTAGAAATTAGTAACGAATTCCTGTTAAAAATATTCCATGTCAGGATGGTTTTTTAAGCAGCCTGCCATAGAGCTGCTAGAGACTGACAGATCTAACGTAGTTTTTCTACAAGAGATTATTCAGTTCTACGTGAGATTTTTTCGTCCGTATAGCAGCTTTGCGCTTGTTTGCGTTACACATAGCGGAGAACAGTAGAGGGGCTAGACGAGACCCTTGCGGCCCGCCGCCGAGCCACCAATAGATCAATAGCACATTACCGATGTATTAGCGGGGACAATACGCTAGCCTTGTTTACGTCGTGGGGGAGGATTAAATCAGACTCGGGGCTTTGAACCACCCCTGTTTTACCTCATTTGCATCATTTGTTTGCATACTCTCCAGGAGTGTTGTCTTCATCACGCTGTTTGTGCTTTTCAAAACGTTTGAAGCCACTCGTAGCTCTGGTGTAGGTCCTATGCAACAGGGAATGTAATGAGCCATTTCTATGGAAAATTATGAGTCATTTAATGAAAACATGCAACTCGGATAAATGTGAAATATTTTTAAAATATCATCAATAGCGTAACAAATGAATGAATGCTAATGTTTATTTTTTGTGTGTTTTGTATTTTTTTACACCTTTCGGCATTTTTAACGTTTCGATGGGGATGGGTTTTGTTCCTACGTTGCGTCGACCTGTTGTTAGGAAACATAATTAACTCATAGCCCAATGACGAAATGGCAACTCGGTCCAGATTTGTTTCGTGCTGGATTTGATCCGGCGACCTTCTGTTAGGAAGGCTAACACCATAACCATACAGCCACCCAGCCAGTTAATTCATTTTATGTATGGACGGTGAATAGTGAAATTATAAATTGATTTTTAAATGCTTTAAATTAAAATTTCCCCATAGCCCATCACAGCTGTTAAAATTAGTTCATCATACACCCCTGTCCCACTATGGGTATAATTCTCTTTCAATAACTAAAATCATAATTTAACAAGGTGCATATATAAGTTTGCTGTCGCTACAAATGGTTTTATTTTAAAATTGAAGTTTGTCGTTTTTGGATCTTTGAGGAATTTTGTGAGTATAATTTATAATCAGGCTGTTTACAGTTGGATTTTATGCGATTCTTTAAACACGCCCAGATTTTGTCAAATGGGTTTAAATCTCAATTGAAGCTTATAAAAATATAGAATTATCCTCAATATTGGACTAGGTAAAGGTTTTCAAATATAGTAGAGTGATTGTTGTTGTTGTCGAGAGTAATTTAACCCCATTATTATTATTCTGTATACAGGATCAGCTCGCGGCTGTCGCCAGTCGCGTCTTGTCGAGCCGTAACGTTTTCCACATCACGTCCGTCAGATCGCGCGTGTGACGCGGCCTTTCCGCGCCTCATCTCGCCACAAAGGCCAATTTACACTTTATTTACATTAATGTTTATCAATTATTGTTTAGTGGCAGGGTGTTAACAAAAGATAAAATATTTCAAGTAATATATGCGTTAGAGGGGTTTCGCTAAAACGATTTGTAATAAAAGTAATCTACCCATTGTAGTACAAGAGCCCAGGAAAATTAATTATTCGGTAGTTTTTTTAATTTGATAACAGATCTTTACGAGAAATGCAAAAATATAATAGTTAAACTCGACATTCCCAATATGCAACATCATTACATTAACATCGTATGTATGCCTACATTTGACTCGTGTGCTTAGTTTGTTGAAAGTATAATTCGCCTTAAAAAGACAGATTACATTTTCGAAAATAAATTTCCTAGTATTTTATAAACTACTAGCTGGCCCAGCGAACTTCGTAACGCCTAACAGTAAATGCATGTTAACTTTAAGATTGGCCATGTTCTGAAGTCGAATAGCATTTCGGTTTCGTTGTGAAAGATTTAGATATACAATGTCTGATTATTATAACAATCGTATGTATAAACATTGTAATTATTTTTTATTTGGCAAATATATTAACACATGACTTTTCAGACTGAATCAGACAGAAAATAAAAAATATAAATACATAATCCCCAAATACCGTAAACTATTAACGTAGCGAATAAAGTTGTCCATTTTCGACAGCACATGTTTACCTCATAGTTTTACATTAATTCAGATAGTAAAGCCTATTGCTAATGGAAAGTAAACCAACAGCTGTAGCTTAAGAAATCAAATGTCAGAAAATTCCCAATCAGGTTAACGTATGAAATTTAAAACGCCATTAAATGGAGACTTAAATCAAAACTTCAATGGAGTTTTCAAAAACTTTCCTTCCTATATTTTTAACCCTCACGGACACAAAGAGCAACTTCCTACAATTTCATAGCGTATTTAGCATAGAGATTTATGAGTATTATCTATATATAGTTTTAAAGCTCACGCATTTGGAAATGGGATTTAATTATTAATACACCTGAAGAAGTTTGACAACAAAAGTGGAAAACTAGCAATCTTAACGTGTATTACTTCCTCTTACTTACGCTAAAATGACTAAGTTTTTTAAAAATCTTTTTAACGTTATCCGATTTAACAATCTAAAGTAATCAAAATATGACACACACGAAGAACCCAAAACTCCTCTAACGATTTAACATACAAGTCGAGGGGACATATGTAACGGCAATTGAATAGATTTAAGAATTAAAACGATTAAAAAATCAAGAAGAGCAGAACAGCGTCAGACGCAGACGGCGTCAGTGAAGCGACAACAACATTAGCAATTGTCACCCGCCTGGGGCCGGGCATTAATCGTAATGAAATCTCGGCCAATATGGTTTCTGGAATTGATGATGGTACAGCACGGGGGTTGTAACGCGGCTATATATAAGGGTTGCACCACCCCTCCCCCTCTTACTTTAAATTTCGTTTTAAAACGGCCCCGCGCTCTCTCGCACGCGGCGGACGCGTGACGGTAATCTCACGTCCCCATCGATTATGCGAGCGACTTGTGCGAGTGTGTGTGTGCGTGTGTGTGTGTGCGTGCGAGCGCGGGACCGCACGATACAGCCAGTAGGCCTACTGCGACTTGCTGTAGCTATCATCTACTGAATGTTTGTCATTTCGGGTGTCCACGATGACGAGCGTCAAAGCCAAGGGGTCCAAAACACTTGGATATGTAGAAGACACTACCATAGTTACCATAGAATATTTACCAGTACTAGTTTTACTCTCTGGTAGTCAACTATTAGTTTTCATCATCCTATGAACAAACTCACTATGAAGGCCGTTTCTTGTATATACAGTAGAATATATTAGCATATATCTCCCATGGTAGATTTTTTCATGTGTCCAATGAATAGAACATGTTTAAGCAACAGACAAACTAACATTACACTGAGGTTACTCTAAGGGAAGTAATATTAAATCAATAAAAATGGCTCACAATATATCATGTTTTCCAAGTGACTTATTCAAAAATTTAAGAAGGAGGTAATTAAGTAGGAAGTAGGTAAGATTAATTAGCATATGATCGTTCACTTATTAGGGCTACTACTAATTTAATTATGAAATAAATAATGCCAGAGTACCGTTTTATTTTCATTTTTATTATTTTGGCGTGTTTCGGGGAAACAGTATAGTGTTTTTTGAAGTCATATGTTTATTTATTGATGAAGTATGAGGTGTTATTATAACGATTCGTCCCCAACAAAAACACTAATTTGTACACTCTATCAGTAATATACAAAATTACATGTAACGATTCTCCAAAATATTCTATGGGCCAAACAGGACGAAATTTCAAATATAGATACAAAGAACACCTACAAGCCAATAAATCTAATAATAAAACTTCACAAACATCAAAATTTACAGAACACATACTAAGAACAGACAACACTTATGGAAAATTAGAAGATAATTTAAAAATTCTATCAGTTGAAAATAAAGGGCAAAAAATGAACACTAAAGAATAATTATACTTATACGTTAACTATACTGAAGACAAAGATAACATATTGAACATAATGCAAACACAAAAAAAGAACCCAATTTTGGAAAAGATCAAAGAAATAATTATATGAAAATTTAAAAGTATTCTCTAACTAATAACATCTCACACTTCATCAAGAAAAACACATATGACTTCAAAATAACACCATTCTGTTTAGATATATTTTACTTTTAAGGTTAAATAAACACTGTGACAATGAGTAATCCCCAAAACACGGGCCAGAATAATAAAAATTAAAATAAAAGGGTACCCTGGCATTATTTATTTCATAACTATATACATATAATATATGTATATAGTTATGTATATTATACATACATATATATATATATATATATATATATATATATTATAAAAATTATTTATCACTCAGATCATGACGAGATATTGTAACCAATGGAGGGGCGTCTGTTTGGTAAGACTGAAAAAGACCAACAAAGATTCCAAGATAAATAGTACGGTGTAGGTTAATTTTAATGGTGAAGAATTAAGGCCTTTGTCTAAGGAAACGAAGGAGTTCATCGCGGGTGGTGGGGGACTTCCCCCCTCCCACAGCTGATGGGGGGCTAATTAATTACAAAAGGAAGTGAGGGAGGAATATTAGACGATGGCGTTCCTACAGGACGCGCAGGAAATATTAACTTTAATCATTCCTTGGTTTTAGTAATCACTAGTAAATTCCGGCGGAAACTGAAGGAGTACAAGGAAACAGTTATGGTAAAGTAGGCAGGCCTGTAGTACAGCACTTGTCTGACATCACATATGAACATATGAGCAAAGTTAGCAGCAGGATTTAATTGAATTTGTAATTTGAGTCCTATCTTTGAAAAATCACTGTTTAAAATAAAAGTGATGCCATAAAAATCCTGGAGCATCCTGTAGTTTTAATGTATATTGATACAAGTATGCAAGGAAGTTTTATTGCTTATCCCCTCTTTTACCATGTTTATAAATCATAATCTCAACCATTGATCATGAAATGTAACCTTTTTCGCTTTTTTAACTAATCCCTAATCAAGAATAATATTATTTACAAAAAAATCATTGCAACACTTATAATTTGGATACAAAACTATTTGAAACCTAAATAGAATCAATCAAATTTACCAGGCGGTAAAAGTTCAGTCCCTCGCGCTGTAGATCCCCAAGATTAGATCCTAAATTATATATAAAGCCATGTTGTGTAAATAACAAATTTTTAAATTTATAAGATTAGATCTTTAGCTTTGTTAATAATAATATTAAGTATTTTCTCAGAATTAGTTTGCCGTCCGGTTGTGACGATGTTTACTATGTGCCGTCATCTCTCCATTAGCAACAATGGGGTCACGTGACTTGTGAAGGTGGGGGGGACAGGTGATAATGGCTGATAGTGATCCTTGCCGTCCTCTTCTGTACAAGACAGAGATCAGGTGGACAATAGCGTCAAAATGTTGTAAGAACAAATCCTATACGTGGGTGTTTTTAAGAGATTGTGTCTTAAATAAAAATCAAATTCTCTTAGTTTACATGAGTGTAATATATGATCTTCTAAATAACTCAATTGCCTGTTACCATGTTACCATCACGGATGACACCTACCAGCTAGATTCTGAAGCACAGCTCTTGATAAGCTGGTCGTTTCATCTCACATCCACCCATTAACTGACAACTTGTATGAGCATTAAATGTACGATATTTTGTCTTGTGATTAATATGAAAATTGTTTTCACATGTTCTCTTAAAAATGCGATGACCTTTATGCAATGCCAGACTACTCATCCAATCACTATGAAATTGTAGAAGTTGCTCTATGTGTCTGGGAGGGTTAAAAATATTGGAAGGAAAGTTTTTGAAAACTCCATTTAAGTTTTGATTTAAGTTTCCATTTAATGGCGTTTTAAATTTCTAATGTTAACCTGATTGGGAATTTTCTGACATTTGATTTCTTAAGCTACAGCTGTTGGTTTACTTATCATTAGCAATAGCCTTTACTATCTGAATTAATGTAAAACTATGAGGTAAATATGTGCTGTCGAAAATGGACAACTTTATTCGCTACGTTAATAGTTTACAGTATTTGGGATTATGTATTTATATTTTTTATTTTATGTCTGAATAAAAGTCATGTGTTAATGTATTTACCAAATAAAAAATCTTTAAAATGTTTATACATCTTCCACAACGCAACCGAAATGCTATTCGACTTAAGAACCTGGCCAATCTTAAAGTTAACATGTATTTACTGTTAGGTGTTTAGGTTCGCCGGGTCAGCTAGTATTCAATAGTATAATTTACCTTTTTTAAGGCGAATTGTACTTTTAACAAACTAAGCACACGATTCAAATGCTTCAGTGTTCCTCACAGCAGCAAGCCTGCATACTCTTTCCTATGTTAATCTTATGGAGAATAGACAAATGACTATATTTATAAAACTTGTCATACATTATTATTTATCATTACATTATTGATTTGGAAACTCGCTGAGTACCCAGTTCTGCCGAGACAGGGGTATTATATTTATATATATTTAAATATATATTAACGATGTCATCGAGTAGAATTTGTGCATCGGAACGTGGTAGATGTAGAAGTAGATGGTGTAGGGTGTAGGGTTGTTATGGCGAGTCCGACAGTCCGACCCCCGCCGGGCTGCCAGGGACAGAAGTGCGCCGGTGACACCTGAATAGTCGTCACCCGGCGGTTGTATTACGTCCGGTAAGGGGGAAATTGAAAAATAACATACAGCGTTCATAAAACTATTTGATTTCATTTAATATTGTCCTTAATTGGGTTTTTATATTATAAAATTCTCTGAAAATTATCTTTTATTATCATGCGACGCGATATTCAGGCGTTTAATAGCCTACACAAACATAGTTGTATGACCTGAACTACTCCAGTAATTTTAACAAAAATGAATTATTTTAGTGTGCAGTATATTTTATTGTCGTTTACAGCGCTCAGACCGATGTTATTATTTTACAAAGAATCCGACCCAAGTTTGTAATAATTATTTTCCATCCTCAAAATGAACGTTATAAAATATTATGATATTTAAAGAAACTCTTCATAAAAGTATCACGTTGATGATGTAGTACTACACTATACTGGGATTGAGATGGAAACTGCGTTAACAGTACAGAAAAATCTAATCGCTTGGCATTTTGATGTTCAGCGTTAATTTCTTACAACAATAGTAAACTGTTGTATATTTTATACCATGAAATAAGACAAAATTTACTTAAAGGATTTTACTAACTTGGTAAATTATATAGAATAAAACTGATAACGATTTTGAAATTCCTAAGTGAACTTTTAACAAGTAGACTAGTCCAACTGTATAAAATGAGTATTTGTATATAATTTATAGTACTGCAGTTATGCAATTTACATGTTCAACGCACTAAAGCCTACATCTCTTTTCCGAGCCAAAATCGATCCCAGCATTATTATCTTTAATTGCAATATCGGACGAGAGGTAGGCCCTACTACGACGAACATCGACATCGACGGTGGAAGAAGTGGTACACGGAGACACAAGTGGTGGGAGGGGGGCGGCTTCCCCCACAAAGTCAATGCGCCGTGACGAGATAGCTGGATGTGACACGTGAAACAATGGCCGAGAATTTCTACAAATTCATCATCAGTCTTCGGTACGCTGTGGGCTCGAGACTATCTCCGTCGCCTCGTCGTCGCATGAACAGGCTCATTTATACCCAAGACAGTGGAGGCTGGCCCATCTAGTGATTGACCAGCCTCCTTCCGTTCACGAAAGAAAAATACAGATTAAATAAGAAACTGAACAGTTAGAATAAAACTTGGTCGAGAACTATCGAAAATATGATAATTTTATTTTCCCACAAAAATTATTTTATGATGTACAGTTAGTTGTGAAGAAAATGAACCATTGTTTCAGTAACGGTTGCAACATTTTTTCGAGGGAGTTTACTATGTAGAGATACAGCATTTTTGAGTTCAAAACCAGATGTATTTTTTAGGAGACTGTAAATTCCATCACAACCTAGCGATTAGCTGTAACGGAGACGAAATGCTAACACGGGGGCCGAGGACTCAGTCTGGCTGAGAAATTTCAAATTTCGCCGCATGACGCCAAAACGCCAGGTTTGGAGTTTTGGAGAAGCGAGCAAGGTGTTGGTGGGTCGCGCCTCGGAGCAGCTCCCGTTAGAGTCATAGCCTCAGAATAGCGCACATGAATGTTAATGTGACCGACCCTTTACGCTCTCTCCCATTATCCCACTTGCTGTTGCGAGCTACACTTGTTTGTTTACTCCAAATACAATACAAAAACTTCTAATTTCTCTTTAAATGATGCTATCTATTTTTATACATTTTATATTATACTAGCAGTAAGCCAGTCCTTTGTACGGGTTGTAGGATTCAGTAAAAGAAGAAAGATTATCATAGGCCTACCCAAATGGAAACCTGAAATCCTAGACAAATTAGTAGAAAGAAAATAAATAAATACCCAGCTTTTTAATACAGTATTACTTTACAATTAAATAGATTAGAACATTTATACCATTATAAAAAATAGTTATACGTTAAAATAACTTTTTAACATAGAATGATTTCGAAATGGGTTTAAAATCAGGGACCAATATAAACTAACAAATATTGATTTTAATTTGACAGCTGTTTATTTTTCTTTCTTTTTAATTCATTAAACTACAAAGACAGCTGATTATTACAAGTAAGTGAATCATTGAAAACTGAAAGCAAAATGCGACCAATATTGCTAAAAAGTGGGGTTTTAAATTATTAACCCGTTATTTACTCTTCAAGCGGTGGCGGACAGTTTCAAGCATTGAAAAACCTTCTCTGGAATGTAGAGAATGCATGAAATAAGTTTCATTGTTATCAGTTCCCCGTTTGTTCGGAGAAGACGGCGTAAAATGCCTCCTGGAGCGTCCCAGACAAATAGACACAAATTGAGATAAGACTTATTTCGACTTCTCTAACGCATGAAGTGTAAAAATAGCTAAAAAATGAATAACTCTGAACAATGTACAGACAAACCTCTTAACATTATTTATATAGATTTTTTATGTTGTACTAGGTAACTAGGCATTCGTACTGAAGCATATTCATGTAACCCAGCTCTTTAGAGGAATTATTGTGGATAGTTATAAACGTTAGCCGATGGATGCGGTAATCGCTGATGTGGATTAACGTCCGCACTATGGAATACCTGTACTACATTCATCCACAAAGATAATCCTCATAATTATACCAGTTTTTAATTCACAGGAAAACTTGTGGTTCGGATTCCACATTAACTGTAGGTCCTTTATTGCCATTGGCTGGTGGTATATTAATTTAAAGTTCTGTGTAAGGAACTCAAAAGGTATGTTAACCTTGGTCAGTAACAGCACAACAAGATCGCGCCCCAATAATCTTATTCTCATTTCTCAATCATAATTGGCTTAAAATATCTACCTTAGTAAGTAGCCTTTTTAGTTAAATGTATCAATAGCATCCTAACCTTTGTAGTAATTAAATATATTGGGAATTACCTAAGTTCAAAGATACAGGAAACAACATAGAATTGTCATGAGAGGCCATGATGGGGTAATTTTCTATGCCTCCTAAATATTAACCAGTATTGTTTAAAAGCTGTATATCGTTACCCGAACCTGAACACGACGCAGCCGAGGTGTGGGAGCGGTAATGGCGGTTTATCAAGTGATCGCCTGACTCACTTTGGTCTGCCAGTCATCCTCCAAATTGCTACCCGGCTGCAGCCGATCATTCCTGTCCTGCTCTCTCAATCTGGCCAACTTGAGGAATGTGGACTGATCATTCTCCATATTTATGTCCTGCTCTCTAAATCTAGTCAAGTAACTGATCAACTTGAAAACCGATCATGTATGACCGTTATATTCATTGTCCTGCTCTCTAGATCTAGGCAAGCAACTAGTCAACTTGAAAACCGATCATGTTATTCATTGTCCTGCTCTCTAGATCTAGGCAAGCAACTAGTCAACTTGAAAACCGATCATCATTGTCCTGCTCTCTAGATCTAGGCAAGCAACTAGTCAACTTGAAAACCGATCATCATTGTCCTGCTCTCTCTGTATTACTACTGTAATACTGTAATACTCTGTATTACTGTACTACTGTAATACTGTAATACTCTGTATTACTGTACTACTGTAATACTGTACAAAATGAACACCTTTATTCGCCACGTTAATAGTTTACGGTTTTGGGGGATTATGTATTTATATTTTCTGTCTGATTAAAAGTCAAGTGTTTATGTTAGCCAAATAAAAAAATAATTACAATTTTTATACATATTACGTTTATTATAATAATTAGCCGTTGTATATCTTTCCTATAAAAACCGTATTACAGTTAGGTTTGTTTTGGGTTTAGGTTGGATTAGAAAATTATGAATCAATCCACTCAGATTTATTTCTTTTGTGAGAATTTTATTGATATATATGTCTTATCGTTTTAGTGTTATTATTAACTAGCCCGCGGTCCAGAATATCTAATATTTCACAACGAAGCCTTAATGCTATTCGATTTCAGAACATGGGTAATCTTAAAGTTAACATATATTTACTGTAGGGCGTTACGAAGTTCGCTGGGTCAACTAGTTATGTATAAAACAGCTAAAAACCATTCCGACCAACCAATGCAACAAACTAAATAAAGGGTGTCGTTTATTTAGTTTCTTTATAAGGAACATCAATTACTGCCTGATTTTTAAGAGTGATCTGTTTTACAAACCCCCCCCTCGAATGTAACCAATTGATTATTAACAGAATAGTTCTTAAAGCCGTGCAATTAAAATTGATTTCATGCTAGATTTTGTAAAAAAATGCAATGAAGTAAAGTTTTTAAAATATATTTAATTTACTGAAATGTTATGTGAAACTAAATACATTCCGTTGTTAAAGGTACAACATTCTGTTTTGCATAGGTAATACATTCGACGAGGTTTACAATGCGAATTAATACATTCCGAACTTTGTTGTTGCGGATAATACAGCTAACGACCGCTTTTTGTTGTCACATTGTTGCATGAGTAATACATTCTGCTCTGTTGTTGTAACGGATAATACATTCCGACCCTTCTGTTGTTGCATCAGAGGTAATACATTCCGACGCTTCTGTTGTTGCATCAGAGGTAATACATTCCGACCCTTCTGTTGTTGCAACGGATAATACATTCCGACGCTTCTGTTGTTGCATTGGAGGTAATACATTCCGACACTTCTGTTGTTGCATCAGAGGTAATACATTCCGACCCTTCTGTTGTTGCAACGGATAATACATTCCGACGCTTCTGTTGTTGCATCGTTGCATCGGATAATACATTCCGACACTTCTGGTGTTGCATCGGATAATACATTCCGACCCTTGTGTTGTTGCATCAGAGGTAATACATTCCGACGCTTCTGTTGTTGCAACGGATAATACATTCCGACCCTTCTGTTGTTGCAACGGATAATACATTCCGACACTTCTGGTGTTGCATCGGATAATACATTCCGACCCTTCTGTTGTTGCATCGTTGCATCGGATAATACATTCCGACACTTCTGGTGTTGCATCGGATAATACATTCCGACCCTTCTGTTGTTGCATGGAGGCCTTCCAGTCCTTCTGATTTGTTCTGTCTTCTGTTCCTTAATATAAAATATGTTATAATTTAGCTATTCATGGTATGGATGATTGTCCTCGTAACTATAGTTTAAATATTACTTTATATTTTTTGTATTTTTAATGCTAAAGTGGTAAAAAAATCTTAAGTACTGTAGTTATATATTTTATATTTGAAAAAGGCAATGCTATAGGTGTAGGGCCTTAAATAATCCTTCACTTATTACAGTATCACGGTAAATAAAATAAACCGTTCTCAGCAATCATTCTGCGTCTAAATCCCTACCTAATAATTATTTTCCTTACCAGTCGGGTGGATTAGAAGTAGTTTGTACAGACTTTGAAAACAAACATAAATTATTTATACAATATTATTATTAAAATTACCTAATTTGTAAGTTTCAAGAAAGATTGCATACAATTGATTGAGATAATTGGATGATTTTTTTTATTAATAATGTATTAGAGCATAATATTAGTTTATTTTTATTTTCCAAAAACGATTTTTAATAAATGTAAAAAATGTTTAAAGTAAAAAAAACACATTTTAACGTTTTAAAGCAGGGGCTATATTTTTGTTGAAATATTCTTTGAAACCGCCTGAATTATATATTTTCATAAACTTCAAAGTATTTTTAAGTAGGATATAAAACATGCATTCATATTAACATACTAGCTGATCCGGCGAACTTCGTAACGCCTAACAGTAAATACTTTACGAAATACTACACAGTAACTTAACTTAACACTTCCCTTAACTTAACAGTAATTTACTTTACAGTAAATACTAAACTACTTTAAGACTGGCCATGTTCTGAAGTCGAATAGCTTTACGGCTTCGTTGTGTAGATATTCTGGGTCACGGCATAGTGAATATCAATACTGAAAAAATAAGACATATTAATAATATTTCCACAAAACAAATAAATCTGAGTGGATTGATTCACAATTTTCTGACCCAACCTAAGCCCAAACCAAACCTAACTGTAATAAGGAAAGATAGGAAGATAGATTTTATAGAAAAGATATAAAACAGCTGATTATTATAATAAAAGTAATATGTATAAACATTGTAATTTTATTTTATTTAGCCAACATAAACACGTGTCTTTCAACCACACAGAAAATAATAAATATAAAATAAATAACCCTTGAAACCGTAAAACATTAACGTGGCGAAAAAATATTCATTTTGTACAGCACATAATTATTTACTTCATAGTTTTACATTAATGAATGATTCAGATGACATTGGGTAGTAAAGCGTATTGCTAATGGAGAGTCAACAGCTACAATAAATTGTAAATTAAGAAATCAAATGTTTTACAGTATATAAATTGTAAACAAAAACGCCATAAAATGGAAAGTTAAGGTTTTTTTGAAATTTTTTCACTAAATCCTTCCCGGACAAATATAGAGCAATTTCCTAAAATTTCATGGCGATTGGATGAGTATTTTAGCGTATTTTTTTTATTTTTTTTGAGTATATATATATATATTTGAGAAAAATATAATAAAAACGCTCGCGCCTCACGAAACGGCATTTTACGGCTGTGACTATCACCTGAAAAATCAAAACAATGCTAAATAACTACTTAACAGGTTGACCAACCGAGCAAAATAGTATTTATACGTGTTTTCTAACATTATCTTTCGAGAAAAGTTTGAACTAAGTGGATAAATACTGCGTAGTTCCGACCCGATCGCATGACATACTGACTTTGAACTAAGGATTTCTTCTAATAAAAATCTTTAGAGCTATGTAATAACAATCAAAATTAGTATTCCAGGAAGCTCGAATCACGATATCATAAATGGGGCGCTCATTTCTCATTCAGATTTGGCTTAAAATACATGGACAGTTTGCCATTTCATTAACTATAACTAACTAACGCAAGTTATCTGTCATTCACTGAACTTTGAACTACGGTTGACTGACTACAAGAGGAATTAGAATAAAAACATCCAATGTCATTGCTTACGTGTCCATTTAGGGAAAAA
The DNA here is from genome assembly GCA_023375725.1 of Nephotettix cincticeps. Lineage (NCBI taxonomy): Eukaryota > Metazoa > Arthropoda > Insecta > Hemiptera > Cicadellidae > Nephotettix > Nephotettix cincticeps. The sequence continues at coordinate 39,926,576 of CM041786.1, forward strand.
TAAATAGTTTATGAGTGCAGCATTTTTGACGTTTCGAAGCACCGAGATACATAAGGTGGGAACTCAGGTGAGAGCGTGATTAGCAAGTGAAATGTGGCAATCAGGAGGGAAGTGACGTCATCAATATTCATATCTGGGAAACACGGACGCGGACTGGTAGACGCTCCACCGTTCTGCCGCCGTGTAGCCTACATTGGTTTTGTTAGAGGTTCAGTTTCAGAACACTACCCCGACTAGGTGTCAGCTCTCTCCCGAGTTGAGGGATGACGAGTCTTCCTACTGCACAATGTTATGTTTAATAATACGATCTAACTTGTTGCTATGGATCAGACCATAAAATATATATTTATACTAGCGAATTTCCCATAGGGAATTATTTTTTCTTCTTTAGGTGACCAAAGACCGAAAACAATAGTCATTAAAATTTAATATATATATATATATATATATATATATTCTTCATAAGTGCCAAATGACTTTTATAACTACTTATAATGGACTCCAACCAAAATTCCCACTGGCAGCTCTTCCACCTTCAAAGCATCAAGATGTTAAAATTCTTGCCATCAAAACTAGTTTTGAATTGACAAAATTGGTTTTACAATCTCATCAAAATTTAGCTAAAAATCATGGGAAGAAACTAAAATCTTTACATGAAACCATGATTGTCTTTTTTCCTGATATAACTAGAGATATTAATATAGTTTTAATGGAAGTTGATAGGTTTTTTCAATTGAAATCCCAAACACTCCTCAAAAAGTTCAATGCATTATGCTTAGAAGCACTACAAAATGGACTGAGTCTTCCTACGCCTTACAAAGATATTTTTGATAACCATAGTAAGCCACCTTTATTTGAAAGAAAACCTTGTCTGGCGGACTTATTTAACCTGCCGAAACCAAATGCCAATGTGGTACAAAACTCATCACTACCAAAACCAAATTATAGTCTAAAACAAGATCCATCGGCAAAAAATATTCCTCTTTTTAATCAAACTGAAACTAATGTTGAAAATCTGTCCTCGTACAAACCAAATAAAGAAGAAAACTTGGTATTATCAAAAGGTCTAACATTTTCGCCCACTCCTTCATTTAATCATATAAAATTAGTATCAGACTCTTTGGAATTCGCTCAACACATAAGAAAAAAGTATCACTGTGAAAAAAATTCAACTCAATTTGATACCGGGAACAAAATACCATCCACACTTGTAAAATTCAAAGAAAGCACATGGGAACCAGAGACATTACCACCCGACCATCCAATTGAACAATTTATAAATATCATAACATCAAATTTATCGGATCCTTCCTTCCCGGATACTCTACCAAAATCTAAGAACCTTACAAACGAAGAATATAAAGCAATAAATTCATTACAGCGTAACAAAAAAATTGTCGTACTTCCTGCAGACAAAGGTAACAGTATTTATCCTCAACAGAAGTGATTACATAAATGAATGCAATCGGCAGCTAGAAGACTCAAATACCTACAAAGAAATGCAGGAAGATTGTTCTATACAGTACAATGAGGAAATCCAAGAATTTTTAGAAAAGTGTGGTCCAAATGAAAATCTTTCAGTGAAAACAATTCAACTGCTAACTCCAAATGTACCTAAAACTCCTGTGTTTTACACATTTCCCAAAATTCACAAGTCTGCAAGACCACCTCCAGGAAGACCAATAATTGTATCCAGCATCGGGTCACCTACAGAACGAATTTCTGCTTTTATAGATGAACATTTACAACCTTTGGTTAAATCTCTGCCATCCTACATCAAGGATACAAGTGACTTCCTCGCTAAAATTTCTGATATCAACTTACCTCAAAATTCTGAATTAATGCTTGTAACAGTTGACGTTGAATCATTATATACAAATATTCCCCACGTAGATGGTCTGAAGGCTGCTAAACACTTTCTTAATTCTAGACCAACAAATTCTTTACCTTCTACTAATTTTTTAGCCGTTCTTATTCAAATGATATTAACAATGAATAACTTTAAATTTATGGACAAAAATTACCTCCAAATCAGAGGTACAGCAATGGGTACTCGAATGGCTCCATCATATGCTAATTTATTCATGGGTCTAGTTGAGCAAAATTTCTTATCTCAAAATCCTTTAACTCCTCTTATTTGGTTAAGATTCATTGACGATATTTTCATTGTTTGGCAGCACGGTATTAGCTCTTTACAAAACTTTTTACAAAAATTAAATCAATTTAGTTGTTTGAAATTTACTTGGCAGTTTTCCAACAAAATTGTCACATTCTTAGATGTTGATGTATTCATTGACAATGGTAAATTAAAAAGTAAAATTCACATTAAAAACACTAATAAAATGCAATATTTGCATTACCAGAGTTGTCATCCTTTGTACATGAAAAAATCAATCCCAAAAAGCTTATCGATACGTGCTAAATCCCTTTGTAGCGATAACTCTGATTTTGAAAAATATATATCAAAGTTGAATACTGCTTTCATTGAACGAGGCTACCCACAAAAGTTACTATCAAACCAATTGAAGAAACCAAAAAATGTGAATCAAGACAAAAAGCTTTCAAGTGACCCTAAATTCATCACAAACGACTACCCAGGACTACATAAAGTTAACAGCATCATGAAAGTAGCATTCAATATTTTAAAATCCTCTCCCACAACAGAAAATTTATTTTCCAGACCACCTCGTGTTAATTTTTAAAAGGCCACAAAATTTAAAAAATATGCTGGTGAGACCCAAAATTCAAAATTCTAGGCCTAATGAACTTTGTAATGTCAAGAATAGTTGTAAAACATGCCACAAACCTCGATGTGGTATTTGCAAAATTATGTGTAAATCTACTGAATTTAAAAGTAGAGTGACAAATAAAGTTTACCCGATAGTTGGTGGATCAACTTGTGAAACCCATAATGTGGTTTACCAACTATCGTGCAAACATTGTCAAAAAGAAGATATAGGCCAAACATCTAACTCCTTACGAGTTAGAATGACAGGCCACCGTTTTGATGTGGTTCATAAAGATTTACGAAAGCCAATCATGCAGCTCACCACAACCAAAATTTTGAGGGCTGTTATGAACTTAAAGCCCTCCACAAAATTCCACCACATCAAAACCTTAAAAAAACCAACTTATTTTAGGAAATTCAGAATTGGCACACCAGTTGGTTTTAAAATCAAAATTTCCTACAGGATTAAATCTCAGATAGTTTATTACTAATATAAATAAATGATTCAACTCAACTGCCTAAAACCATATGATTTCAAAATTTTTATTGTAAACTTTTCCTTGAATTTATTTATGTTTTATTGTGTTTTCATGTTGTACACAGTCACTATTTCTATTTGCTTGAAAACGTTTTTTATAATTAAAACGAAAATTTGCAAAACCAACACTCATTCATTCAGTACACAACTATACAATTTTTAAAGTAGATATATATATATATGTGTGTGTGTGTGTGTTTGGATATATATATATATGTGTGTGTGTGTGTGTGTGTGTGTGTGTGTGTGTGTGTGTGTGTGTGTCTGTGTCTGTGAACACGATAACTCTCGTAAAAATGGTCCGTTCGAGACCAAATTTGGGAGAGACGTGTATTCCTACATTTGCTCAGACGAGTTCGTAAACCGGACATATCGGTCAATCGGAACGGGTGGTTTGGGGGGGGGGTTTGTACTAAAAAAATGGGAGTTTTTGCGTTCTTCATATGTAATTTTTAAAAAGTTTTAATTTTTAACTTTCACCATTAAAATCAGCTCAAAAACTACACAATTAAGATCCTTAAAGTTATTCTCCAACGGATCCTGAGATATTAAAAAAAATTAAACACAATACGTTGTATTTTGGGGCTCCAATGTTAATCTTATGGAGGATAAGGAAAAATTAATATTTCACTTATTTACCAATACTGTATTTTTGGTTGGTAACTTTATATTTAGCTTCATGTGGTAGAGATCTATCCGTTCATGCTTAAAAATCATCCATAATCTATTTATGTGTTTATCATGGCAGCCAACGTGCATACTCTTTTCCCAAGTTAATCAAATAGACTTACAAAATGTTATATTAAGTTTAATAGATTGTAAATAAAAATGATTGTTAAAAAAATAATATAGAAAATAGGTAAACTCGTTTCCGTTTCCGCTGTATATAATTCCAATTTTTTCTAAATTAATTTTAAGTACAATTTTGACTTGCTTTGGATATTTGTATAAATATGTATTTATATAAAATATTTCATATGTGAAAAAAATAAGAGCTAAGTTTTGTGACAAACAAAACAGAAATGTTTGTATTTACCTCACTGCGAGAAATATGTTGGATCATGGCTATGTCAAAAGGGAATGTTTTCAGTTCATCTAAACAGCTGCTCTTATAACCATACTATGACGTCACCGTTTCAAATTTTGGTCGCACAAATTGCCAACAAATTTTAAAAAAATATCATGGGATAAACGAAAAAACTTGTTTTTGGGGTACAACCCCTCCCCCCCCAAACTACCCGTTGTGATTGACCGATATGTCTGGATTACGAACTCGTCCGAGCAGGAGTACACGTTTCTACCAAATTTGGTCCTGATCGGACTATTTTTACGAGAGTTATCATGTTCACAGACACACACACACACACACACACACTCTCAACAAAAAATAACATGGTCCCAGGCTTAAGTATTGCCATGAGACCTACGGTAATAACCTCTTCCCTATGGGAAATTCGCTAAAATGTAAACTGTTTAGTCACCTGCATAACCCTAAAACCAAAAAATAAACAAAACAAAAAACATTACCGAATGCAAGTGCTTCAATCTGTCCAGTATATCGTCAACCAACAGTTATAGTAAAGCAATCAGCTGTTGAAAAGAAAATAGCTATAATGTAAATAAAGCTCTGGTTCCATAGTATGAGATTATTTTTGGGCTTCTAGGGAGAAACCCAATTGAGCTACAACAAAATTGTTTATCTATAAACCTTCTCCATGAAGTTTTACCTAAGTGTACCACTTTTCATGGCAAATCGTCCATCGGTATCCGAGCGCATAAACTTCAAACATACAAATACGAGTATATATATATAAACATCCTCTTTTATAGATACAGATTGGACTACTAATGAATTGCCTATCTAACAACAGGTCTATTATCCCCATTCAAGACGTTAAAATTATTTCTGTTGGCGTTGATAATCTATAAAATACAAGCTTGCATACATTTAAGAATGTTGAATGGTACAGTGGACTATTTGTGCGGAAGAGGGAGGTAACGTGGGTTTCTACTGTAGCGAGACGGACTTTGTATAACCAAAGTTTCTCAATGATACACAAAAACGAGACGTCTTGTTGTATAGCCTACAGAGGTGAAGTTAGCAGCCAAGAAATCCGTCTAATTACATGATCGTAAGTTGTTGACAATCGTGCTGAGCTGTGAGGTGGAGGCAACTTCGATCTGAGTCTTAAACTTCATTAGCCGGCTTACACCAGAAGCAGTGTTGCCAATTACAACGCGCTGTACAGCAATGCCGTAGCAAGGCTGCCAATTACCCTGCACAAGCTCTTTCTTGTATTCTCTAATCACGACCCCCCGCCCACAACCTTCTATCGTCCTTGAACCTTCTAATTAGACTTCTAGATTTCTCTTCTCGGAATCGCTTCTTTTCTTAAAGCAATTTGCATTTTTATAACAATGTCGTTTGTTAGTTTGCATTTCAAACCTTTCATTCGTTCCGCAGCCATTAGGAGAATTATTAGGAAAACTGGTATTCACGTTTAACATACATACGAGTAATGCCTCAAACGGTGGTTATTCATTTTTACTCGTCACATATTCTTTGTATGACCATATTAGTATAACTACAATAGTTTCGGAACTTTTAAATGTAAGAAAATGCACATTATATTTGTTTAACCGGTATAACCAATCCAGATTTTCAATGTATAGTTGGGTGCAGGATATTCTCTGTAAAATAATTTTGTTAATGTTGTCATATTTAGGGGTAATTATTTACCTTCGTTTAATATTTTAAATTAATAATTATACTGTGCTTCATAAACACAGTTTTAATCCCGCACCATGTACCTTGCCGATCTACTGGCATAGAGAACAGGGTACAATCATGACAAGCTACATTCTTAATAATACTATAATACTTCTTAATACAGTTGGCTATATTCTTAATACCTTTTCTAAAGGGTACAGTTTCTTATCTGGGCTACCTTGCTATCGAATTAGGAATCAAAATATCTTTATGTTCAACAATCGATATATCGATTAATTGTTTTGATTTAACGATCATAATTGTTTATTTACATTTTTCTTAACTTGGTAAATAAAAATGTAAGTCACTCGTGATTATGAATCTGATTTTGTGAATTTCAGTCATAACATAATGTTAGGAAAAACGCTTTGGAAAACAATTTTTTTAACGCAAAATTTGGTTTAGTCAAGATTTTAACTATTTTTTTAGTATTAATGTTGTGAACTATGATTTTTTAATTAGAGAAATAATCACTTCAACATCCAAAGACAACAGAAGAACTATCGCAGATGTAAGATTTATACCTTTGTATACAATTTCAAACTGGACGTTTCAGAAGTTTCCGTGTTTAATTTGATGACATGTTGTTTTAAAATGTAAACATTGAAACCTACGACGTCAATGGAGCGTCCGATGTTTTTTACCGATAAAATATATCGATTGAATAATCGTTATTTCTAATGTGATAGTAAGGTAGCCCAGAAGAAACTGTACTCTACAAACGTTGTGTAACGCCAAACATCTAACCTCGAGTTTTACAGAAGGAAATATCGTGGAACAAAACTAGGCCTACAGGGATATTCTCAAATATGCGCCGCGATAACTCAGATGATAAAATTTGTCCAAAGAAAGTGGCTGATCATAACAGCGTGTGGAGTCGAGTTGTCTGAATAATGCTAAAAGAGAGGGGTTGGAGGAGGAGGGTGGGATGAGAGGGGGGGTAGTGTTAGCATTACAATAAGACCAGGTGTGCGCAATGGGGTGGAATTCGCGGCACGGCACCAAGACCATCCTGAGCGCCGCGCTCACGCTCGTACAGTATACAGAATATCTTCGCTATACAGTAATTACATCGCCCAACAACTCACTGTTTTCAGAAAATTGTAACTAGATGTCTTTATTTTGTTATTTTTGTTGCAATATCAATTGGAACAGATTAGTCAGTCAAAAGACTTATCCAAACGCTGTTCAGAGGACACGTGACATCGTTCACAAAAATTATAATCGCCACGTTAGCTAGATAGTATTCTTTTCCAAACGTAAATTCATCTATTTTAACCTGGAGAACATTCTATCGTGCACATTGTTGCTATTTATCCTTGTTAGTATTCTGACTGCTTAGCCTGGATACCGTTGTTATTGTTTGCCTTTGAGAATATTGTTAATTTTAACGTGATGTATCTGTTAATTAATCCTTTTGGCCTGATGACTCTTGTGCTTGGATTGCCTTGTAATTTCAAGATGTTTGGGCTTAGAAGGCACGTGCAAGTGTTTCTGATTTATTATATCGAGCTTATATGTTCGCTAATCGGTTTTCTATTAAGTTCGCAATTAGCAGTAATGCGTCTATGCCACTCTGGTATTTTACGGATTCAGTAATTCTATTTGAAATTCTTATTTCCCATGGATATTTTTGATTTACTCAGGCACATAATGAGGTAATATGATGTACGAAGGAGATATATTATGCTACTGTAACTTCACTCAGATTAGATTAAATTATTTGAAATGGCGACCATACCACAAGGTAGGTATTTTAAGCCAAGTATGAATAAGGATTGAATGTAAGATGATTGTGGCGCGATCTTGTAGTCTTGTTACTGACTAAGGCTGACATGTTACTTAGACAGTACTGTTAATTAATAGCCCAACAGCCGATGGCAAATAAGGGACCTACAGTTTAACGTGGAATCCGAACCACGACCTCTGAATTACGAATTGGTCTAATTATGATGATGGTCTTTGCGGATTAATGTAGTATTTAATAGTGCGGACGTTAATCCACACAACAGAACACCACACCCACCGACCATCTCTCACAACTATCCACAATTCGTCACCTCCAAGTAGCTGGATTACAGGATGACGCCACCGTCCCAGTCAAAGTGTTAAGCTATGCCTATTTCTTCAAACCGCTGTAACAGCCTCAACCTCTAATTCAGCCACTGCTGATTTTTTTGAACATCGTAATGTCTTAAATCTTTAGAAATAATATTAGAGTTTTTTATATACATTACAAAGCAATGGCTTGTAATTGGAATAATAATATTTCTTCATTATTTTTACATTTTATAGCCCAGATAAGCTGAAATGGGTCTTTCATCCCACCACCCAGTCACACAGCTATTGAAAAATATTATTTTTTACCACACTCTAAACCCTTTCCAATGCATACTGATTTGAACATTGTGTTTTGACTCGAATGAATATCAGAATATACGTACGGACATCTCCACGATGTCAATAACATAGGTTTAATTATTGAGAGTTATAAGGCTCATGAATTGTGTTTTACAAATACGCGTGCTTTCTTGACGAAAATATTATGTTTTACTCAATAATGATTTTGCCTCATTCACGTAAAACCTAATATAAAATGTATATGCCTGTTAAGATAATTATGACTTTGAGACTTCCATAATGTTGGCCCAAGGAATTAACGTGGCGCGTACACTGCTCAGTAGGCCTATCGGTGAATGGACCATTGTTTGTCACGTGTCATAGTGTAGTGTGTTCGACAATGGGATATGCCGCCGAGGAAGCGCTACCCCGTATACACTTTTGTTTACTTCACGGCTACAGTATTGTTCCATAGTCGCGGCCCAGGTCGTCTTCTGCGACGCGTCTTTTCACTGTTTACCTATTCGACATCTTCTCCGGCTTATTGTTCGATTCCCACCAAACCGAACGGCATTGTCTCCAATCGTAACCGAAACAAAAATCACATCTTTTGTTCCATTTGTCGGAGGCGTAAGCGCGTCGAGAATTTTTAAAAGCCACCTAAAATGTCAATAGAGGTGTTGCCGCGCGAAAAAGACAAAACCCCAGTCTAGGATATTATATGAACTGCACCGCTTCGTTTTGAAAAATAGAGAGAATAACGACCGCGCTATTACCACTCGCACACAATGGCCGAGGAGGGAGCTCTATAGAGAGGATATTTTTTATGCCGTCGATGTCTGTTGCGACGGGCTTTAATAAATAAAATAAATGCATGATATTAGAGGCAAAAAGGACATGACAATATCATTTGCTGCAGTTTTACAGGTTTTAACTTTTATTGTGGCTTAGTAATTTAAAATAAAATCTTTGATTTGAATATGCATCTATAAATATCGTCATGCCAGAAAACCGCGGCATATTTTATTAACCTAGGTTTATGCCTAGGTTATAAAAATATAGAATTGAAAACTTTATTGGTCCAAAGCTACGGAGACACATCTTCGTAAAGAGGATAACCTGTTTATCACCTATCCTTTACTGTCGTTATAATGCCCCCACGAACCAACTCGCTAGTACCTACACCATAACCTAGCACAGTGTTCATTACATAGCGCTAACTGTATCAGGTTCGATTCTGTAATACCATTCCTTGTCATGATTTGCATTAATCGCTTACAATGGATCGGTTTCGTTGTCAAGCTATCTGGCTGCATAGAATTATTATACAAAAATGTAATAACAGTTGTATACAATAGTTTTTAAAATTCATGATAGCGTTGGTTATTACTTATTAAATTAACAATTAGTTGAACTTTTCCAACGCATCTTGTGTTTAAAATCTACACAACGACTGACGCTTTTTAAATAGTGTAGATTTTAAACACAAGACGCGTCGGAAAAGTCCAACTAATTGTTAATTTAATACAATAGTTGTTAACCTTGTTCATTACCAACAACCCTACAACTAAATATTTCCTAGTAACTAAATACACCAGTATTCAATTAATTCCTAAAATTTTTACCATTTCCCTCCTAGTGAAGAAAAATCAAAAACGTCCCTACACCTGAACCCGGCTGCGGATCGGTATAGGGCAATACTGAGGATTTGTTGGTATTGATGATTTTATATCGGCAGTGCGAATGTTTTTAGTTATTTTTATAATATTCCTTGCAAAGATTATTTCAATACCAGGTAAATATCTTGTTTATAACTTGTGTAATAACTATTGTTAGTATAGATTATTTGAACACAATCAAAATATGTTGTGTGCTGTTTTGACATGGATAGGTCTTAGTTCTGGGCGCTGTTGTTAACTTGTTAGACTGAAATTTTAAACGGAAGTGACGACATACGATTAAAAGGACAGCTGTTTAGAGGAACTGAAAACATTCTTTTATTGATGATCTATGCTATTTCCCAAAGGGAAGTACCGGTACTCGTGTTATGACAATGTACATTTAAAATACTCATTGGTTATTTACTTAGCGATTAGTCCAATGCAAGTTTAGTGAAGTTTTGTAGGATAGGCCCTAAATGAGTTAAACTTTTACTATTATATTTAATGTGATAGTATCACACCTCTAAGTTGTACACCTCTTTTATCTCACTCATTACATCAACATTTTATAAATTATAAAGTTGTTCGTTACATGTATTAGATTAGATTATTGAAATGGTGACCATATTACAAGGTAGGTATTTTAAGCCAAGTATGATTGAGAATTGAGTGTAAGATGATTGTGGCGCGATCTTGTAGTCTTGTTACTGACTAAGGCTGAGGCTAAGGCTAAGACTTGTTAATGTTCCTTAGAAGGACTGTTAATTAATAGCTCAACAGCCGATGGCAACTTAAGGGACATACAGTTTAACGTGGAATCCGAACCACGACCTCTGAATTACGAATTTGTCTAATTATGTGGATGGTCTTTGCGGATTTACGCAGTATTCAATAGTGCGGATGTTAATCCACACAAGAGAACACTACACCCACCGACCATCGCTCACAACTATCCACAACTCGTGACCTCCAAGTAGCTGGATTACAGGACGTCGCCAGTGACGTCACCGTCCCAGTCGTATAGTTAAATATTTGTATAGTTAAATCAAAGATACAAATGTATGTAACTCATCCTTTGGTACGAAATAAAATAATGATGATGAATATTAATGTAAACAAAATTATTGCTCGAATAAAAATGATTTAAATACATTTTATATATAAAACTAATAAAAAGTTATTATTTGATCAATGACATGATTTATTCTAGAGAAATTATCCAATCCAAAGTCTCCAAACATTTCTCATACTTAAGCCTTTCGGAAACCTTTCTAGTATAGGCTAAAACAGAACGGTTTATACACACTGTATTACATAATTTACTATGATCTAAGTATATTGCAAATCCAATACAACTATAATACACCTACTAGGCCTATACCTGTTTTGCGAGGTTATTGTAGTGACAGCTGATTGTTTAGTTATTTAGCTGTCACATATTTTCATGTTTTTTTACTTTGTACTTTTACTTTTTTACAATTAATTATTTATTTCTGGTTTAATTTTACATTATATACAGAATTTATAAAATTATTATTTACATAACACAGTACTTACAATTGTGGGCTCGCTTTAAATGAGAGTCACCCGGGAACGAATTTAAAAATATATATAACAAGTATTTAAATTTATAAAATAAAAATAATAACAAATTACAAGAAAAAAATAACTAAATAAATATAAATTCATTTAACGAAAATTGAGTCAGCCTTAATGATATCTTGAGGAGTCGAGTCCTCAGCTGTCGGTTGGCCAACATTAAGGCTTTAAGGCTTACAGCACCGGGTACAACATGAAGTACTCCTTAATTTGAATAAAGATTATTGAATATTCACTACATAATAGTTTGTGTTCCTTTATTCGGTAACGCTACAGTTGTTTTTCAGAGATCAAGTAAACTGGATATAATGGTTTTTAATTTGATTTTAAAAATATATTATTTGTTTTTAATTTCTTTTAAATTTAAGTCTTTTCAGCATTGTTTAATACTTCAAAATTTTAAACATTTATGAGGATTGAATTGAAGTTAAAATCATACAAGATAATAAGTAGGCATACTCAAAAAAATGATTATATTTACTTCCCTGTGGGAAATAGGTTAGATCATGGATATGTCAAAGGAAATGGTATCGGTTAATCTAAACAGCTGTTCTTATTTTTTCTATGTCGTCACTATTTCAAATTTTGGTCTCGTAAATTGCCAACACCCCCACCCCTGATCTAAAACATATCCAAAAGTTTCAATGGTTTGAAATGACCCCACTGTCTGGCTTAGATAATTCAAAAACGTAAATTTTTATTTAGGTATAATAATTATTTCTTTATAATAATTTATATATTGAAAAACCCGTTAACCGATAAAGGTTTGTGATTTAAAATTTGGTTAATTGACAAATTATTGAAGTACATATTTATAAGTCGTTCTCAAGCGGCTGAAAATAACGTTACAGCCACGAGGAGCAGCGAGCTGGGCTGGCCTTGGCAAGGGCGGGATTTACATCAGAATACGCGGCACCTGTGGCGTAGGTACATACGGCCCATTGTGTTATGCGAGCGAACGCAAAAACACACGACAATGGACCGTATGACCCGCGGTCATTTATTTAGGGCCGAGTTACAACATTTTTATTGCCCGGCGCGGCGCCGGATATGCCCCTTGCCCCCTGGACGCGGACTTCCGGTCTGCTTACACTACCCTCCCTCCTTGGCGCACTTTTTCATTACTCGACTGGGGTTGAGATATTTTAATTCCACCCTTTCCCAGGTGGCACGCCGGATTTTAGGACTGGATTAACTCCAGTAGTTGATTAAGTATTTCAAATAGCTTTAAATTTGATTAATACGAAAATTAGTAGTTTACCAGTTTATTGCCATGACTGAACCCCGAACATAGACTAATGCATGCCTTGATAAATGTTACTAAAATAAATACAAAATTCAAATTATGACCCAGGTTTAAAAATTGTAAGACTCGTGTATGCATTGTGTTACAAATTTGTTGGATAAAACATATTACTGTAAACCGTTATATATCAGGTTATATTGTTAAGTATGTCAAGTATTTGTATTTTTTTATTTCAAGTATGCGACAGAGGTGGTATCTTTCTTTAACTACCTGAATCAAAAGAACTCATAAACGTCGAGTAGGCCTATAACAATTAATTGCTTTACTTGGTAACCTCCATCGTTCTCAGGTGTGTCACACAAACAACAAAAGGATCCCAAGGTTGTACAGAATGTTTACATCTTCACAACCCCTCGGAGTGTTTGGTTAGGACCACATTTTTGAGGATGAAACAGAGCCCAGACAGACAGATTTGTCATAGCGTCGAGTGGTTGTTGTTTGCCGGGCGGATCACGGCAGCTACCACAACGCCATCTCGCGTCCGCATCGGTAACCGCCCGATGTCATGCAAGCTTTAGTTTTAGAATACTCTTCATGTAGAACAAAAATGCTCAATTTTTCATGCAAGAACATGTATTTATAAATATGTGGTCCACATTGTTAGAATAACAGTATTTTCCAAAATATTTTTCGTAGATGGTATCAAAGGTCTGGTGCGATAAATTCTGGAATATATTAGGAAATAGGAATATATATGGATATTTTAGGAAAATAAGAATCTACTGTGAACTGTTTATTGTTAAATATGCCCTAATGTCGTATTAATCATACATTGAACGTGACATGTCGAACACTTGTTTGATCACATTTCTACGAAAAAACATGTTTTACTCGTACTAAGAAAAATTGTATTTATACAGTAATTAGATGCTTGCTTCTTTGGTTTGCTCAATGGTTCAAGTATAAAAGCTGCTGTTTATACCTTAAGACAACATATGTTGGAATCTAAAACAAAATTAATTCAGTTTAACATGGGAACTTTGAAGGTATAGGGTATAGAGTTTTGGGAAATCGACTAAAAAACTATATGACTTTTCTATTTTCGGTTTAAAGAATATATATCCATAGTTTCAGCTATCTAGCAAGTCGGGACGTGGGAGAATTAGTGATGAGTGAGAGAGGCCTTTGACGCTTACATATACACGCGTCTCTGTAACACGCGTCTTTGTATACACCAATACTTAAATTTTTGTACTAAACTCTAATTTTTCAGTTTATAGCTTTTGTAATTAACTTATTTTAATTTTAGTTATCCCATGTAATATAAATTGAAAACTTTCCCTGAGGTTTAACTTAACAAGACCGAAGATTCAATAGAATTGGATAAAAAAATAAATTTAACATAAAAATACAGTATAGGGATTCATGTTTTGAAGGGCGCTCATTGGCAGAAAACCATGACGACACATGGGACATGGGGCTGATGACATGGCCATGTAAAAAATCCGATTTTAATCAGGCGGGGCAGCCGAATTGGAACACATTTTTTTTAGCTCTGGCAAAGTGTTGAATTGGAACACTCATTAGTGAGAATTAAGAAGGGCCGACTAGGAGCCTCCGAGAACGTTCAAATGGCACAGCTACACGGCCAGGTAGCGACCTCAAAATGAGAGAAAAGGGCATTTTGAATTCCCAGGTAACCCTCGTACATAAGATTTCAGGAAATAAGATGTTATGGAGGTGTAAGTCCAGAGTGATCATATCTCAGAACCCAATCAAACACAGTTTTATATTTCTTAATGCTAGGATTATTTCTTAACTGTTGGTTGATTCGGCCGGGCACCCTGTATGTATAAAATAAGAAGTTTTTACGGCTTGTACTTAGTTTTTCTGAATGATTAACTATTATAATAAATGTAATAGTTTCCTTGTGTTTAAACCCAGGCTCAGTAGAGTCAATTACATCCATATATTTGAAAAGGAACTCCGCAATGCTTGAGAGCAAATCCCCTAAAGGATTTCATGAGGATCAAAGTAAGTAGGATATCAAATTACGATATGATTTTTTTATGATTTTTATACATTCTTAGGAATAATTCCTAAATAAAACCCACCCTCGTTGTGAAACCACACAAGCAGCAAAACAGCCTGAATAAAAATGTAAGTATAAGGGGGAACCACCATTTATTTCAAAAGTCAAACCACACTTTGTGAAATTTGCAAACCGGATCCCCACGGAAATATTACATCCAACTCCACTTTGAGGGCAAGGCGAGCGGCGGAGGGGGTTAGTGGGTAATAAAACGGAGACAAAACTATGCGGCAAGACATATTGCGGGCAAAACACGGCCGCGGAATGCGGGGGGGCATGTGTTTTATTAAAAGTGATACCATTAGTCTTGGAGGGGTTAAAAATCGGAGCGGTTATGCCGAATGGAGCGCGGGCATTCCATTGGGCAATAAAAGCTACCGTAAGTGGTCGAACAAATGCCCCCCCACCCCCACCCCCACTCACCCCTGGTGGTCTCTCCGATAAATTGGGTTCAATTAGAGAATAGGTTGTGACCACTAGAATGAATCGGAAGCTCGTGTAACCCTTCCTTATCGACCAGGTCATTGTGTCGGATAAGGTAAAATATGAGAGTCGGGGACAAATACCCCAGATAACCGACCCCCTGTTTGTGTATGGCCCGGGCGTTCTTCATGTTTTCCATATCGTGGCCTCAGGGAATTTCCCTGATAACGAGGTACATAGTCATGAGGCATTCAGATTAGAAGTCTGAATATTATACCATTCAGTGCGTTTTTAGTTCTTAATACAACAATATAAGCTCACAATGCATTGTTCTATAATCTACAATATGTATAAACCATGTTTAACCATGTTCAATTCATTCATACATTTTAATTATTTTTTTAATGCAAACGCTGATAAAACTGGCTTAATAAAAGAAAAATATTATTATCATCATACGTATTATCATTTATATTAAACTATTTCAAAACAATCTCGTATCAATCTAAATGCAATCCCATCAACATAATTTAAAAGACTGCCAGACCATTTAAGTTATATTATTCGCAATAAAAACCCAAATATCTAGAAGTGAAGGTTCTTTTGGAAAGCCTCGGATTAAATTATCCGCCTGATTGTAGCAGGCGTAAGGAGAGCGGTAGATTGTAAGGGTTATCATTAATCGCACAACGAGCTGAGGCCGCAGGCGCTGGCGATACAGAGGATCCGGCCCAGAGGACCAAACCCTGTGCCAGGGCCGCAATACTAACGAGACATGTTTATAAAGGCATTCACACCTCGTCATTAAAATCGTGATTATACGGAGGTTAACGAAGGCGTTACTGTACGTTACGGAAACGACAACGGGGTAAACAAAGTAGCGCGCAACAAGGTCATTCAGCGTTTTACCCCTAATGAAGCGTGCGGCGCGATTGTGGTGGAGTGCGCCATTGAGCGCGAGTGCCCGCTGAAAAGATTCCGTCCATCGCGAGCGCGAATCGTGATTATTTTTAATGAACCCGAAACCGAACCGAACAGAGTCTGAAGCGAAGGATGCGGGGGCAGTAATTGGAGCCGAGATCGCCACTATCCACTAATTAAGACCGCCCTAACTAGGCACTAGAGCAAAGACTCGCTCCTAATTGCGGTCACGATTAAGCGGTTTTTCTCATCTCGCTATTAATTAATTTTAAACAAGACCGCGAGACGGACGCGTGGACGTGCTTTATCCCACTTTGAGGACAAAACATGTTATGAAACCTGCGTCTCGCGCCGAGTGTTTGCGGCGTCCACAAAGGTGTAATGCAATTATGGGGACACATTCATTACCCCGTTTTCTTCACCTTTGGTCTCAATTCAATTTTTGTTTCCTACCTTTACTGAGTTTTCCTGAAGTGGTTGGCTTGAGAACGCACAAGCCATAGACTCGCATACGTCTATAATGTGTATAAGCTGCTTTCAACTGATGTCAAACGAACTGCTTTCATTGGGCAATGCGTCCTGATGTATCGCGAGGAACCCATAATTAGATGCTGACAATGAGACATGAGAATATGACATAGTGTATAGCCTATCAAATTGAAGCTATTGAGGACAATACAGTATTAAAGAAGTTTTATAATCCTTGGCCAACTATAAGCCTTGGACAACTCTCAAGCGATTAAAGAATTAAATACTATGAAAATTGTGTTCATTCACATCTTAAATCTTAGCTTATTCATCACAATGTTTATTTGATTTAGTAAAAAATAACCTACTATCTCAGTCTCTTGAAAGTTAATAAATATATTACAATTTTTCTTCAGATCTTAGACACAGTTTGAATTCTTAATCTTAAATTATTTTTCAATAAATTTATAAACATAATTATATATTATTAAGAATCATTAGGTTACATATATGTGTGTTACGCATCATTTCTCACATTGTGGTGCATAAAAAAGGCAATACATATCTGTATATATATATATAATTACCAGTATAAAGACGTCACTTGATCTTGACATCTCAAAAAGTCTAAACTTGTTGTGGCCTCTAATAAAGTCTGATATAAAGCCATATTTTGGATGGAAAAATTTCCATTTATAAATTAACAGCAAACTTATTCGCGTGAGAAAATAACAAATTTGGAGCTTTCCTTGTAATAAATGGTTGTTTTCGAACCTAATAACCCCTAACGCGCGGAGCCCCGCTGGGGACTAACGGTAGCCGAGGCGGCATCCCTGTGTTTTGCTGCTTCCTGATTAATTATGTTCCTCGGGCCAGGGCCAGGGGGGTGGTCGGCGGTCGTCTCCCCTGAGGGTGGGGTCCAGGTGTGATCGGCAGCTGGACTAAAGCGAAATATTTTGCACCTGTGGATCCCTCCTAGGTTCTGCTTGGCGAGTGGGTATTGAACTTAAATAATAAATCTGACTATGTATTTTATGTAGGCTTCAAGCAGTCAATATTATTTGAATTGATCTCCTATTCTATAAATGAAGTAGAGAAGTCGCAATGGAGAGATAAAAAGGCGTAGGCCTATTCATTTACATAGAAATTTTACTGAATCTCTGATAATAAATTGACGTATAACATATTTCAAATATATCAAATATATACATTTGATTTATTTTATATAAATATATATACAAGAAGTGATTTTTTACACGCTTTATACTTAAGCCATACGTTTGTGACTGACTGTAGACTCAATATGACTGGCAATCCCACACGTCTGACCTTGTGGAACCATTGCATGCCGCGGTAAACTGTGAAGTCCCGCCCCTATAGAACCAGTGCATGCGTCGGTAAACTGTGAAGTCCCGCCCCTATAGAACCAGTGCATGCCACGGTACCCGGTGTCCACGTCCTAGCAGTCCTGTCACGTCTCATCCCAGCAGAACCATTGTATGCCACGGTACCCGGTGTCCACGTCCTAGCAGTCCTGTCACGTCACATCCCAGCAGAACCATTGTATGCCACGGTACCCGGTGTCCACGTCCTAGCAGTCCTGTCACGTCTCATCCCAGCAGAACCATTGTATGCCACGGTACCCGGTGTCCACGTCCCAGTAATCCTGTCACGTCCTACCCCTGCACGTGCGCCTTGGTACCGTCTCGACTCGGAACTTTAGACTTATAAATCTCCGTAATTAGCAATCAGCTTCTCTTCAGGTGGGGATGATACCATTAAGAGACAAAGCCGTTAGCCATTTGGGACAAATTATTCCAGATAATTAACTACGTCTCGACTTATTCTCGGCTGTTCTTACTTTTCCCGCCCCCGCTCCGGGCGCCAAATTATTAGCGGCTGTAATTAAGGGCGTTAAAAGTTGGAGGTAAGGCGAGTCGGTCTCCTATCATTAGAAGTTCGCCATCTACAGGCTCCAGGAAGAGTGTAGTTGAGCAAACTGGGCGATTTATTTATGGCAGGAAACTTTAGGGGCAGCAATCCTGGTTTAACCCCTTACACTCGAGCCTTTAGTTTTTCTCTTGTATCATTTGATTCTCTCGGTTATTATATGGCTGACCAATCATGTAAAATGAATAGAAAATTATCTAATTAACCGTATTACATTTTACATTTAGTTAAATCGGTAAATCGGTTAATACATTAGTAATATTAATATGGGTTTGATGCTGTAAACTAAATGAATATGTTGGTATTGTTGAATTGTATATGGTAAGATATTTTTATATTTGTGTTAATTATTAAAATACTATAGGTTTTTAACACAACGATATAATAAATAAAATAATGATCTGAAAGCTACCCGTATCACATATAAAGGATACAATAGGAATATATCTTTAGGGCTAGATATAGACTAGAAATTATTGTATATTAATTTATAGTATCCCTTGCTATATTACAAAAATATTTTTTTCTTCCCACCCAAACTTTAATTTTGTTGCGGATGCAAAGGCGTAACCTTTACTTTAGCTAGTTACAATACTTTCCAACTCAAGTAGAGGAAGGATATCTTGTAATGTGACAAGCTGGAAAAATTATAAGGAAACGAGTAACAGTTCAGCATTCGAGTAACACTATTGCGGATAATCAGCGGCGTCGCTAACTAGCTTGTTCCTCACAGTAACAGCCTTCAATGGCACATCAAAGCCGAGCCTTCAGTAAACGAGTAACAGTTCAGCATTCGAGTAACACTATTGCGGATAATCAGCGGCGTCGCTAACTAGCTTGTTCCTCACAGTAACAGCCTTCAATGGCACATCAAAGCCGAGCCTTCAGTAAACGAGTAACAGTTCAGCATTCGAGTAACACTATTGCGGATAATCAGCGGCGTCGCTAACTAGCTTGTTCCTCACAGTAACAGCCTTCAATGGCACATCAAAGCCGAGCCTTCAGTAAACGAGTAACAGTTCAGCATTCGAGTAGCACTACTGCGGATGATCAGAGGCGTCGCTAACTAGCTTGTTCCTCACAGTAACAGCCTTCAATGGCACATCAAAGCCGAGCCTTCAGTAAACGAGTAACAGTTCAGCATTCGAGTAGCACTACTGCGGATGATCAGAGGCGTCGCTAACTAGCTTGTTCCTCACAGTAACAGCCTTCAATGGCACATCAAAGCCGAGCCTTCAGTAAACGAGTAACAGTTCAGCATTCGAGTAGCACTACTGCGGATGATCAGAGGCGTCGCTAACTAGCTTGTTCCTCACAGTAACAGCCTTCAATGGCACATCAAAGCCGAGCCTTCAGTAAACGAGTAACAGTTCAGCATTCGAGTAGCACTACTGCGGATGATCAGAGGCGTCGCTAACTAGCTTGTTCCTCACAGTAACAGCCTTCAATGGCACATCAAAGCCGAGCCTTCAGTAAACGAGTAACAGTTCAGCATTCGAGTAGCACTACTGCGGATGATCAGAGGCGTCGCTAACTAGCTTGTTCCCTCACAGTAACAGCCTTCAATGGCACACCAAAGTCTTCAGTAAACAAGTATCAGTTCAGCATTAGAGTAACACTATTGCGGATGATCAGAGGCGTCGCTAACTAGCTTGTTCCCTCACAGTAACAGCCTTCAATGGCACATCAAAGCCGAGCCTTTAGTAAACGAGTAACAGTTCAGCATTCGAGTAGCACTACTGCGGATGTTCAGTGGCGTCGCTAACTAGCTTATTCCCTCACAGTAACAGCCTCAATGGCACATCAAAGCCGAGCCTTTAGTAAACGAGTAACAGTTCAGCATTCGAGTAGCACTACTGCGAATGTTCAGTGGCGTCGCTAACTAGCTTGTTCCCTCACAGTAACAGCCTCAATGGCACATCAAAGCCGAGCCTTCAGTAAACGAGTAACAGTTCAGCATTCGAGTAGCACTACTGCGAATGTTCAGTGGCGTCGCTAACTAGCTTGTTCCCTCACAGTAACAGCCTCAATGGCACATCAAAGCCGAGCCTTCATTAAACGTACTCAAAGGATTTCTTTCCCATCCAGTTGTAATGTTGGAACATTATTTGCGCCTTGAGTAGCTTGCAGCATTGTCCGAATGCGTCAATCCGGTGAAACTGTGATCCTGCCTTACACCGGGCAGTTTAACACGTCAGGCACTGTTTCCAGATTCGAATGGTAAATAGTTTATATAATATTAATAGGTATAAATGTAATAGAATATCATATCAAGTAATTCATAAATTAATGGACATTCACTGAAAACGCCGATTGTTTGGGGGTGGTTCTGCTCAAAATTAATTTTAATTAATCAACAATAATTTAATTTAATGTTTTCAAATTTATTTTTTTTATTTATTAAATACTAGCTAAAGTACCCGTTCTTCGCACGGGTAAAAAACTCTGGTATAGGTACTGATAAATTTAAATTATTGGTAATTATTTTTTATTGTTAACAGAATGACGTAACACGAGTATTTTAACTAATAATTCGATCACTAATTTACATCCAGCACGTTATCTGTTAAATGAACTTTCTTGCTTCTTCTTCCCGAAATGTCAAAATGTAGTGTAAACAGATGTTGACATTAGAAAATGTTAACATTGAAACCTAGGACGGTCACGGCAGCTCTTTATTCTTCATCCCGATCTGTCAAATTTTAGTGTTCACAGCTGTTGCCATTCAAGTAATTTTATGATTTCATTCTTTGAAAATGTAAACATTGAAACTTAGGACGTTCACAGGGCGTAGCCCGAGGGGATTTTGAGGAAATGATAATGCCTATGTGTTGCATGAGGTTGAGATCTACTTTGTGTAAAATTTCAAACCGGTCGGTTCAGTATATTTCACGTTTACTTGCCACAACAAACAAACATACAGACACCACCTCTTCTTTTTAATATTACTAGCCAAAGTACCCGTTCTTCGCACGGGTTAAAAAGGCTGAAAGGTGCAGGCTCTACTGATACGTTTAAGTTATTGTTAATTAATTCTTCATTGTTAACAAAATGACAAAACACGAGTGTCTACAACATTTCAAAGTAACATCTGTCAAATATTGGGAGAGGATAAGGATTAATGTAGACAGTCGTCGGAAAAAACTTAAAATCTACCATTCAACTATTTCAAATAATTCACTAATTTCGATCCAGCAGTTTATCTGAAAAATCAACTTTTTTCTTCTTCTTACCGAACTGTCAAAATATAGTGGAAACGGATGTTGTCATTAGAAAATGTAAACATTGAAACCTAGGACGGTCACGGCAGCTCTTTCTTCTTCTTCTTCCCGAACTGTCAAATTTTAGTGTTCACAGCTGTTGACATTCAAGTAATTTTATGTTTTCATTCTCTAAAAATGTAAACATTGAAACTTAGGACGTTCACAGGGCGTGGCCCGAGAGGATTTTAAGGAAATGAGTATGCCTATGTGTTGCATGAGTGCAAGATCTACCTTTGTGTAAAATTTCAAACTGTTTGGTTCAGTATTTTTTGCGTTTACTTGCCACAACAAACCCACAAACAAACATACAGACACCACCTCTTGTTTATAATATTATATATAGATTTACAATGCTATAGAACAGGTTTCGTTTCGTCTATCTTGTTTATTTTACTTCAATAAAACGTTTCTAATATGTTGTCATTTTGTATACGTTGAGAAATAAAAAAATACAGTGGAACCTCCATAAATCGAACATCATTAATTAGAAATCCTCGGTAATTCTAATTTTTGTTATTCCCTGTGAACTACCCCTATCTTTGCAATGTTAATTTTACCTCTAAAGATCCAACAGTTCACGAGATATACTTTGATAATTCGAATTTTTCGCCGTTAAAATACCTCTGTAATTAGAATTCGTGCTCCAAAACCTCTGTAATTCGAAATGATGCAATCGCTGCACCTCTATAATTCGAGGTAAAGTAGGTAACGTAAAAAAGCCCTTGATTTTTCGAAATCGAATTAAATTAGTTATGATTGAAAACGTCGATATTTTACTGCTTTTCCGCTTAGACAGGATATTTCAGTCGAGCGTGGGATCGATTTAAAAGTAGCCGTACTCCAGTTGTTAGTATAAGGTTTGATTTGTTTTAAATTTATTCGTTGTCAAGTGAGTGCGTTTTCGTTTTCAGCCAGTATGGCAAAACGGGTGTTGAGGCACTTACCTACGAGGAAAGGGTAAAAGTTATTCTAAGTCTAAAACCTGCCCACTGAAAATGGTCATTAGTAAAATTATTAGATCAATAAAGAAGGAACA
Source organism: Nephotettix cincticeps (assembly GCA_023375725.1). Classification (NCBI taxonomy): domain Eukaryota; kingdom Metazoa; phylum Arthropoda; class Insecta; order Hemiptera; family Cicadellidae; genus Nephotettix; species Nephotettix cincticeps. The sequence goes on from CM041786.1 coordinate 39,949,611, forward strand.
TAAATTAAACTAAATATTTACATTATTAAATTATATTATGTAGGCCTATTTGTTTATTACTGTAATAACTATTACAATCTGTAATTAATATTGATGCACAATGTACAAAACACGTTATTTTGAAGCTACCAAAACTCTTGACTATTCATTGCTCGCACTGAATTGAACTTCTATAAATCGAACGGGAAAATCAACCTTGATAAATCGAACCTCTTTTATTTGAAATACTTGATAATTAATTCCCCGTTCCCCTTAGGATTCGATTTGTTGAGGTTCCGCTGTATCTCAACCAAATAACATAGACTAATTATAAAAAATGGCATGGTATTTTCTTTAAAACTGCTTCCTTGATTGCAATGGCTCATGTCTCTGCCTCTGTCGCAACCCCGCGATGCAAGGGGTCGCCCCCCGGGTACTCGCCCCATCTGCCGCTGCCTCGAACGTTACCGGATGGGGACGGGAACGGGGAGCTCCCCTTCAATCTGGCCAGGTGTGCACCTCGGCCTCTCCTCTCAATAAACGGTTTTCGGTCTTGTTTTTTGCCCTGGATGTTCACACACACACACACACACACACACACCGCTGGTGGAGGGGCGGGGGGAGCACCGCCCACCCCTCCGAGGCCAGTCTACCATGCTGTAATGCCGCTAACCAACCGTGTGTTTGCCGTATTGAATATTCCCGTCACCAATTACCCTACTTGGCCCCTGATGTGGATTCTCAATAATATATGCAAATATGAGTAAAGAATGAGATTTCTCCATGGTTTTCCGCATTAAAAATTGAGGAGGAAAGAAAGTTGTCAACTTAAATTACATAATTTCCTTTTATGCAAATGCAGTTATCAGGCGCCGGTATACCGAATAACCTGACAACAGTATAGATTATCGGCTGATAACGTCATGACTCTTGTGGCGTGTTTTTGAAATTATCAAACTATATGACAATTCCTATATATTTCCCACTCCTCTAATTATATTTCCCCATATACATACACACACACACACACACACACACATATATATATATATATATATATAATATTATATAGAAGAGGTGGTTTCTGTATGTTTGTTTGTGGGTTTGTTGTGGAAAGTAAATGCGAAAAATACTGAACCGACCGGTTTGAAATTTTACACAAAGGTAGATCTTAAAATCATGCAACACATAGGCATACTCATTTCCTTAAAATCCTCTCGGGCTACGCCCTGTGAACGTCCTAAGTTTCAATGAATGTTCACATTTTTAGAGAATGAAAACATAAAATTACTTGAATGTCAACAGCTAAGAACACTAAAATTTGACAGTTCGAGAAGCAGAAGACATGGTTGCTTTAAATACCCTGGGATTCAATGTTAACAGTTTTTAATGGCAACATCCGTTTACTTTACATTTTGACAGTTCGGGAAGAAGAAGAAATAAAGTTTATTTTTAGAGTTAAACTGCTGGATCGAAATTAATATTGCCGAAAGTGTTAGATTTTAAGTTTTCTCCCAATGACTGTCTCTATTACGTTAATCCTTATCCTCTACCAATATTTGACAGATGTTACTGTGTCATGTTTTATGTGTGTCAGTAAATTACTCGAGTTTTGTCATTTAGTAAACAACGAAGAATTAATTAACAAATTAATTAATTAGTTAATTAATTAATTAACAACTCTCTGCCTTTTTTACCCGTGCGAAGAACGGGTACTTTGGCTAGTATTTCTATATATCACTATATATTTCCCCCTAACCATATTTTCCATCCCAACAATTCCCATCCAATCAATATTATAATTTTCAAAGAAATTCGGCACTTTTTCGTTTATGATTTTATAGATGGAGGGGTAACTTGAAAATGGCTAAAATAGTTTTTAATCGTTAACATTTTTCGTAATTTTTTAAATTATTTTTTAATCTACAGGCCTACTGATACCTGATGGTCGTTTCCTGTGAACGAAACTCCTTCGTTATCACTAACCAATGGTCTCAAATGAATGGTAGGCCTACCCATGTGTTGTTGTTTATTCATAGCTTATATCACTTATGTTTATAAATTCTATTATATTTGATAAACATTTGAATATCAAACAGGTTGAGTACTAAACAAAATCATATATTATCTATATTATTTTGTATTGGTAATAAATATTTCTAACGAATTTTAACATGCATGAAAATTGTATCCACACTATTTAGTACAGCCCATACTAGCACGCGGAGTTCATTAAAATAGGCCTACTGCTTTTTGTTCTTAAAGCCTATTTAACATAATATTCTGAAAATACTGTAAAACTAAATTTAATAATAGTAAAAGATTTTTACATTTATTCCTAAATTAAGGTTTAACGATAAAACTTGAAACTGAATTAATCTTATCTACTTAAATCCAAGTGTACAAAACCTCTATTTTAAAGCTGATTAAATGTTTTTACTGTGATTTGAATGGCAGAAATAAAGTACTAACAGAAAGAATGAAAATAAAATTCAACTTTATGAATACCGTATTTTTTATTTATGATATTTTAGCTATAGCAAATAACAAAATAACAAAGATATTTTAAGAATATTTTTACATGGTTTAAATTAATTCAAATAAAAGTGATAACGTTTTAATTATTTTTAAACAAGGAAGAAAATATAGCTTGGGAATGTTATGTATCAGACTGAAACTGAAATAACTCGTGAGAGTAACATAATACTGTGTTGTACATTGTAGTATTTATGAGAAGAAAATATGGGTTATTTAAAATCCTTTTATATGAAATTGATCATATTCAAATGGAGTTATCACTATGGGTTAGTGATAAATAAGAAAAATAACAATACAGGTTCACTATCGGAATACACCTATCTGTTGGAAATACATACCAGACGCATAAGTAATCAACCACATCTATTATTGACGGGTTACGAGAGATCAAATTATATGGAAAAAAATATTGTATTATTTCCGACTCAGAATTCGCCCACTGCCCCCCCCCCAATGCACCTCACAATGCCCCCCTTGACCCAATAACACGGAAGGGCGCCACAATTTTCTTTACCGTATAGGACCTGTTGCACAAAGATGCACGTCTTATTGTGGCGGGCCCCTCGAATTATTTAAATGACAATAACGTTCAATCGGCTGGCGCTATTCAGTATTTTGAAAAGAGGTCGGTGGATGTGACTCGTGCTGAATGCCGGTCAGGTGGCTCAGACACCATCCACCAACCCTTGCTACAAGTGGCTTTGTCCGCTGTGGGGCAGTGACAATGTCGCGGCCGCTGAATAGCCGCCAGTGACGTCACACACAGTGTAACGTATGACGTCACCTTACACGACACTCATAGCAATACCAGCGTGATAGTCGTACCATGCAGAGTCTTTGGAGTGGAGTATTGAATACTAGTAGTACTGTATTTGTGTAGTTTGAGGAATTAAAATACGTGGGATTAAAATACAGTTACTTTTTGCCCCTTAGGAAATTGTCGCCCTTGCACGAAAAAGAGATCAGAAGGTGATTAGGTCATCAGTAATAGGTGTTTTATCGCAATGATGCAGTAAGACGAAAACTAGTTCTAGGGCAAAAGTGACATATTCTTCAATCTCGCTCGTTTTCCCACCAAGAGAGAAATATACTAGTAGTAATAGGAAATTAGACAGTAATTATCCTGTTTTCTTGTTATAAAATCAGATAATTCCTTGTTCAAACAGAAGTACGATTTTGTAATTAAATGTATTTTTCTTAAAAGAAAATGACAGATTACATTTTACATTTGTCTAAACGACCACCAAGCCTTAATACTTAACATGATCAACTTTATTTAACTTTAACTATCTTTTTATGAATATCGAATGAGGTAGTATGTAACGCTTATGGCGTTTAACATTGTGCTTATGGGACTATACTCCAATATGTCGTTTCTGATGATAAGTTATTCATGTAGATTGATCAAAAACAATACTATTACGTACAGTATTTATAACTCATAATATTTGGTTTATAAAGTATATGTGTAAAGAGTTCTTTCCCAACTTATTTAAATAACTCTTAAGGTGTACATAAATATATTTTGTACCATTATGATTCCAATATCAGGGTTAAGTGAATTACACGTTTATCCTAATCCTAATAAGATCCTAATAAGAATTATGTAAAATGTTTGAAAACCAGTAATAATAATAGACAAAGAGGTGGTGTTATAGACGCCGGAAAATGGGTTAAATTTTCCTCCCTATATAAAACGGATTAAACAATAAACAATTATTTAAAAAGTATATAAATAAACACTATCAGTGGACCTAAACATACTTTCTCTCTTAAGTAAATTAAAATACTACAACCTTTAATAAAACTATCATATTCTACTTTTAGCTATCATATCCTACGTTTATTTAAATGTCATTAAAAACCTTTGTTTCAAAATAGTCATCCAATTTCTTAAACTAATTACAAGAAAAGCCCGTTAAAAATTGTTATAATGTTTTAGGGACATTATTCTCCCTCGGTAATACCAAACCTTGTTTGGTAATTTGACCCTTGGTGTGTAGTACAGTACCAAGTTTGATGCAAAACGGCAGTGAAATAAGGAAGAAATTGATTTTTTAATGTCCTCCATAAGAATAACAATGATCTCAGACAGCGTATTGCGTTTACCATGGACAGTAAATTAATTTCGTAACTAATGATTCAAAATAGACTACTAATTTCTAAAGCTTTTCAAGCTGGAGATAATCAAAGTATACCATAAAGTACCATGGAGTCAAAGTATACCAAAGAACAATGATCTTATAATAGCTCATGCGTCACGGTTGTCTATAAAATACTCAACTAGCCCAGTTCTGAACAGAGCCAGTTTATGCTAAACCGTTACAAATACAAGCCATATAAACGGGATAGTATCATCATTACATACCTTATAATCTTGTTCGATCTTTTAGACATGCCCTAAACTCCGAACATTAGGAATATAAAATTAGTTGTAAATAAATTTCATTTTAAATAATTATAAAGGATGAACGACGTGTCACCATCACTTTTTATTCAAGTAAAACTGGGTTTATCCATCATAAGTATAGATAAGGTCGAAAATAAGTAGAACAACATTGTATTAATTAGGAATATGTAAAACTTTTTTTCAACTTAATTTCGAAATGTGTCATTCGCGCCGATCCTATTCCTATTCCTTTTTCGTCTTGATCCACTGTTGAAGTTTTCACAAATAAATGTAGGATAAATAAATAAAAATTGAATTAAATTTGGAAGTTTGTATATTGAAGTGGAGGTTTATTGGCAGTAGATTTATTTCTATTCCATTATACATATTTGCTTACTAGCATCTTTATAACTTTTGTTTTTATAGGTTTTGTTTGCTATTTAAGTCATGTATTCAAGTCATACCTCCGCAAATTACTCATCTAATTCCGCAACATACGTAGTATAGACTACGAGAGTAAGATTGTTTCGTGTTATGTTTGCGTAGGCTTTAGCATATATGCGAACCACTGATTTGTAGGGATTTCATTACTGTCTAGGTTTATAATATTATTAGTTCCATCGCCAAAATCTATGATTAGTCTATCTTACTAGAGCATCCCGAAATTCAGCAAAGAACATATAACAGAGAGCATTTTGTTATTCTCAGGACATACAATCATTGCTTTGGCTTAAATTGCAACAAGTATGCTGTGTTATTGCAAGAGCAGAATTTCCTGGCGGTTGCCCCGAGTATAAGTTGTAATACCGTTTAATTTGTGCGGGCAGCCCTGCAGTTGTTGCGAGCCAACATGTAATCATTGTTGCCAACCTTCAATTCGGCCGCCGCGGCCTACCCATATAATCACAGTGTTTACCCCATACTGAACCCTCATCACAAACCAAGCTCTTTAAAATCAATTTCTCGCTGACAAAGAATTAAATCTGGACCGAGGCTACCGCCATCACAGTGGGGGAGTGGAGGGGGTAACTTCCGGCGGAACTCGTCAGATCGCCCCTGCATGATAGCAACCAGTTCCATGTCCCACCCCTTGAGGGCGATGGGAGGGTGACAGCTCCGGGGGTGGCGACTGGCGAGCGGGAAGGAAGGGCCTCGGACTGGCTTGGTTGGTGTGATGGATATACAATGTCAATAATACTCTCTATGGAACAAAGTGGGATTAATAAAAACCTAAATAACATAAGTTTTAAACGTTCAGATGACGCCTCAAACATTAAGTCGGTACAATTAAATTTTCACTTATCAATTTATATTTTTTCAAAAGTAAATATGATTTTTTATAATTATTAATTTTTTAATATAATCATTTTAATTATGGTTGTTTATACACGTTATGATGGCGTTGAAAACTCCTCTATTCCTCCGAAGGACTTAAGCAAAAACCAAAATAAATTGTAAGCAGTAGCATAACATAATTAATACAAAAATATAGTACTGTATGCCTCAACGCCCTTAAAACAAATGTATTTTTGTACAGTGATTAACAATCTTAAATATTTTATACACTAGGCCTATTTTTGTGATAATTGTTTTGGAGCGGTGGTGCTACCAATCACCATGGCCAAGGTGTCGTTATAAAGGTCTTAGCATGTAGTTTTGCCATCAATTAAAAATTTTTTGAAAATTCACCGTGGTCATGGAAAATAATGGGGTCAAAGTCGCGATAAACTTAATATGGAGGTAAACACCGACGATTGAGAAATCAGCTGTTTATTTAAGGAAGTGGTTAAATAAACAAATCAAATCTGACAGTTAAACATGATTCTTTCTTTTTTCGTTTAATGAAGACATCATCGTACAGCTGGCAATAAAACACCAGTTTTTATTTGCATAAAACCAAAACGATTTCGTGCGCCAGTTACGGTAGTAATTATTATTTAGGAAATATTAACGTTAAATATTTTTTGTTACGTACCGTACCCTACGATATTTCGTCGTTCTTGAGCAAATTTAGTAAGTTATTGGAAAATACTTTTAAGGGAAAACATTATTCCTTGAATTATATTTTTTATATATCCGAAAAATAACATGTTTATTGATGACAGAACAAATTCATAAACACATGAATATTCCTCTGAAATTGGGTTAAAAAGTTTATACTGGAACACCAAGCTCGCCTGACTAAAGTTACTATTTCCAGAATCTTTTTTGATAATTTATGTAACATATCATTTTGTATTTACCCATTGTTTCGTATCTCTCGTAGACTCAAAATGTAGTATGCGTAGTCTTGATCAATTAATGGCGTTGTAACTACGTATATGGGTTCAAGAACTAGTCCAGCCCCAGCATAGACACCCATAATTAAGATCCGCACCTGACGACAATTCAAAAGGCGATCTCTGGGGACTTTTAAATTGACAAAATACCGCCACAAAAAGTGACTATTCGACTCTACCCCCGTCCCATTATGACATAATAACTCGGCTTAACAAGTGAGTGCCAGCACCGCGCCAGGTCAATGGCGGAATATGTTTAGTTACCAGACAGCGGTATTGTACGCGGCACCGCCCCATTCACAACTATACCCATTGTTGCAGTTTTATGAATGAAAGCTCATCAATGGTCGTATCTTTACTACATCGCACAATGTCCACTCGTACCCCTCTCGCGCCTTTCAAGGCCCGCCGCACTCCTTTACTGTACCTTCCTTATGTAGGTCCTTGTAGGTTCTGCTGGATAGTCAGGGATACTGTACTTATTCATTTATTTATGACTTAAAGAGTATAGTAAATTTACTAAAGCTCATGGAATTCTCAGCTCTTGATATTATTCAAAATTTGAAAACAATTAATGTTTTTTTCAGAAATGAAAGACATAATTTTATGCCCTAATTTGAACGTTTTTGTTGTTTAGTAGTTGTATAGTGTTTTTGTTGTATAGTTGTATTGTTTTGTATAGGCTATGAAATCAACTCACGGCACTGGCAAGCATAACCGTTTCGATAAGTGTCGCATTATTTAATCGGCTCAGGGGTATTTCAGTTTAATTTATAGTATTACATTTCATCCTAATACAGAAAGGCTGTTAGATTAATGTGCCGACCATCCAACACAAAATATTCATCAATATTGTGGTGAATAATTTTTATAGTGATTTATCCAAAATACCGTGGACTATACAGTGTGGTTTCAATACACAGTGGTTGATACACAGAACGTTCAACACGTGCTTGTCCTTAATTAATTCATCATGTGTGAAGGGTATTGCATTGTAAACAATGTGATATTGCTAGATTTCCAAAACGAAGAGAGACAGAGGAAAAAGTTACGAAAAATAGAAACAGTTCCATCAGATAATTTCCCTCAAAGTTCAACATGAAGTGGTTTTTCAATGACATTATTAAGGCTGATATCGGAATGATGAATAAGCATAATCAGTGACATGATACAGTACAGTACAGTGGTGTAGGGGCTGGGGCTGAGTACCGGAAAGTAACGCGTCGGTGTCCTATCTAGCCTTGGGACCAATATTTATCAGCTGGTGACAGGTTATGAGCGGCATTGTTGTCGCCCACCTTGTATCTGATGCGATATTGCCATTGGTGACCGCCGGCCAGCCTAAGGCCTAACACGGGTATTGCGCGGTCCAGGTTATTGCCTCATCCGCTCCCCTCCCCCCCCCGCCACAGATGTTCAGCATTACCGGTTTTCATAAACTTTACTTTTCATTTGATATTTAATTCAAAACTATTTAATTTTAAATTACGGATTTTTTATTCTACATTCTGATTTATTCAATCAACAAAGTTTTTCAGAAGTAAGTGAAGAATTAAAGAAGTAGGCCTACTTTGGGAGTAGCTGTGCTTTGAAAAAATACGCCGTATCAAATTTATTAGATTAATAATCTTATTTGACGAGACTTTTATGTTCATCTCGTGATACCTACTAGTTAACCTTTGCTAGTTACCTTTACTAGTTACACAGATTTGCTCTGTTTCTATTTCGACAATACCCAAAAGGTTCAATGTTGAAATTTTAATTATTCCTTCCTTTCAATGTTAAATTGTCATTGAACATTGTTATTTTGACTGTATTCACGTTTACAATTAAAGAAGTATTTAACATTGTCTTATAAACGCAATAGGCAATACACATAATACAGTATAAGGTTTACACGTGCCGGAAAAGTTTGTTGCTGAGCAATCAAATTAATGAAACCCCACGTAACAACTGGAATTCGTTTCGGTTCAAGTATTTTAATCAATTTAAATATTTGTATTTGAATCCTTAATGTGCTTTGTTGGCATATACAACTTTACAGAAATAATTTATACTAGTATTTTCAATTTTTTTGGTTTTAAATTAAAATATTTGAACTATCAAATGAGTAAATTACAGGTTGTCCAAAATAAAACTTTATCTGCCCTTATCCAACTTTTCCAGACAGCACTGTTCATTATTGCAGTAGTTTTAAAAGTGTCAATATGTACTCCTTATTCTACTCCTTATAAATTTATTAAATGTTTATTTTCATTTAAGTAAACTGATTTATATTTATCATGTGGTTTAGTATACATGTTGTAGTACAACAAATTTAGTTTTTCCGCTTTGTGTAAAATGTCAGAGATTTGCTAATAACAGAATTGTGATCTATAAAAGTGTTGTGTGAAGAAGTGCTCATAGTAAATACAAGACATTCCGCTTGTCAGTATTTACGGCTACAGAGAATACCCTCTACAACCGCTTGGAGAAGATTCGTACTCCAGAAACTAGCCACCCCTTGTGCTCTGATCCATCTACACTACAGTTTACGGCTACAGAGAATACCCTCTACAACCGCTTGGAGAAGATTCGTACTCCAGAAACTAGCCACCCCTTGTGCTCTGATCCATCTACACTACAGTTTACGGCTACAGAGAATACCCTCTACAACCGCTTGGAGAAGATTCGTACTCCAGAAACTAGCCAAAGACCCCTTGTGCTCTGATCCATCTACACTACAGTTTACGGCTACAGAGAATACCCTCTACAACCGCTTGGAGAAGATTCGTACTCCAGAAACTAGCCACCCCTTGTGCTCTAACCCATCTACACTACAGTCCACCGCAAGATATCTTCACAATGATCACCACGTAACTGTTTTTACTCCTCTGTTTTTATTGGTAGTTCTCTAACTCCCAGTTAAAAATTGTATGTAAAAATTAAAGTGTGAATTTTCATGTAGGTTCTCGATTACTTTTCTCAAAAATAGCTTCTGTGTACATGGTTAGTGCGATCGGTTGGTAACATTGTCAGTAGGCCTCAGGTGTGAATGTGAGGCCCTCCTAGCAACGATATAATTGGCTGGGCGGTCCCGCCGCGGTAATGACTCCGGCCAAATGATAGTCCGCCATGACAGACAATCAGCTGATGAAGCGATAATATTCCACGATTACCGCCTGCCACGAACGACCGCTAGTTTACTTTTTATTCCCCCGTAGTTTGTGTAATGGCTGTTTTATAATGCATCGCCATATGGTTTGCCATCGACCGCGAGCTCAAACATGGCTGCCTGCGATGAAAAGCAATAAAATGTCCTTGTGAAGCAAAAAATTACCAAGAGATCCTCTTTAAATTTGTTTATAATCGGCGAACATCGGTACGATTGTAAAAATTTTAATCAAAAAAATTTCAATTTCAGTCAAAAATATTATGCTTTTAGAAAAAAAACTCTTTATTCGGACATATACTGGATGTAATGTATATAAGTTTGAGAGATAGTTAAATATTTTCATCAAAATGAAATCATCACTACTACTACTTATACTATACTTACAAACAATAGCCTCCGTAGAAATTAACATATCGTTAAAGAGGGCATGGTAGTCATAATATAAGCGGTAAAAACTCGATCACTTCGAGATCATGACATGGTCAACTACGTCACCAGTCTCGGGCTGTGCACGGGAGAGCTGCGCTGTAGATCAGTGGTAAGTGAGGAGCGAGGAGCTAGATCTTGGCATCGTCAACTACGTCACCAGTCTAGGGCCGTGCATGGGAGAGCTGCGCTGTAGAGCAGTGGCAAGTGAGGAGCGAGGAGCTAGATCTTGGCATCGTCAACTACGTCACCAGTCTAGGGCCGTGCATGGGAGAGCTGCGCTGTAGAGCAGTGGCAAGTGAGGAGCGAGGAGCTAGATCTTGGCATCGTCAACTACGTCACCAGTCTAGGGCCGTGCATGGGAGAGCTGCGCTGTAGAGCAGTGGCAAGTGAGGAGCGAGGAGCTAGATCTTGGCATCGTCAACTACGTCACCAGTCTAGGGCCGTGCATGGGAGAGCTGCGCTGTAGAGCAGTGGCAAGTGAGGAGCGAGGAGCTAGATCTTGGCATCGTCAACTACGTCACCAGTCTAGGGCCGTGCATGGGAGAGCTGCGCTGTAGAGCAGTGGCAAGTGAGGAGCGAGGAGCTAGATCTTGGCATCGTCAACTACGTCACCAGTCTAGGGCCGTGCATGGGAGAGCTGCGCTGTAGAGCAGTGGCAAGTGAGGAGCGAGGAGCTAGATCTTAGCATCGTCAACTACGTCACCAGTCTAGGGCCGTGCATGGGAGAGCTGCGCTGTGGAGCGGTGGCAAGTGAGGAGCGAGGAGCTAGATCTTAGCATCGTCAACTACGTCACCAGTCTCGGGCCGTGCACGGGAGAGCTGCGCTGTAGAGCAGTGGCAAGTGAGGAGCGAGGAGCTAGATCTTGGCATCGTCAACTACGTCACCAGTCTAGGGCCGTGCACGGGAGAGCTGCGCTGTAGAGCAGTGGCAAGTGAGGAGCGAGGGGCGAGATCATGACTCAGCATCGTGGCTGTCCGTCCACGCTAACGACGCTTCGCCCTGATGATAGTGATTTGGAAGATATGAATTATTCCAAAAACATACACGCTGCCAGGCGTCCTAATGACAGCCCACAAAATAAATAATGACAGTCCTTCCAGCTCTCGCGGTCGCGCCTCCCTCAATTACGTGAGACGCTGTTTCGGGAATTACTTCAATACTATAATAAATTTCCTTGAACATCTTGATTTTTATTTCCTGCTATTAATGTCTCCACAGCGTATTAAAAACGTGTTTTTAATTAATAATTTATTTCCGTAATATTGTACTTTAGTGAACAATACCTTAATTAACTGGAAAGGGTAATTTGACTTTTATTATGAGAATAATTTAAGAAAACCAACGGCCATTTAAAAATACCTCATTTACAAGATAATGACAAATAGTTAAACGATTCGTATTGCTCAAAACAAATATTATCATACAAATTACATTTTATTAATGGTACATAACATTATGCATGTTTAAGGTGTGCTGTATCCTGGTGATAAATGTGCTAGTTACTGCTTCGTCACTTGTTACTGTTAAATATCTATTCAAGCCATAAAACGTCTGTTGAACCTGTAAATGTTCTATTTAATTCAAATTATATAATCAATAGAGCCTCTTCAACTATGCTCAATACAGTTGGTGTAGGTACAGATGTTAAAAGACGTGTTTCAATATACATACTATATATTAACGAAGTACCTTGTAATTTTAATAAGAACTGTAGAGTCTTTACTAAATGCAATCCTATAGTGTTTATATCTCCATCAGGCGAGAGAGACGAAGGTAGCTCCAGCTCTATATCGCGTGTAAACGTTCACCCCACCGAGCCCTGAGAGAATACCGGAGGTGTCTACGGAACTAATAATAAATGTGGGTGTTATATGGTGGGCGGGGGAGGGGTGGACGAGACTAATAACCAAGATGACGCCGTGTCGCGGACGTGGGCTCCATGCCGATGGGGGGGTTACGTGCCAGCACATCCGTAATGCCGAGATAAGTCCAGGGGCTCCGCCCCGGGCACGCCGGGACCATGGGAACACCCGCGGCCGCCGATCACCCGGGGAGATAAATCACTTGTTTTACTGCTGGAATGTAGGGCGGAAGGATTCTATGAAATAGAATATATTTATAAAGTAAATTATTCAATAATACGATTTTACATTGTTCAACAATCCTATCTCACGATACTGAGTTGTATCTAAAAATATCTAAATAAAAATAGATAGGTTCAGTAATAGACAAAAATAAGTTAAACAATAGACATCGCCACCATCCCATTCCTGTGATCCTGTGATATCAAAGTTGACCAGTGTCGTTAGAGTATCCCTGTATGGGTTACGTCATCAAAGCTGTAGTCGACATAACGATCGTCTCTGGCACGGAACTTGCAAGTATTGTGAATAGAAGATGATATAAATCTAGTCAAGAGTTATAGAAAAGTATTAACATTGAAAGATACCAAACTTATAACGAAAGGTGGAGATGTGTTATAATATGTAAATTTTTGTTTCATAAATACTATTGTCCTTTTACTTTTCACCAAAGGTGTTATCTGACATTTGATTTTTATCCTTACCTTGATTTTTGGAAGACCAGGGAATAAACCTTTTTGTTTTGGAAGGAATTTTACTATAAACTACTAAAACTAAAATTCTTTTTTGATTCCACAAAAGTTTGTTATATTTCTTCAAATAATTTGCCTTTGTATAAATTAAAATGTTTTGTAATTGAATTGCCACCCACATGGCACAGACGATGGAGGACGCATATATGAAGGCTGACCCAGGAGCTACAAGGTAGGAGGTTGGTGGTAGGAGGAGGAGGAGAAGAAGAAGGAGGTAGCCATGACGTCCCACGCGGCAGCTGGCTCACGGGTCACACGGCGCCCAATTGGCTGCCATCGCCTCCCCGTACCCGGTAGATACCATCTGCCCCTGACAGCCGTGGCCGCCATCGCCGCAGCCGCACCGCACCGGGAGCAATCACGGCCTTCACACACACACACACACACACACACACGATAACCGCGGCATCAGAAAATGTTACAACCGATTCAGTCAAAAACTACCTCACCTTCAGAGATATTTTGGTAAAAAGCCAATCAGTATAAGTAAACCACAAAAATCACCTAATGAATTCCGTCAGTCTGTAACTTTAATTTGAGTATAAAATGTAATAGTTTAATCCATAAATTTTATGTTGAAGTTTAAAGTTCTCAGGATTATTACGCTGTGTCATTGGTATCACAGAGAGTACTGTATATACAATTAAGAATAAGGTACTGTACAATGTTTATTATGATTCTATCTAAAATATTATTCAACATTTCCTTTTTTAAGTCTTGCGCTTTAATTTCATGGTGAATTAAATTGAACATATAACTTATGAAAAAGCGGTTGATCAAAACGATGAAGTTTCGTCAATTACCAAAACACACGACTTTGCAACAGATACTGAAGCAACTCAGTGTCATGTTTTGTTGTACATGGTAGCCTACTATAGTAAACTGGATAAGAAAAATACTTGCAAAGAAAACTAGATTGACCTTTTACCGAGACAAGTTAAATCATTAATATTAATTTGGATCATCCACTTAACGTTGGATAACTAGTAATTCAAACCGAGCTAAGGAAACTGAGTTTTTTTCTAATTTTCCTCACAATTCTAATTTATTTGTTAATAGTTCATTGTGCATATAACCACTGAAAAAATAAAAAAATGTAAGTTTTAACTATCAGATAGATCGTTAAGCATTATATTCCCGCTTCAAAAGACACCAAGTACATGGTTTTCTGATACAGCAGAACGTCACAGAGATCCGTAGAGGTCGTTTGAATTTAACATCTCATGGGAAATGGGTAAAAAATGTGAAGGTAGTGCAGACTTCTAAGTTAGGTTGTAACACCCACGACGCTGTTTTGGGTGCGTTTCTCAAGGAACACACGTGGGAAGAGTTGGTTGGTTTTTTAGAACGAATACAACACGCTGTGAGGCTATTGCAGTCAAGTGACGAGGAGAGTTGTTGATAATGCAAATAAAAGTGGAGTGGCGTTCATGGCTTATCAATATTCATAGCCATACAAGCCGAAGCCTGTTGCTTAATTACTGGCTCTCATCGCGTCGTCAGCCACCAAGCCACCTGCGGACGTCTATTGTGCCAAGTAATTGGCCACCGTTCAAGTAGTGCGGGGTTCGAACATCTTTAAACTACAATATTGTTTCGCAACTTTCCGTGTTGTCTTCTCTCAGGATTATTACGCTGTGTTATTGGTATCACAGAGAGTGTGAGTTTTTGTTTTTTCTTCATCTCGAAAAGACAGCAAAAGTTAATTATACTAGGCCTACACTATTATAAAAATTAACGAATTTTATAAATAATGCGTCCAAATTAAGATTAATTTCTACCTAAGTTCATAGTATTGGGATCCATTTATACCGATATCGAAAGCTCCCAGATACACACCTAGCCAGAACGAAGTTAGTGAGGTTAAACTGGATACGCATTCTAATTTGTTAAGTACAAAATGGTACACATATTTTATTGATATACCGTATACATTTTTCTCTGTTGGTTCTTGGTCACACGTGCCCCAGCATCATCCGCATCTCAAGACGCGCCCCGGCACGCAGCTGTCGCGCCCGGCGTTGTCATGCCCAGTGGGCATCAAAGGCTCAGCTGCCCCATTGTGCGCGCGTCTCAGGGGTCGCCGAAGACGAGAGTGACGCTCGCCATCCGGCTGGAAAAATAAACACACGCCGTTGGCTCACCGAGAGCGCCGCGCCGCCGGTCATAACAAACACGTGAGGAATGTGCGTCACGGTAAACGCTTCCGAGGATTACACGCTGTCCACAACCACCCAACTTAATCATGGAAGGTCAATTGTTTTCGTAAACAATTATGAAGTGAGCTTATCGATAACAATAACAATATACGCAATTAATACACAACATACTTGTATATTTGATATATTTTGTATATATTTTATATATTTTATGTTTTTGTATGAATGAATCTCTTTTAATTTAAGGACGCTTAAACTGTAATATAGCATCGTTTTATAAAGTAAATTTACGTACGATATAAATACCGATCTCTAAACCTGTGAAGGGCCAGAGAGGTAGAGCAGAGAGCAGTAGAGAGACACGACGCGGCCTCTTGAACAAAGCGACATTCCTCCAGGTGTAATTGATCCCCGCCACTAATAGTGACGTCGCTGTCAGACATCGTCCACTCAGACAGACATGTGACCGCCGATCCATCCACGTCACCATTGAGCGTGCGTTATTTATGACAGAGAGGTTAGGCGTGCTCAGCGCGCTCTATACCTCCGAAATAAAAGCGAGTGTCAACTTGATTAATTAGAGAAACTTAAAGTTATTCATCTTGCCCCCTTCGCCTTTTGTGCGCCGAGAAACTTTATCCTTTATAAGTCCCTATCATTAACGTGCCTTATCGTTAATTTGTGCGCCAGCCGTTTCATTATTCACTCCCGATTTCTTGCGACTCCACACGCCGCTAATTACGGGTTAATCTTCTCGGATTGATATTCAGGTGGCATCTTCGTCTCGCCTACGTGTCTTCCTTTCACCGGGTCCGGGAATCTCGTCGTCGCTTTCAACTGCGACACTTGTACTGTACCATCTTTAGTTGTCGAGTTCTCTCAGTTTCGGTTCTGAATGGGAGATCATCGCTGGATAAAGATAAAGACTCAGTAAATGCTTGTGGGTAATTTTGAGTTATTTCGCACCTTGAACAATGAACTGTTTGAAGCGATAAAGACGATGCTACTAGCTATAGCGACACGAGTAAGTCTTTATAATTCCAATTAACTCTTTACATAATATTGTAATAGAGCATACTCGTAGTGATTTTGCTTTGGAATGATCCAATTATACGCGATTGATCGTATAATACATCTGACAAAATTTAAATGTATCTTGGCTGGCAATACGTTTGTTCAATACATATAGTATGTATGCAGTAGATATGTCAATCAATAATTAGTTTATTGTCAACAAACAATAAATTGCTTAAGCATCCGTCACAATGTAAGTCTTAATGTAGGTACAAACATTTCATTGAATATTTTCACATTTAAGAAGTTCTTATTACTGTTAAGACTATAACAAGAACTTTTTCACATTACATTTAAATCTACTTACATATTTTACTTCTTTCATTTTACTGGACAGATGATTAAAAATGTTAATACTTATAAAAAGAGTTATTCTTAAAAATAATTAATTAGAGTTTTATAAAAATATGTCCATCATGAGAATTATTTGCCTATCTCCATAAGATTAACATAAAATTCAGTTAGCTGTTATAACACTGAAATAAGTCATTTCTTATAATAATTTTTATCTAATATTTTTAAACTTTATTAACATCTGTCCATAAATAAAATTTTATTTATATGATTAACATGGGAAGAGTTGCAGGTTTGCTACCATGATAAACAATAAACTATGATTTTTATAAACTTTGGTAACCACATGAAGGTAAATATCGTATAATATTGATTATATGGGAAATATTAATTTTTAACTATCCTCCATAAGATTATTGGAGACAATACAACGTACTGTGTTTAGATTTTTTATATCTCGGTACAGATAGAGGACTTTAAGGTAAAATGTGTAGTTTTTTTAAGCTGATTCAATGGTGAAATATAAAATTTGAAATTTTTAACTACATGTGAAAAACGTATTATTTTGGGGTCAAAAACAAATATCCGTTATTGCGATATGTGGGTTTACGAACTCGTGAGCATTTGTAGGAATACAGTCTCTACCATTTGGTCTCGATCGGACCATTTTTACATTTTTACGAGAGTTATCGTTTTAAAACACATATTTACTATATACATATATATATATTATATATATATAAAATTTTGACTATTGTTTTTACTCTATAAAGACGAAAAAATAACATGTCTCGGCTTAATTTAATTTAATGAGCTACTAATAGCATTCCCTATATTCGCTAAAAGAGTTATTCTTAAAAAAATAGTGTGTATGTATTAAAACTATGTTAAATTATTCACTACTTGATGGTGAATAATTTAATGTATCATTCAATATCAGTTATTACTTTAACACATGGTAACAGGTCCATTTTATATTGGCCAAAACTGTAACTAATCTATTTGCGTATTATAAATTTTAAAAATGTACTAAATTGTATTAAATGTATTAAAGAGGCGACTAACGTTCGAAATAAAATTATTATCTATAATATTGGTAACCGAATATATTGAAATATCTCGCTGCAGAGTTTTGCTCACATCTTTATAACGACAGAGGAGACAGAGGGATACCACTGGGCTTATTATATTAATCCTACAAAGCCAGTTGCAATATTACGTCTTGTTATGAAATATAATATAAAACAAGTCTGTGTAATATCCTCTTTGTCGTGGTAGCTATCCCTCTCTCTCGGCCAATATCCTACCCCCTGGGGTCGCTTTAATCACCTCGTGCGATCAGGTGCGGAATATGCGTGGCCCCAGGATTCTGCCTCGTAGCACGCCCGACTGCGTCCATACACTCACACTTACGCGCCTGTTCTTGCGCCTTTGAACGCAACCAAGGAATGCAATAATGCAGCTTGGGCACGTTACAGGTTTATTAGCCTGGGATTAATTGGTGGCAAAATTAATTTCCGTCTGATACGGATGATTTTGTTCAAATAGGGGTGAAATAAGATTTAGATCGGATAGGCGCGTAGAGGGTGTATATTTTAATTACGTTAATGAACATCCGTTAGATTCTGAAACGATCAGTTCATGTGTTAAAGTAACAAACTTCTTAATTGACAATTAGTATTTACAATGACATAAATTACGTTTAGCAATTGTATATTTTTATGGGCTACGAATAAACTTGGGTTCAAGTGTGGTGTAAAAATCTGTTTTAGTTTAATGTATAACAAATTTGTATACAAAATGTGTATAACAATTTTTTATTATAAGAATATTATTAATAAAATAAAATTTGGAGTTTTATTCGAACCCAGTTATTAAACAGACTATAAAACACGTACACTGTAAAACTGACTTCGAGTGTTTTAACGATTAATGCTTTTGACCTGACTTTTTATACTTATATTCTGTTTTATTTCTCTTGCATTTCTTCCATTAATTTTATACAGTACTGTATAACACAATTAGTTTATTAATAGTGTGTGTTAAACGCACATATTAGATATTAGACTCTTCCTCACACACAGGCTCAATCAATAGTCTTGTGAGGAAAATATTCCTTTACTTACAAAAATATACCCAAATGTATTTTTATGAAAAATGAATCTTGAATCTTGTTCATATTTCATTACGTACAAACATGTTGCATCATGTTTCAATGTGGGGGCCAAATAAAGTTTTTCTATCCTAGTTCAAAACGGTTTCTTAAGAAGCTAGAAAAAGATTAAAATCCCAATAGCAAGCAAAATGGATGGTGAAAAATGTTTGTATTTACTTCCCTGTGGGAAATAGGTTAGATCATGGATATGTCTAAAGGGAATGGTCTCAGCTCATCTAAACAGCTGTTCTTATTATTTTATATTAAAATATCAATATAATAGCCCTGGTAGTTTCTATGGAAACCTGTTACATGTTACACATCCACCCCCCCCTCAGAGCTAAGACATATTCATGTTAAAAACCCGTAAAAATTATGCAAATGATTAATCAATCCATGGTAAAAAATAGTTAATGTTATTTAAATTTAAATTTATTTCAGTAATTTCCAAAAATATTTAATTAATCTTAAATAAACTATTCCGCAGCCATGAGTGTCCGTCACTCAGACCGGTGCTGACGGAGGGAATCAGCGCGCCCAATTAACCAGAGCAAATGAGCGCTGTTGGCTCAACTCTCTGTTAGAACAACACAATTATAGGGTCATGCATATTGTAGAGTACGCCAATAAAAACGTAGCGCCGCGATGAAGCCGGTCCCTCGACGCCGCGCCGCGCGTATAAATATGCAATGACGGCTTGCGCAAACAGGGGATGTCTTGGGTCAGGGCCGGGCGTAGCGCGGCTACTGCGCACACTGTATAGTGTACATACTGCACATACTGGGCGATACTAGGCGCTGTACAGCTATTGTAACCCAGGCGAAATATATGTTTTATTTATCACTAGCCAAAGTACTCGTACATCGCACGGGTAGAAAAGGATGAGAGGTTCAGGCTCTACTGATACATTTAAATTATTGTTAATTAATTCTTCATTGTTTACAAAATGACAAAACACGAGTTTCTATAACATGACAAAGTAACATCTGTCAAATATTGGGAAAGGATTAACGTAATAGAAACAGTCATCAAGAGAAAACTTAAAATCTACCATTCCACTATTTTGTACTAATAATCACTAATTTCGATCCAGCAGTTTATCTGTAAAAATCAACTTAATTTCTTCTTCTTCCGTAACTGTCAAAATTAGTGTAAACGTATGTTGACATTAGAAAATGTAAACATTGAAACCTAGGACGGTCACGGCAACTCCTTCTTTTCTTCTTCTTCTTCCCGAACTTTCAAATTATAGTGTTCATAGCTGTTGAAATTCAAGTAATTTTATGTTTTAATTCTTTGAAAATGTAAACATTGAAACTTAGGACGTCCATGGGGCGTAGCCCGAGAGGATTTTAAGAAAATGAAAATGCCTTTGCGTAAAATTTCAAACCGGTCGGTTCAGTATCTTTCGCGTTTACTTGCCACAACGAACCTACAAACAAACCCACAAAAAAACCCACAAACAAACAGAAACCACCTCTTCTTTATAATATTATAAATTACATTCACTTGGATAACTCATACTTCACATCAGTACTGCCTCACGTCACTGAACCTTCCTCAATATTTTATTTTTTAAATTTCGGAATTAGAATGTTGTAATTGAAAAATGTTTGTATTTACTTCCCTATGGGAAATAGGTTAGATCATGGATACGTCTAAAGGGAATGTTTCAGTTCATCTAAACAGCTGTTCTTGTAAACAAAGCTAAAACACACACAAAGGTACACTGCTCTTAGTATTGTATTCGTAATCTTAGTTGACTTTTTTACTTTCTCCCCTTATACGTAATATATGGAGGAAGTATTGTTTTCGTCAAAATTTTCGAATTTGAGTTGAGGGTGGATATATCCGTTTTGAGGTCCCCTGAATCCAAAAAAGTGGATTTGGAGGTGATGTCTGTCCGTCCGTGTGTCTGTGTGTATATGTGTCTGGATGTGTACAGTGCCACAGCCTACCCCGTTGGTCCGATTTAGATGCAATTTGGCATGTATGTATATATTTACGGTATCTCCAGGCATTTTTTTCATTTTTTTGAATTTTTGATTTTTAAGGGTAGTCCACCCCTAAAAACCCTTAAAATCCGTGAAAAATCCAAATTTCTCAAAAACTGCTCTAACGATTTTGATTATAATTTTATAGTTTATAGTGCACAGTGTACTAAACAATTTGACACCACCCGCATGTCTGTAAAAATGATGATTCAAAAGTTATGGGCTTTTAAATGTCAGAAAAATCTAATTTTTAAATTTTCAGCGAAAACAATAAAAGTAAAGTATAATTTGACTTTCACCATTAAAACCTGCTTAAAAAACTAAACAAATTAGTATTTGAATTATTTGTCTACGACTAACGGTTCCAGAGAAAAGTTAAATTTACTGTCCATGATAAACACAGTACGTTGTCTGAAAGCGTCCAATGTTATTCTTATGGAGAATATTAAAATATCAATTTCTTCCTTATTTTTTAACCGTTTTCCATGAAACTTGGCATGAAGTGTAAGGTCAAATCACCCAACAGAACCAACTCAAAAAAGCTTGGCATTACCGGTGGGGGGGGTGTTTCCCCCCATACAATTCGAACAATTAATTTAACTTTGTCTCTCTTGTTGTTATTTTCAGAAATGGGATGATTATTTTTGAAACAATAAATTATTAAATGGTATTTATTTAGATGAACTTTGAAGAACATGATAGTTTTATTACAGATTGTCTTTCTTGAACTTACTTAAGGGAGAAAGTATGTGTCAGTTCACTGGTACCGTTTATTATTTCATATATAAATACGGTACTGATGAAATAGTAAACAAATGTTCAAATTAATTTACAAAACCATTTCAGATGAGGAACCCTGCGCCAGAGGACGCGCCGTTTTCAGGTGATGGCGTTTTTATGAGACAGTGTTGACCTATGTTGTGTCAATGTTCAAAGTCATTAGTGCTTCCAACCCATTACCGTCTACAAACACGGTGCAATTTCTCCTTCTGACCTTCTCTCTTCCTTAGCTTTCTCTAGCCTCTGCTCGTATCTGCGATGCTCAAAATGTGATACAACAAATCCAGCAGTCATGTCTAAATTTGAGTATTTTGTCCTTCAAGTTAACAATCATCTAAATATCGGAAAATAATATATTTAAAATTTATTTCACATCTAATAATCTACTTTATCTTTATTTATGTATTATGTTATTTGAATGTAATTACAGTTGCTTTATTTTCCTTCAATTTAAAGTAACAATCCTGCAATTTTAAACAACATACAAATAATCTGTACCTGTAATTTGTATCGTAACATTCTAGAGTAGCAGCTCAATAAAGCTCCAAATATATTTTGACAGTAACTGGAGTAGCCTATTCAGATTTTGAACTACGGAGAGCTCCTCACAAACAACGCCAAAAGCATTCATTATACATTGGAGTAATTGGCTCTATACAGGATGATTGGGTACTTAGAAAAGCGATTACAACTTTTAAAAATTACTTACGATTTCAATTTAAAAATAATGAATGGTTTAACAAAAAAACCTAAAATTAAAGTTACCTTCCTTATACTAACACGACAATCGTTTAGAAACAACTTGGTAGAAGCAACGGGGCCCGATCGTTGCTTGGAGAAAAAACGTGTACCTCTTAAAATCGTCAACAGACCAGGAACTTTTAAATACTGTATTTAAGAAATTTTAAGAAATAAACCTTTTGCTTTCTCCCCTTATACATATGTAGAAAGTTTTGTTTTAGTAAAAATTTCCGAATTTGACTTGAGAGTGTCTGAGTGTGAGATATATCCGTTTTGGGGTCCCCTGAATCCAAAAAAGTGGGTTTCGATGTGATATCGTGTGTGTATGTGTGTGTGTGTGTGTGCGTGTGTGTGTGGATGTATACAGAGCCACAGCCTAACCCGTTTGTCCGATTTAGATGAATTTGACATGTATATATATATATATATATATATATATATATATATATATATATATTTATATATATATATATATATATATATATATTTACCGTATCCAGGCGTTTCTTTTTCATTTTTTGATTTTAAGGTTAGGTTACCCCTAAAAACCATTAAAAAACCGTGAAAACCCCAAATTGATCAAAAACGGCTCAGACGATTTTGAATAAAATTTGATAGTGTATAGTGCACAGAATACTAAATAATATGACACCACCCTCATGTCTGTAAAAATGACGGTTCAAAAGTTATGGGCTTTTAAAAGTAAAAAAATCTTTTTATAATTTTCAGAGAAAACGTGACTATCATCGTTGTAACCAGTAAAAAAACTTAAAAAAGTAGTATTTCGAATTATTTGTCTACGACTAACGGTTCCAGAGAAAAGTTAAATTTACGGTCGTTGTCTGAAAGCACCCAATGTTATTCTTATGGACAATATTAAAAATCAATTTCTTCTTTATTTTCCAACCGTTTTCTATGAAACTTGGTATGAAGCGCAAGGTCAAATCACCTAACAAATCCAACTCAAAAAGCTTGGTATTACCGGGGGTGGCGGGGTTTTCCCCCATAAAATTCTAACAATTAATTTAGCTTCATTTTTCTTGTTGTTATTTTCAAAAATTGGATGATTATTTTTGAAACAATAAACTATTAAATGGTATTTAGATGAAATTTTAAAAATACGGTAGTTTTATTACAGATTGTCTTTTTTAAATTTGCTTACGGGAGAAAGTATGTGTCAGTCCATTGATACCGTTTATTTAATGTACACATGAATGAATTGTTTACTAATTTTAATCTCATTGAATTGTTTATCTCACTGCTGGATAAATTAGCGCCTTGATTCTATGTAGACATTTTCGAAATTGTACCCCCCATTTTGTAACATTTCAGTTAAATCTTTTTTTCGTTAATTAATTATAACTGGTATATGTGTTCTTAAACGAAAGCGAATGAAATATCTGGAGATATCTTTCAAAAGCTTAACCTTTGGAGCAGTTTTTGTACCAGTTCGTTACTCTTTTTTCATTTCCCTTAAAAAACTTCTTTAGGCTTTTTTAAAATAAAAGTTTCTGAGTTATAATTGATTTCATTAATCGTTCTGAAACTTCAGGCTCACGGATACCTATCTTTCCTTAATAACACTTAATGGAGAGTATAATGGTAGTGTAAAAGTTTAAAAAATGTATAAAAATACTGAAAATTAACGTTTTTGAAAAACCAACTGGGTTTTCTACAAAAATTAAAATGATTCTTCTATAGTAGATTTTGTGAAATATATTTTTTTAATTTTGGCTTTGAGTCACATTTGTGTTGCTCTTTTAGCATAAAAAAGCTTAAAGCTGGATTCGAACCACCCTGTATAAATAAAATTAAAGTGTTGTAAGAACAATACTTGGAATTATGATATTTTTACGTTTCACAGCCCAAAAAAGCCAAAATGGGTCTTTTCTCGATTTCTCTCTGTCTCTCTAGTTTTTTGTAACGCTAAACGAGACATTTGTCTCCGTGAAAACGCGAGCACCCGCAGATATGGAACTTATTTTGTCTATTTACCTTTTTGATAATGCTTTTGTTTACTTTAAACTAACCAACGCACTATAAAAATAAAATAGTTTGCTCTCGAAAACCCAATATTAGACATATTGCCATAGATATGTCTTAGCCCTGATGGGACTTGGCAATCTATCAGACCAAAATTTGAAACGGTAACGTCATATAGTAAGTGAGTAATATTGTTACTAGGACAGCTGTTTAGAAGAACATAAAATATACCATTTAGATATATACATGATCTAAGCTATTTCCTACAGGGAAGTAAATACTTAATACAGTATAATAATTTTTGTATTATTGATAAGATTAGCTTTTCACGGACTTTCATAAAAGAAAGAGTTAAGATAATGATACAAGTTGAGGTAAAAAGAGAAATATTTAAGGCCTAATTTTAAGACATAGATATGGGACAACGAGAACTATGTAGCCTACATTGAAAATAATACCATGTTTGCGGAACCTATTATTTGCCGTTTCAAGATATGCATCATTATTTTATTAATAGTTGTTTCATCAACAAAAGGTTTGGAATACCCTTTTTATATAATTCATTTTAATTGGCACAACACAATACCAAATGTATAAACTTATTGAGACTCCGATCGGAATGAAAGAATGGGAAATAAGTTTGTCAAGAGTCACGACGGGGGGGGGGGTTTAGGGGGGAGATTGAAGGGAAGTGTGTGTGTAACATTAGCCAACAAAGCTTTTGTCTGTTGGCTACAAAGCATTGTTCTCGATATGGCTACTTCGCCTTGCTTTCCACAGACGATGACTTTGCATCAGACCAGTGCACGCATCTTCTAAGGCTTTATCAAATAGCTCTGAATATTAGTTTCCTTATTATCATTTTCATGTTTTTTTCCATCTGAATATAAATCACCTCCATAAAAGCAAACTCTATTGATATACCAGAATCGCTTAGTTTGAGTATTTTGTTTAATTTCAGTCTTCACAGATCGTCCCTCCAGGGACGAATGAAACCACACCTCGCTAATGATTGATCTTCTCATCCTAGAAACAATATACCCATACATCCTCATTCCTCACCCTTAAATACCAATATAGGCCCTGCCCTAAAATTTACCCAATACATCGCACTATGATACTTACCTTCCACAATGTTTTTGGTGGGTGTTATTTTTTGCCCTGCTATTAAAATGTTCATATTTCAGTATAAAATGTTATAGTACTGTATTTTAAGTTTCTTAAAATTAATTATATTCCAAATTGTAAATCCTTAGGCCCTAAATCTTGTCATAAATAATGAACTCTTTTACTTCATGTTAATACAAATAATATAAATGTTTATGTCGTCAACGTGAAAGGGGCGTCAAGAATTTTAGACTGTATATTATAGCACAATTGATCTTTATATGCACTATTCTAAAACATGCGCTTGGTGTTCCATGTATTCCGAGTGTTTTCACGTCGATGTGAAAGCATTTGTGAGACTGCATGCTATCAGAGGCTTTTACAAGCTACGTAGGCTACCATACTTACGTGCCATTGGCTCGATGACTTTTAACAGTTCCTGAAAAAGTACAAGGCTTTTTACAATTAATTAAGTATTGTCACAAAGTGGGTACTAAGATTTTTTCTTCAAAGAGATAAAGTCATATAGATAGCAAATATAATTGGACCGGCCAATAAGAATCGTTGTTGGCATTCATCACCTGAATATCAGAAGGTGTTGGCTGATCCGAAACCATTAAATGTGGAGAAAACTATAAAACTACTAGGGTATCTAAGTATTATTGCTTCAAAGTAGTGTTTATTGATCGGGGCTGATATGAGATTACGATTGGATTTTGTAAGATTTTCTAGCGTAGAATGGTTAAGATCCTTAAAAGATCTATATTTAACTAGCCAAAGTACCCGTTCTTCGCACGGGTAAAAAAGGCTGAGAGGTGTAGGCTCTACAGATACATTTAAGTTAGTGATAATTAATTCTTTATTGTTTACAAAATGACAAAACACGTGTCTAAGTATATATCTAAACATGACAAAGTAACATATGTCAAATATTGGGAGAGGATAAGCATTAACGTAATAGAGGCAGGCATCGGGAGAAAATTAAAAATCTACCATTCCACTATTTCGAACTAATAATTCACTAATTTCGATCCAGCAGTTTATGTGTAAAAATTAACTTTGTTTCTTTTTCTTCCCGAACTGTCAAAATGTAAAGTAAACGGATGTTGACATTAAAAACTGTAAACATTGAATCCCAGGGTATTTATAGCAACCATGTCTTCTGCTTCTCGAACTGTCAAATTTTAGTGTTCACAGCTGTTGACATTCAAGTAATTTTATGTTTTCATTTTCTAAAACTGTAAACATTGAAACTTAGGACGTTCACAGGGCGTAGCCCGAGAGGATTTTAAGGAAATGAGTATGCCTATGTGTTGCATAAGTTTAAGATCTGTCTTTGTGTAAAATTTCAAACTGTTTGGTTCAGTATTTTTTGCGTTCACTTGCCACAACAAACCCACAAACCCACAAACCCACAAACACACAAACCCACAAACACACAAACCCACAAACAAACATACAGAAACCACCTCTTCTTTATAATATTATAGATTACAGCAATTTATTAAATAAACTCTAATGATTACATAAAAACAAGAGTAACTTAAGTAAATGCTCTCTGGATTACGAATTATTGTTCAACGACTTTTAAGTGATCCTAAATAAATGTAAATTATACTACTGATTAATTATGATTAAGAATTGATTTAATATGATTAATAAATTATGTGTGAAGCCGACACTAAATTAACGTTCATACTGAGGTGCCTGACCTTAACCACTCATAGCTTACCCAGTAGATTAGAAAATTTATATAGAGAAAGATGAATCTCGGGCCCCACAAGTTTGAAAACTTGGACTATGATTATGTAAAAATACACTCATTAAAATAAATTCATTAATTAAAGTGTCCAGCGAGTCACATACAAGCGAGTGTCTTAAGTACGAGTTTAGCCAGTCCAGAAGCACAGGTAGTAATAATCAATCCAACCTTGAAATGCAACCGTTGGGGTTTTAAGGCCTGGGAGTTCTCAGTGAAAACAATTAGACACGTCTTCTTCAGAGTAACTCCGAAATAGGCGGGATTCTTTGGGACTGGACATGTAGCCTGCTCTATCTCCTTAACTCCCGAAATAAGGTTAGAATCTCCAAACCAATCAAGATCCAGGTCCGTGTAGAGAAAACTCTTTCATTTCATCCTTAAAACGGTCCTTATCTTGTTAACCGGAGAAGTCCTCATCTTGTTTACCGGAGAACCGTAGGGAGTCCAAACTTTCGTTATAGAGAAAATGCTCCATAAAACAGTTCTTACCCGACGAGTCTTCCCTTCCCGCCCGTTTCCAATTTTTCCCACTTCTCAAAGTAGCCCTCATGATCTAAGATCATGACTAGAGAGTTATCATAGATTCCACTATCCATAGATTCACCGTATCTTCAATCTCAGTACGCTATCGCCAGTATATTTTATTCTTTGGCGCCTAATTCGAATTCAACTTGAAATACTAAATATAGGTTAGGTTTGGTAAGTTGCAACAGGTTCTATTATTTTCAATAAAATTCACGTTAACATACTCGAGGCGTAGAAAGGGTAATTGGCAAAAGAGCAATGGCTGAAGGCTGGGGATTGCATGCGATGAGTAGAAAGGGAGGAGAGGGGGAGAGTTGATACAACCGAGCCACCTAAGATAGTTTGATCACATCGGAAAGAATGAGATGAGATAAATTTAGAAGTCGGGCGAGAAGGGAAGCAATCCTCAACCGAGCCCAGCAGACTTTCAAGTACTCTGGCCGAGAACATCTGTCCTATGGAGTAAACCGCAGACGTAGCACTGATGAGACGCACTATCTCTCCAGTTCCGGCCATACTACTAGTGTTCAGGTTCAGGTTCAGTCGAGGGTCAATGTTTTAAGAGAATGAAATAATAATCACGGTTTCAAGGAAATTCGTTACAATGGCTCTTATAGAGACGTCGACTTGTCGACATCTGAACAAGGAAGCCCCAGACTAACTCGGTGGCTCCTATAGAGTCGTTGACATTTGAACAAGGAAGCCCTAGACTAACGCGGTGGCTCCTATAGAGACGTCGACATCTGAACAAGGAAGCCCTAGACTAACTCGGTGGCTCCTATAGAGACGTCGACATCTGAACAAGGAAGCCCTAGACTAACTGGGAGTTTCCTATAGAGACGTCGACGTCTGAACAAGGAAGTCCTAGACAAACTTGGTGTTAGTATTTAAAATATCTGCCTCATGATTGGAGCTGAAAATAACCTGAACATGTAATTGCAACTCACATAGTATACAAATGTGATAATTTCTGCCACAGTTACTAACATTGAATTGGTGCAGCATATTTGGTTAACGCTGACTTGTCTTTTTAATTTGTTCGGTAATCTATTAAAGTTTTATTTTCAAAATAATATGCTTATATTTTGTGGTCGACAATTTATTAGCCACTCGGCGTCGCAGTCGGAGTCGGGAAGGTGTCGAACGTTGTTCCCCGTTATCAAATTATTCCGGAGCTCAATCAGCGTTGGGGATTGTGGGGCGCGTGGCGTGCCTTTGGGAATTGACTTTTAGCGATTGCAAGTGACAGAAGGTGGGGCCCCACTTCATCAAATGTTAAACACGAGGTCATTTAATGAACGGGTGGAACAATTGTCAACAACGAGCGAAGGGGAGATGTCAGCTGCGACCGCGGGGCGGGAGCTGCGGCGACGCCGACCCGTCTCGTCGGTACTGTCAGAGTAAATGTTACAATAATTGCAAGTTGTCTGCAGTAGAACCAATACTGCAGAATATGCAGGATATCAAACACATCATAAACAACAATAGTTAATTAATCTGTGATATTGAACGCTACCAATCAATAACGAGGAAGTACTGTCATGGTATTTCCCAATCAGATTGTCCATAAGCTAAATAATTGCCCAGTAATCTCACAGCCAAAATCACTCCACAATTGTGAAGGAAGTCTGCATTTGCGCATATGGAATTTTTAATGCCATTTACTGTCGTATTCATTCCGTAAGTGTTACATCTAAGAATATATTATAAATGTCGATAATGATTATGAGGCTTTTAGTCATGCGGGATATTTCTCCTCATTTCATACTTAAATTTACATAAAATAATAATTTGGTTTATTAAACAAGTTTAATATCTTTAATTGATTGTCTTCTTTTATCGTAATGTTTTTTATGATTATATTTTATAAATACCCTATCAAAATCTACAACTACCGCTGTTTGTACTCAAGTTTGGATAGTTTATACAAACACATCCCATTCTTTTACTCTCATTGGAGGTCACAAATTGTGGATAGTTATGAGTGGTAGTCCGTGGATGTGATATTATCTTGTGTGAATTAATTAATCTGTACTATTGAATACCGTAATACGTTCATCCATAATTAGACCAATTTGTAATTTGAGAGGCAAAATTGTGGTTCATATCCCACTTTAAACTGTAAGTCCCTAAAATTCCATTGGCTATTAGGCTTTCAATTAATTAACATTCCTGTCTAAGGAGCATGTTTGGCTTAGTCAGTAACAAGACTACAATATCGCTACACAACCAGTTTACACTCATTTCTCATTCATACTTGGCTTAAGCCAAGGGAGGTCGTATTTTCACTAAGGTAATACTGTATTAGTAAATAATTATTGCATTTACCATTATTAATATGCATTTGCATTTGCATTATTCATTAATTATATACCAATAATTATTTTATTGCCGTGCTTCCTGACAATATTAAAATATAATAGCATGATTGAAAATTATAATTCTGGTATTTTCCTGTGAAAAGTGCGATGAAAAATGCCACAATGAAACCAACATCCAGGCGCCCAATGTCCGTAAAAACATCAGCGCCGAGGCCATCTCAGTGTCTCAGACCTTGGAAATATGAAATTGCGGGTAGAGTGAGCCTAGCGGGGGGAGGTGGGTAAGAACAGAGATGAAGAAAATGAGAGAAGGTTAGGTTTCCGGGGAGTGTAATATCAGCAAGGGGGAGGGGAGGGGAGGGGGAACTGGCTTGTGCGAGATAGAGTCGGGGAGCGCGACAAAAAATAAAATAGAGGAGTTGCGTTTCAAAGGACTCCAAAATTACTTTCTGGATAAGCTGGATTAGAGAAGGCTGCGAACCTGCGACCGTGGTGTTGCAGGTTGGTGCCGATCGCTGATGACGTCATTGTCTCCGCTTGACCCGATCCATCACTCAGAATAGCAAATAAGTATACGGAAAATTAGATATGGTGATTGACTGGGGCGAATTTAATAATTTAATATGCAGTTACAGTTTTGATCTTAAGATGCGATTCATCGTGCGTTTTGAGGGGTTTACAGGTCTAGAATATAAACGCGCCACGCTGTCTTGGCTATGGAGAAAAGTAATTACTGTATTCGAAGATCCTAAGGGCAAAGTGAAATAAAATCAATGCTCAGAAAATCGTGTTAAGATATGCAATGTTAATGGGGTTCGGGTGTCCCTATCTCCGTAATTTTAATGTTCTTTGACTTTAATGTACTTTTTCTAAACAAGACTACAAGGAATAATGTCATATATTTGTATTTATTATGAGTAGGCCTACTAATCTTTATGTATAATTTAAGCTAAGAATTTTTCCTAATTTCAAAGAGGAAACGTTTCATGATTATTTTAAATACCACTACATGTTTCATAAATGTATGTCAAATTTATTATTATTATTGTTTATTTATTTATTTGTTTATTATTTAGTATTATTATTGTTTTTATCTTTGCAACCATGACTAACACACGAAATTCCTTAAAATAAATTAAGAGCAAAGAACCACTCTTGGCTGAACAAAAAAAAACAAAAATCATGCAGCTATACCAAGCATTCGCTGAGACATTTTTAACACTTACTAAAAGCATTATTTAAAAAAATCGTATCTTAAAACTACTTCTCATAATTTAATTTTTTCGTAAAATTGTAGATGAAAAACTCAGTATCAAAATACAGCATCAATAATATAAAAATTTGAATAGGATTCAATTTAACGGAAAAAGATTATCATACCAAAATGTAAACCTGAAATCCTAAACAAATCATTAAAAAGAAAATAAATAAATAACCAGCTTTATTATTTACCATTACTTGACAACTAAACCATTATTATAATACGTTATACGTTAAAATAATTTTTAATATAGTATAGTTTCGAAATGGGTTTAAAATCAATGGCCACAATATAAACAAACTAATATTGATTTGACAGCTGTTTTATTCTCTTTCTATTAAATCCTTAAACTACAAAGATAGCTGATTACTACCAGTAGGTGGATCATTGATAATTGAGAGCAAATTGCGACTAATATCGCGTAAAAAGTGGGTTTTAAATGACCGTGATTTACTTTTTAAGGGGCGGCAAAAAATGTCAAGCTTTTCCGATACTGCATAAGATAAAGTGGGGACGCGGTAGCAAAAAACAAGTCTACCGCGACCTCGTAAACAGAGTGGTTGATACTGCATGACGCGATAAAGTGGGGACGCGGTAGCACCGAGAACACAAGTCCTACCGCGACCTCGTAAACAGAGGCCTGATCCGATACTGCATGACGCGATAAAAGTGGGGACGCGGTAGCACAGACACCACAAGTCCTACCGCGACCTCGTAAACAGAGGCCTGCGGGTCCGATACTGCATGACGCGATAAAGTGGACGCGGTAGCACGGAAACAAGTCCTACCGCGACCTCGTAAACAATATATACTGCATGACGCGATAAAGTGGGGACGCGGTAGCACAGACCACCACAAGTCCTACCGCGACCTCGTAAACAGAGGCCTGCGGGTCCGATACTGCATGACCCGATAAAGTGGGGACGCGGTAGCACGGCGACCACCACAAGTCCTACCGCGACCTCGTAAACAGAGGCCTGCGGGTCCGATACCGCATGATGCGATAAAGTGGGGACGCGGTAGCACGGCGACCACCACAAGTCCTACCGCGACCTCGTAAACAGAGGCCTGCGGGTCCGATACCGCATGATGCGATAAAGTGGGGACGCGGTAGCACGGCGACCACCACAAGTCCTACCGCGACCTCGTAAACAGAGGCCTGCGGGTCCGATACTGCATGACGTGATAAAGTGGGGACGCGGTAGCACCGAGACCTGCACAAGTCCTACCGCGACCTCGTAAACAGAGGCCTGCGGGTCCGATACCGCATGACCCGATAAAGTGGGGACGCGGTAGCACGGCGACCACCACAAGTCCTACCGCGACCTCGTAAACAGAGGCCTGCGGGTCCGATACTGCATGATGCGATAAAGTGGGGACGCGGTAGCACCGAGACCTCCACAAGTCCTACCGCGACCTCGTAAACAGAGGCCTGCGGGTCCGATACTGCATGACGCGATAAAGTGGGGACGCGGTAGCACCGAGACCTCCACAAGTCCTACCGCGACCTCGTAAACAGAGGCCTGCGGGTCCGATACTGCATGACGCGATAAAGTGGGGACGCGGTAGCACCGAGACCTCCACAAGTCCTACCGCGACCTCGTAAACAGAGGCCTGCGGGTCCGATACTGCATGACGCGATAAAGTGGGGACGCGGTAGCACCGAGACCTCCACAAGTCCTACCGCGACCTCGTAAACAGAGGCCTGCGGGTCCGATACCGCATGATGCGATAAAGTGGGGACGCGGTAGCACCGAGACCTGCACAAGTCCTACCGCGACCTCGTAAACAGAGGCCTGCGGGTCCGATACTGCATGACGCGATAAAGTGGGGACGCGGTAGCACCGAGACCTCCACAAGTCCTACCGCGACCTCGTAAACAGAGGCCTGCGGGTCCGATACTGCATGACGCGATAAAGTGGGGACGCGGTAGCACCGAGACCACCACAAGTCCTACCGCGACCTCGTAAACAGAGGCCTGCGGGTCCGATACTGCATGACGCGATAAAGTGGGGACGCGGTAGCACCGAGACCTCCACAAGTCCTACCGCGACCTCGTAAACAGAGGCCTGCGGGTCCGATACCGCATGATGCGATAAAGTGGGGACGCGGTAGCACCGAGACCTCCACAAGTCCTACCGCGACCTCGTAAACAGAGGCCTGCGGGTCCGATACTGCATGACGCGATAAAGTGGGGACGCGGTAGCACCGAGACCTCCACAAGTCCTACCGCGACCTCGTAAACAGAGGCCTGCGGGTCCGATACTGCATGACGCGATAAAGTGGGGACGCGGTAGCACCGAGACCACCACAAGTCCTACCGCGACCTCGTAAACAGAGGCCTGCGGGTCCGATACTGCATGACGCGATAAAGTGGGGACGCGGTAGCACCGAGACCTCCACAAGTCCTACCGCGACCTCGTAAACAGAGGCCTGCGGGTCCGATACTGCATGACGCGATAAAGTGGGGACGCGGTAGCACCGAGACCTCCACAAGTCCTACCGCGACCTCGTAAACAGAGGCCTGCGGGTCCGATACTGCATGACGCGATAAAGTGGGGACGCGGTAGCACCGAGACCTCCACAAGTCCTACCGCGACCTCGTAAACAGAGGCCTGCGGGTCCGATACTGCATGACGCGATAAAGTGGGGACGCGGTAGCACCGAGACCTCCACAAGTCCTACCGCGACCTCGTAAACAGAGGCCTGCGGGTCCGATACTGCATGACGCGATAAAGTGGGGACGCGGTAGCACCGAGACCACCACAAGTCCTACCGCGACCTCGTAAACAGAGGCCTGCGGGTCCGATACTGCATGACGCGATAAAGTGGGGACGCGGTAGCACCGAGACCTCCACAAGTCCTACCGCGACCTCGTAAACAGAGGCCTGCGGGTCCGATACTGCATGACGCGATAAAGTGGGGACGCGGTAGCACCGAGACCTCCACAAGTCCTACCGCGACCTCGTAAACAGAGGCCTGCGGGTCCGATACTGCATGACGCGATAAAGTGGGGACGCGGTAGCACCGAGACCTCCACAAGTCCTACCGCGACCTCGTAAACAGAGGCCTGCGGGTCCGATACTGCATGACGCGATAAAGTGGGGACGCGGTAGCACCGAGACCTCCACAAGTCCTACCGCGACCTCGTAAACAGAGGCCTGCGGGTCCGATACTGCATGACGCGATAAAGTGGGGACGCGGTAGCACCGAGACCTCCACAAGTCCTACCGCGACCTCGTAAACAGAGGCCTGCGGGTCCGATACTGCATGACGCGATAAAGTGGGGACGCGGTAGCACCGAGACCTCCACAAGTCCTACCGCGACCTCGTAAACAGAGGCCTGCGGGTCCGATACTGCATGACGCGATAAAGTGGGGACGCGGTAGCACCGAGACCTCCACAAGTCCTACCGCGACCTCGTAAACAGAGGCCTGCGGGTCCGATACTGCATGACGCGATAAAGTGGGGACGCGGTAGCACCGAGACCTCCACAAGTCCTACCGCGACCTCGTAAACAGAGGCCTGCGGGTCCGATACTGCATGACGCGATAAAGTGGGGACGCGGTAGCACCGAGACCTCCACAAGTCCTACCGCGACCTCGTAAACAGAGGCCTGCGGGTCCGATACTGCATGACGCGATAAAGTGGGGACGCGGTAGCACCGAGACCACCACAAGTCCTACCGCGACCTCGTAAACAGAGGCCTGCGGGTCCGATACTGCATGACGCGATAAAGTGGGGACGCGGTAGCACCGAGACCTCCACAAGTCCTACCGCGACCTCGTAAACAGAGGCCTGCGGGTCCGATACTGCATGACGCGATAAAGTGGGGACGCGGTAGCACCGAGACCTCCACAAGTCCTACCGCGACCTCGTAAACAGAGGCCTGCGGGTCCGATACCGCATGATGCGATAAAGTGGGGACGCGGTAGGAAAAAGTTAGACCTGCAGATGCGGGTATACTGAGCGATAAAGTATAGCACCGAGAAACAATAGATCTTAAAGACTGCGGGTCCGTACCTACTCATAAAAGAAATATGAATATCCGAGTTCCTAGGTGCAGCCAACAGAGAGCTGAATAACAAACTGATACTGATCATCAGGGCCAGACGATGTGCCAGTTGTTACGTCCGATAAAAAACTGATGACCGTGTTCGTGAATTGTAAGGTTGCTCAGTATATTCAAAATTTAGTATACACAATTATTTAGCCTATACAGAATAACTGATACCATGATACCAGTTGGCTTTTAATACAGATAATAAACGCTGTGCTTATAAGGCAGTAAATTTTATTTTCTCATCCTTTATACATTATACGGAAAAGGTTTTTTCGTTTTTGGATTTCTGCTGAAATTGGAAATATCTCTGTCGAGGCTCCCTGAATTGTGTCTACCGGTCAGTCCGCAGTAAACACATTACGGACGAGTATCGCACGCTATTTTACTTCATACTTACCTAAACTATCCTAATAGACTAACAAAAAATCTAAAAATCCGTTACATGTTCTCATTCTTCCTGGATTAAAGAGTTAGATGATATATTTGTGTTTCCACAATCAAACATCACTGCCATTAGGCCCTAGCAGTTTTTCCGTACAGCTAAGTTAAGCCGACCAATGTTTTGCGGAACAGTTCCGGTAAACAGATGATTCAGGAGTAAATGCTCGCACAGGAAGCTCATTAAAACGCTAGTAACGCTCATAGTAACGCTAAATAAAGAAGGGCTGTGAAACTGTGACTGGGGGTGTGAGTGTGAGGCACCGATGCCGTTATTTGAAGAGTTTCAATACCTTTAATTCCACCGATTGTGATATCTTAACGAAAATTGTAGACCTTTCATGAAACTCATAATTTTATACAAAATAACAAGATTCTATAAAATCATATTTTTATTACTACTTTTATAATTAAGATTATTATAGTCTAATTATGAGTTTCAGAACTAAGCCATATTTAGCTGTTATCAGTCACTGATAAGGCGCCAACATTTATAACTCGCCTAAGACTTATCGTCTGAAAGTTAGGCTTAGGCTGCACAGTTCCGTTCGACAAGTGAAAGTCATCTTTGCGTAGACCAACTCTTGTCTACCTCATACAGTAAAAAGCTAATAACTATCCAGCCTGTAAATATCTAGCCAGTTGTTGCCAGTTGTTTTTGCTCAGTTTCAAAAGTCGTTCACATCGTTTCCGCAAAGTGACAAGTACACAGAGAATAATTACTATTTAAATATTTGGAGACAGTTCAGTTATGATTTAAAGTCATAAATAGTCAGTTACCCCTAAATGGTCTTCAAATTGTCGCTATAAGAGCAAAAACTTATGAACAAAATCTACAAAGCTTTTTTACAAATAATAAATTTAGGTACATGAATTATGTGAACTATGTATGATGTACGAATATTGCACTACGGCGTTACTATGATTAAACTTGCGAAACTAATACCCGGCTGAATAAAAGTGGTCCGAACGAACACGTTTGTTTTTCTGGAAAAACGTTTAAAACAAAATGAAACAGGCCGGAAGGGCTTTTTAGTAAAAACCAAATTGTATGGGTGCTGATGGCATCATCTCATAGCCGAGTGAATGTGGCATGTAGTAGTTCATCTGCAGCGCTGAGGACTGAGGGTGCAGAGACTAATTATTATGTATCACCGCTGCACCGTCGGTCCACTCCCAGGTGTTACAAGCAATGTCTCATGACAGAGTGAATGTGGCATGTAGTAGTTCATCTGCAGCGCTGAGGACTGAGGGTGCAGAGACTAATTATTATGTATCACCGCTGCACCGTCGGTCCACTCCCAGGTGTTACAAGCAATGTCTCATGACAGAGTGAATGTGGCATGTAGTAGTTCATCTGCAGCGCTGAGGACTGAGGGTGCAGAGACTAATTATTATGTATCACCGCTGCACCGTCGGTCCACTCCCAGGTGTTACAAGCAATGTCTCATGACAGAGTGAATGTGGCATGTAGTAGTTCATCTGCAGCGCTGAGGACTGAGGGTGCAGAGACTAATTATTATATATCACCGCTGCACCGTCGGTCCACTCCCAGGTGTTACAAGCAATGTCTCATGACAGAGTGAATGTGGCATGTAGTAGTTCATCTGCAGCGCTGAGGACTGAGGGTGCAGAGACTAATTATTATGTATCACCGCTGCACCGTCGGTCCACTCCCAGGTGTTACAAGCAATGTCTCATGACAGAGTGAATGTGGCATGTAGTAGTTCATCTGCAGCGCTGAGGACTGAGGGTGCAGAGACTAATTATGTATCACCGCTGCACCGTCGGTCCACTCCCAGGTGTTACAAGCAATGTCTCATGACAGAGTGAATGTGGCATGTAGTAGTTCATCCTTAGCTCTGAGGACTGAGGGTGCAGAGACTAATTATTATGTATCACCGCTGCACCGTCGGTCCACTCCCAGGTGTTACAAGCAATGTCTCATGACAGAGTGAATGTGGCAAGTAGTAGTTCATCCTTAGCGCTGAGGACTGAGGGTGCAGAGACTAATTAATTATTATGTATCACCGCTGCACCGTCGGTCCACTCCCAGGTGTTACAAGCAATGTCTCATGACAGAGTGAATGTGGCATGTAGTAGTTCATCCTTAGCTCTGAGGACTGAGGGTGCAGAGACTAATTATTATGTATCACCGCTGCACCGTCGGTCCACTCCCAGGTGTTACAAGCAATGTCTCATGACAGAGTGAATGTGGCATGTAGTAGTTCATCTGCAGCGCTGAGGACTGAGGGTGCAGAGACTAATTATTATGTATCACCGCTGCACCGTCGGTCCACTCCCAGGTGTTACAAGCAATGTCTCATGACAGAGTGAATGTGGCATGTAGTAGTTCATCTGCAGCGCTGAGGACTGAGGGTGCAGAGACTAATTATTATGTATCACCGCTGCACCGTCGGTCCACTCCCAGGTGTTACAAGCAATGTCTCATGACAGAGTGAATGTGGCATGTAGTAGTTCATCCGCAGCGCTGAGGACTGAGGGTGCAGAGACTAATTATTATGTATCACCGCTGCACCGTCGGTCCACTCCCAGGTGTTACAAGCAATGTCTCATGACAGAGTGAATGTGGCAAGTACTACTCATCAGCTGTTAAAGGATATTCTGCCTACAATCAATTCTCTCTCGTTACTAAGCAATGTTAAGTGATATTACTATTTAAAAAAATGTCAATGGATCAATGAAAATATTAACTATTATTAAAGTTACGAAAACCTATTAAAGTAAACACTAGAATGAAACTGAGGTAAGTTACTAGCTGAAGAGATTAAAGGAAGTAGTATTAATAACGCAAATTTAAAATTTGACTCCTAAACTGAAAGTCTTTTCAACGCATCTGCTCTCAGTTCATAAGCTCCTCGAGTTCCTTCTCCCCCGAGTCTCGGAGTCGATGCTGAGACCTTGGTTCGCTGCATCCGCTATCGGCCACAAATTAATCGTACCTATTTGCCTTCATTCGATGCAGTTCAATTCAAGGGTTTTGAATAAATTAGTTATGACTCGCGAGCGCGCCTGAATGAGGTGACGGGTCGGTGCGTCGCGCGCCGCCAGTGGCGCACTCGTGCGTGCGGGAACGCCAACAACTCGTTCAGGGGTAACTTGACTGAGCCAATGAACCGATCAATACATACAGTACTATTAAGAAGGTCGGAACCCACTTGAAGTGTTTAGAGGTAAGGTACAGACATGTTGGAGATTGCAGAATAGAGAGACTCGGTAATTCGCCGTTGAGAAAAATGTTCTGATGTAGAATCGAAAATAATTATTAGCGAACCAGTACTTCTGGAATCGGAATCACGAACATACAAAACTACAAACACGGCAGATATCAAACCGAGGAAGTTCTGGATTAGTTAAAATCCATAAATAATGTACAAACATATTGATAACAAATCATTCGAAAGTTCGAGCTTACCTTTATATTAGTTTTATATTAGTGAAATGGTTTGAGTGTCACAGAGCCTAATTATCGTATCGAAAACATTGGATCGAAAACACAAGCGAAATCCTTCCTCTGTAGGACAGGTGGTAATAAGATATATTTAGTGAATAAGAGATTTAGTTTAGTAAGGAAGAGAGCGATTGAGATAGTAGATCGTGAGTTGGTAACGAGCACGAGTGAGTAAGTGAATCAGTCAGTAGCCGCTTTGTTCCTGGCCCAAGGTTGAGAGAAGGACGAGGTCGACGGATGATTGACGGGTACACGACTGTGACTCTGTGAGCACCAAGGTCCGCGCCTAGAGTTCTCAACCCCGGGATTCGGGATCCCGGTTGCTTTTGGGTACCTATCAATCCCGGGATTAGAGTATCTCAATTCCCGGAATTAACGGAATTGCAAAAAATCATTACTTTACAACCTTTTCGTGATTTTAATGTTTAAACTACTGCTAAAGTCATCTTTACAAACACTGTTAACATTTAAAATGTCGTCATTAATGTTTGAATATCAAAAATAATACTTTTTACCAGCAAATTCCCATAGGGAAGAAGCTATTACCGTAGGTCTCATGGCAAGACTTAAAAATCAAAAATCTGTTGATACCGTGCTTTTTAGACCCGAGACCATGTTATTTTTTCGTCAAAAACAGTTTTCGTTAAAAAAAATATATATATATATATATATATGTATATATATATCTGTATATATATGTGTGTGTGTGTGTCTGTGAACACGATAACTCTCGTAAAAATGGTCTGATCGAGACCAAATTTGGTAGAGACGTGTATTCCTACATTTTCTCGAGTTCGTAAACCAGACATATCCGTCAAAGGGAACGGGTAGTTGGGGGGCGGTTGTACTCAAAAATTGGATCTTTTTGTGTTTTTAATATGTAACTTAAAACATTTTTCAATTTTTCAATCTTTCACCGTTAAAATCAGCTCAAAAAACTACACAATTTAGTTCCTTAAAGTTTTTCTCTTAACTCCAACGGTTACAGAGATATTAAAAAATCTCAACACAGTACATTGTATTTTGTGGCTCCAATTTTAATCGTATGGAGGATAAAGAAAATTTTTTATTTCACTTATTAATCAATATTTTTGGATCAAACTTGGTATTTACCTTCATGTGTTTTAGATATTTTACTTCAAATGCTTAAAAATCATACTTTATGTGTTTATCATGGCAGCTATTCTACATACTCTTTTCCCATGTTAATCATATAGAGAACAGGAAAAATCATTTATGGAGAGATGTTTATGAAACTTGGTATAAATGGTCAAAGTAAAAATTGTTTATGGTAGAAATGCCTAATTTCAATGTTCCTTACAGCAGCAAACCTGCATATTCTTTTCCATGTTAATCCTTTGGAGAATAGGAAAATAACTCTGAATAGGACTGCGACTGCATGAGCTCAAAGGTCCTCGTCTCGAGGCAATGCCCCATATATGCCTGCTGCACCTAGATTATTTCATCATAAAAACAACGTCAATTTTCTAAATGGTTATCAACATTAAACAGTGTCGACAATGTTGTGTCGTTACTATGCTATCGTATTACTATTTAGAATACTACGGGTTCACTATCTTTGTAAAAATGTTTAAATACATACGTAAATATTTTAAAATACAGTATTCGAGTATGGAAACTAATCAATAGGTTTTTATCTAATTCCTATGTTTTAGTTCTTTACTTATGAAATCAACGATGTAATCAAATCTGAAATTATATTTGGCAAAAACAAACGGTGGGGACAGGTCCCCATCCCCACCATAGCGAGGGGGCTGTTGTGACGTCCCTTAATAATCGGCGAACTGCATATTGATGTAGAAATATCAGAATTCATGGGCCGTGGCGGCGGTGAATCGGCCCAAATGACGGCGCGGCCGGGCAGCTGCCCGCATGAATATATAGGAGGGCCGCGAGTATGGAGCCGCGCGCTGGAATAATAATGACCTTGATAAGCTTAAATTGCGACTCTTGCGATTGGCTTCAGGTTTGTTTTTATAGAGTTTGATTTGTTCCCTACGATCATATTGAGTGTTCTTATAAACTTATGATCTTATGTTCTTATGCTGTTCGAAGTGTTGTTGATGGTAAAGAAATTGCAATTATACTACAATATTTTGCAAATTAACTTGACATGATCATATCAGGTTCTGATGTAATTGATCTCATACAATGCCATCCGATGACTATGGCAGTAGGGGTTACAATGACCATTCCGCGAATCAATAGTCATATGACCACATGTCAAGGATCCCTTTCTACTATACACTTGCCTTCGTAAATTAGGTGTTGTAGTATGTAGTATTGTATAAGACGACTATGACAGTAGTGGATACAATGACCATTCCACGAATCAATAGTCATATGACCACATGTCAAGGATCCGTGTCTACTACACACTTGCCTTCGTAAATCAGGTGTTGATGGTATTGTATGAGATGACTATAACAGTAGTGGATACAATGACCATTCCGCGAATCAATAGTCATATGACCACATGTCAAGGATCCGTGTCTACTACACACTTGCCTTCGTAAATCAGGTGTTGATGGTATTGTATGAGATGACTATGACAGTAGTGGATACAATGACCATTCCGCGAATCAATAGTCATATGACCACATGTCAAGGATCCGTGTCTACTACACACACTTGCCTTCGTAAATCAGGTGTTGATGGTATTGTATGAGATGACTATAACAGTAGTGGATACAATGACCATTCCGCGAATCAATAGTTATATGCGAATCAATAGTCATATGACCACATGTCAAGGATCCCTTTCTACTACACACTTGCCTTCGTAAATCAGGTGTTGATGGTATTGTATGAGATGACTATAACAGTAGTGGATACAATGACCATTCCGCGAATCAATAGTCATATGACCACATGTCAAGGATCCGTGTCTACTACACACTTGCCTTCGTAAATCAGGTGTTGATGGTATTGTATGAGATGACTATAACAGTAGTGGATACAATGACCATTCCGCGAATCAATAGTCATATGACCACATGTCAAGGATTCGTATCTACTACACACTTGCCTTCGTAAATCAGGTGTTGATGGTATTGTATGAGATGACTATGACAGTAGTGTTTACAATGACCATTCCGTGAATCAATAGTCATATGACCACATGTCAAGGATTCGTGTCTACTACACACTTGCCTTCGTAAATCAGGTGTTGATGGTATTGTATGAGATGACTATGACAGTAGTGTTTACAATGACCATTCCGTGAATCAATAGTCATATGACCACATGTCAAGGATCCGTGTCTACTACACACACTTGCCTTCGTAAATCAGGCGTTGATGGCGTTGCATCAGATGTCCACGACAGTATTAACTAAAACGACCATTATAATTCTATGGAATGCAATAGTGATTATTGCAGTGGTTTTTATAGAAATAATGACAATAATCAGTCGAGAAGCGGTATCGAATTTTTAAATAGATTTTAACAAACTCTTTTAAAATGTGCGTAAATTTATAAATCATGTAGTTTAATGCCTGTGTGGATGTTCTACGGACAGCAACAAGTGGGACGCAAAGAATGCCTATCCGCGCGCCGCCGAGTTGTTCAGCGGCTCAGCACCAGGCTCCGTCAGCGCCGTTTCCGAGCCATCGACCGCATTATCAGCAAACTCGAGGTTAATTGTGCGTTCAATTGGATAACGACTCTGGCACTTCTTATCTTTAAACACGATATCTTCTCACGACCTCGTTACTGCTTTGAATTATTATTTGGAACGCTCAGATTGGAAACATAAATAATTTGAACATGTTTAAATTATGTGCGTCAAACCTAGGGAATACTAGCAGAGAATAACTGTTGATGTGTTACATCATTATACATTTTAAAAGTAAATCTAACTACTGTAATGCCGATCTAGATTCAATATTTTATAATAAGGAAAGATGTTGTCATAAACACAGAATGTGCAACATCCTCCAGCACGTCATAGATTTTACTATTCATCTCTGTATAAAAAACTGAATGTATGTTTGCCCATTAATATGCTTATGTTCTTCATGCGTTGCGGAGGATTCACGGGCGGTTTTGAGATGTTTGCCCATGAATATCCTTATGTTCTTTATGCGTTGCGGAGGATTCACGGGCGGTTTTGAGATGTTTGCCCATGAATATCCTTATGTTCTTTATGCGTTGCGGAGGATTCACGGGCGGTTTTGAGATCGATCTCAACACGTGAGGCTAAATTTTTGTTAAAGTTTATGCAAGTGAACGTTCTATTAAAACCATATAAACTGTGTTTACATTGAGTATATAACAAAATGTGTTAAATTTAGATAACCAACTTATGTAATACGTAAATGCCTTGGCCTATTCTATGGCCTATCCGAGCAAAGCTCGGTTTCCCGGTACTACATATTAAGTTTATTACGATAAGCAGCTGTTGTATATATTTTATAGTGTATAGCATAGTATAGTTATAGTGTATTATTAATGGATATTTGATTTAAATTTGTCATTGAGATGATATTATGTAAAAGATATGTATTTTTTTCTTACTTAGTATTGTTGATACTTCAGTTACTACAGTATACAATGTTTAAGTATTTTTACTCATTCTACATTAATTAAAAGTTGCAGTGAAAGTTAGCCCTCAATGAAAATTTAATATGTGAATTTTTATGTGTGATATATGAATCTGCCTTAAGGATTTTTGTGCTTTACTTTTTAATATGTTAGTCTGTTGTTCGTTTGAAATTAGTCCCTTGTGAAATTTAATTTTTTCACCAGTGACACTTCGGGATTAATGTGTCGGGACAAATACGCATGAAGCTTTAAGAAAAATAGCTTTGCGATCATTCTACAACCAATAACAAGGTTCAATAACAGGCTGTAGAATGATACAGGTACCCAGTGTAAGATGATTTTATAGTCTGTCCCAATTTTACATATGTG
Source organism: Nephotettix cincticeps (assembly GCA_023375725.1). Taxonomy (NCBI): domain Eukaryota; kingdom Metazoa; phylum Arthropoda; class Insecta; order Hemiptera; family Cicadellidae; genus Nephotettix; species Nephotettix cincticeps. The sequence continues at coordinate 39,994,058 of CM041786.1, forward strand.
TGAAAAGTCTCAAGTAAATATAAAATGCCTGGATAGGTCGCCATTTCAGAAAGGTAATAATATTTATTATATGTTTCATATTTGCCAACGAACCTAAACCTCATTAATCTGGTTTGTACATCGCAGCAACGCGCGACAGGTAACGGTGATATATTATCACAATTACTAAACTCAACACTATTTATTTTCCAGATTTTTTCTATTTTATACGTTTCATACGAAATATTTTTACTCCCTGCCAAACACGTAAAATGAGAATTTCTCAAAAACGGCTCTAACGATTTTGATTAAAAGTATACGGTTTATAGAAATTTATAAGATAAACAAAATGTCACCACCCGCATATCTCAAAACATCGGGTTTCAAAAGTTATGGCATTTTAAATGTCAAAAAAATATTTTTTCCCGCGGAAACTATAAAGGTAGAGTATAATTTGAATACCACCATTAAAACCAGCTTAAAAACTAAAAATGACGAGTAACGGTTCCAGAGAAAAGTCAAATTTAATGTCCGTGGTAAACTCAGTACATTGTTAGAGAGCGCCCAATGTTATTGTTATGGAGAATATTAAAAAATCAATTCATTCCTTATTTCACAACCGTTTTACATGAAACTTGGTATGCAGCCTAAGGTCACATCACCCAACAAAATTACTCAAAAAGGTTGGTATTAGGGGGTGGGGGATAGCCCCCCACCCACTCCAAAACGTTTGATATTACCTCGGGGGTGGGGGTTATGTCCCTAAAAATGCTAAAAATTATTTAACTTGTTTTTCTTGTCAGTTCAAGAATTAAAAGTCAGTTAAAGAAGGATAATAATGTTTGTATAAAAAAAGTTTATATTACTGTACATTTAAAAAAACGTTAAAGAACATGATAGTTTCATTGGTAAGGTTAGGTATTTGGCGAGGTATGTCGTTTTTTTTAATTTACCTAAGGTAGAAAGTATTTGTGTCAGGCAGCTGATACCGTTTATTATAATTTTGAATGTTGAAAACAATTTTTTGAAATGTTGTATTGCAATTAGCTTTAAGCATTTTCACTTCTTTCCAGAACAAGATATTTAATTGACAAGTTCCCTTGTTCCCTAGGCTTAAAATCTGTGATATTTTCAGGATATGAATGACTCAGGGATAACCACAATATGCGGTGAGTACGATTATAAATTTTGCATTACCTGGCATAATCATTAGTTCGCGTGGCCGTAGGAATTTCAATCCGTCTATTTTGTTATTGTTTTTATTCGTAATATTGTTATTCTTACTCGTAAAAACATTGTCTTGTCCACTTGCAGATTTAATCAGTCAAAAAATAAAGGTTTCCATGGTTAATTAGTATTTCCTAATTATTGTTTTCTTTCATCAAACCATTATCATTATTGACCGACACTTTCCTGTTAGTAGCCTAGTATTTGAGTAATGGTGAGATAAAAAATATTGTTTATGGCTTGGCTTCAAACATTGTATCGAGGTGCTACAACATGAACCTAAACGTAATCTTTTACCTTAATAAACTTCCCTCACTATACTGATCACTCATTACGATACGGTTGCCTCTAGGCCAACGTGAGAGTTGTCCACAGCCCTTGGACAATTCCCAGGAACAATATCTGGCCACTTGTCGCGACCCACATGCCCTCATGTGCTCCCCCCCCACCTTGCCCCACCACCATACCACCACGTGTAACTGGAGCACTCGGCCACCACCCTACCCTGGTGATGTGATAAATGTAACGTTAATGTTGAATGTGCTTCAGAGAAAGTAATAATCATCTATGCTTCACAAACAGTAAACCGTAAAAAAATGTTTGATATTACGTTTATTAGGACTGTGCCATACATTGCCATAGTATAATTGCCTAAAATTAGCTATTATCATATCAGTTGAGACAAGTATTACAGATTTACTCTTACACACTCAATGTGTTAGCTTATTACAGTTATGTTGTTAAACATTAGGCCTACAATGTGAATGTACATTGATGCAATATAATTCATTACGTGCCAAGTAAAATACGTCCGGGTACGATGTTTTTAAAATGACTGCTATGTTACTAATGCTACAATGTAATCCATTATGTTACAGTGCGGAATGTCAAGTAGGTCCGTGTAATACGTTTTTCAAATGACTGCTATGCTACTAATGTTACAATGTAATCCATTATGTTACAGTGCGGCATGTCAAGTAGGTCCGTGTAATGCGTTTTTCAAATGACTGCTATGCTACTAATGTTACAATGTAATCCATTATGTTACAGTGCGGCATGTCAAGTAGGTCCGTGTACTACGTTTTTATAATGACTGCTATGCTACTAATGCTACAATGTAATCCATTACATTCAAGTGCGGCATGTCAAGTTGGTCCGTGAACTACGTTTTTCTAATGACTGCTATAATACTAATGCTACAATGTAATCCATTACATTCAAGTGTGGCATGTCAAGTAGGTCCGTGTACTACGTTTTTCTACTGGTAGGTTACTAATGCTACAATGTAATCCATTACGTTCCTTTGCGGCATGTCAAGTAGGTCCGTGTACTATGTTTTTCTACTGGTAGGTTACTAATGCTACAATGTAATCCATTACGTTCCTTTGCGGCATGTCAAGTAGGTCCGTGTACTATGTTTTTCTACTGGTAGGTTACTAATGCTACAATGTAATCCATTACGTTCCTTTGCGGCATGTCAAGTAGGTCCGTGTACTATGTTTTTCTACTGGTAGGTTACTAATGCTACAATGTAATCCATTACGTTCCTTTGCGGCATGTCAAGTAGGTCCGTGTACTATGTTTTTCTACTGGTAGGTTACTAATGCTACAATGTAATCCATTACGTTCCTTTGCGGCATGTCAAGTAGGTCCGTGTACTATGTTTTTCTACTGGTAGGTTACTAATGCTACAATGTAATCCATTACGTTCCTTTGCGGCATGTCAAGTAGGTCCGTGTACTATGTTTTTCTACTGGTAGGTTACTAATGCTACAATGTAATCCATTACGTTCCTTTGCGGCATGTCAAGTAGGTCCGTGTACTATGTTTTTCTACTGGTAGGTTACTAATGCTACAATGTAATCCATTACGTTCCTTTGCGGCATGTCAAGTAGGTCCGTGTACTATGTTTTTCTACTGGTAGGTTACTAATGCTACAATGTAATCCATTACGTTCCTTTGCGGCATGTCAAGTAGGTCCGTGTACTATGTTTTTCTACTGGTAGGTTACTAATACTACAATGTCATCCATTACGTTCCAGTGCGGCATGTCAAGTAGGTCCGTGTACTATGTTTTTCTACTGGTAGGTTACTAATGCTACAATGTAATCCATTACGTTCCTTTGCGGCATGTCAAGTAGGTCCGTGTACTATGTTTTTCTACTGGTAGGTTACTAATGCTACAATGTAATCCATTACGTTCCTTTGCGGCATGTCAAGTAGGTCCGTGTACTATGTTTTTCTACTGGTAGGTTACTAATACTACAATGTAATCCATTACGTTCCTTTGCGGCATGTCAAGTAGGTCCGTGTACTATGTTTTTCTACTGGTAGGTTACTAATGCTACAATGTCATCCATTACGTTCCAGTGCGGCATGTCAAGTAGGTCCGTGTACTATGTTTTTCTACTGGTAGGTTACTAATGCTACAATGTAATCCATTACGTTCCAGTGCGGCATGTCAAGTAGGTCCGGGTACGGAGCGCAACTCTCATTTCGCAAATTGCTTCGCTTTCTGATTCCCTCCGCCCATTTTCCACCCTGTTCCCCCCATCATATCCTCGATCGCTCGCGTACAATTACCGCTGTACTCTGCGAGTGGAAATATTTTTAAAAATATTAAAACTGAGGTAGTCTCTGCTGGTACGGTCCATTTTAAAATTAACGCGAGCCGAGTCTCCCATTACGGAATGTACTGGCTTCATAGCTGTTGTCTTTCAAGATTATGAGATATTCGAATGTAATGTTGTCATATAAGTAGTGATCAAATCAGATCATCATACTAACTTTGAATGCATTTACTTTTGTAAAACAATGAGATTCTTTGTGAGTAATCGATAAGTTACACTTCCTCAAACAAATGACTTATTAGAGAAATTTGAATACCTTGATAAATAAAGGAACATCCCCCGTCCTACTCACAGATGTGATCATAATGGATTTATATATTGTATCTGAGGCGTCATTTGAAGTGAGTCAGAATTAGGAAAATAAAATCAAACATGATATTAGCATGACTTTTACTGCGGCTTCCAGATTTGAATGGCCATCGCAAGGTATATTCAAGGAGGGCTACATTAATAATTTTTCCCTGAGGCACAGGCGAAATTCATCAATAAAATAAAGTTGAGATCGCAAACGGCGAGTTGTGCCCCGAGCTGGATTAAAATTTCATATCCCTGGGCATATGTTACCGGTACCACTAAAGGTTCTCCCTTCAACACATTGCTGCGTTTAGATCACGTCTAACATAGGTTTACATGTATGAATGACATACAGAAACAGTATAAACTAGGCTCTCGCGTTTACTGTATTCATTGCAAGAATAGTACGTAATGTACTCGTATATAGTATTGTATGTGTGTGTAGAGTATGTAAACGTAATGAAAGTGTAATGTGTGTGTGGGTGTAGAGTATGTATACGTAATGTAAGTATAATGTGTGTGTGTGTGTGTGTGTGTGTGTGTGTGTGTGTGTGTGTGTGTGTGTGTGTGTGTGTGTGCGTGTGTGTGTATGTGTATGTGTCTGTGAACACGATAACTCTCGTAAAAATGGTCCAATCAAGACCAAATTTGGTAGAGACGTGTATTCCTACAAATGCTCGGACGAGTTCGTAAACCAGACATATCGGTCAATGGGAACGGATAGTTTGGGGGGGGTTTTGTACTCCAAAATGGTTTTTTGCGTTTTTTACACGTAAATTTTAAAAACTTCTAATTTTATATTTCACCAATGGAATCAGCTTAAAAGACTACACAATTTAGTTCCTTAAAGTTTTTCTCTATCTCCAACGGTTACCGAGATATTAAAAAATCTAAACACAGTAAGTTGTATTGTGGGACTCCGATGTTAATCTTATGGAGGATAGGGAAAAATTAGTATATCCCATATTAATCAATATTTTTGGATAAAACTTGATATTTAGCTTCATGTGGTTGAGATCTATTTATTTATACTTGAAAATCATAGTTTATCTGTTTATCATGGCAGCAATCCTGCATACTCTTTCCCATGTTAACCTTATGGAGAATAGGCAAATAATTCTCATGTTATGGACAGATTTTTATAAAACATGTCATATATTATTATTATATTATTGATTTGTTAATTCGCTGAGGACGCAGATCTGCTGTGACGGGGGTATTTAGTTTTAAATTAATACGGATTATTTTTCTTTGTTAATCGGATAAAATGCTTTTACGATTTTACTAACCATTGTTCCTAAGTTAAAGAATCCTTTCAGTTTCCCGCTACAATCAAATATGTTCCATTAAATATGTGTTGTATCATTTTAATTAATCATTTTTAACCTGAGCAATTCATTTCTGGAAGCTAACCAACATATGAGTCGTATCGTGATGAATGTGAAAATTTGATTTAAAGTGACAGTCTACTAGTGAGATACTATTCAGCTCAGTGCCAGAGTTGCGTTACACGACACGCGTTATGCGTTACGCGTCACACACGTGTCACGCACCAACGTGTGTATGAGCGTTGGGAAAGTAGGATTGCCAAAGGTTTTAATCACTGCGACGGCGTGAAACGCGTCGCGGAATGGCATTGAAAGGTTGACGAAAGCGAATCCGATGGAGGGAACGCCAAGTGTCAATCGGTGAGGAAACAGGCGCCACGGCGACGGGGTCGACCTGTGCAGAACATGAGGAAACAGCCGGCATAAACATGTGAAGTATATAGCGGAAACTGGTACCACAGCGACGACGTCGACCTGTGCAGAACATGAGGAAACAGCCGGCATAAACATGTGAAGTATATAGCGGAAACTGGTACCACAGCGACGACGTCGACCTGTGCAGAACATGAGGAAACAGGCGGCGTAAACATGTGAAGTATATAGCGGAAACTGGTACCACAGCGACGACGTCGACCTGTGCAGAACATGAGGAAACAGGCGGCGTAAACATGTGAAGTATATAGCGGAAACTGGTACCACAGCGACGACGTCGACCTGTGCAGAACATGAGGAAACAGGCGGCGTAAACATGTGAAGTATATAGCGGAAACTGGTACCACAGCGACGACGTCGACCTGTGCAGAACATGAGGAAACAGGCGGCGTAAACATGTGAAGTATATAGCGGAAACTGGTACCACAGCGACGACGTCGACCTGTGCAGAACATGAGGAAACAGCCGGCATAAACATGTGTAGTATATAGCGGTAACTGGTACCACAGCGACGACGTCGACCTGTGCAGAACATGAGGAAACAGCCGGCATAAACATGTGTAGTATATAGCGGAAACTAGTACCACAGCGACGACGTCGACCTGTGCAGAACATGAGGAAACAGCCGGCATAAACATGTGTAGTATATAGCGGAAACTGGTACCACAGCGACGACGTCGACCTGTGCAGAACATGAGGAAACAGCCGGCATAAACATGTGTAGTATATAGCGGAAACTAGTACCACAGCGACGACGTCGACCTGTGCAGGACATACAACAAAACAAGTCCATTTTGACATCACAGGACACTCGAAGCCCTGGGCTGCATCGGATAGTTTTCTCAGCCAGATTAAACATATCGTATCATGGTCTACTTGGCCTACGTACAACAAAACAAGTCCACTTTAACACCACAGGACACTCGAAGCCCGGGGCAGCCTCGGATGTTTACTCGGCCAGATTCAATCACGCTCTTATCTCAGTTTGAAGTTTCAATTCAATCCGCTCACGCCCCTGTACTCGGCGGCGGAGGATTACCATAATCGCGACAGAACACATGTCCTCGCCGGTCCGTCCCTTATCTACCCCCTCCGGCTGATAAGCGCGTCTCTGTCGGATCTTATCAGCAGGGGTCCCTCAGCCCTGCTCTTATCACTCAATCAGCTTTCAGTCCGATGGCACGTAATTGAAAATACTTCCTCTCTTCTTTCTTCCCCCACTTGTAAGGCTGTGAATTTTGATCGAGCTACCCTCTCAGAGTTGAATATAACTGTGAGTGGGTTGGAATTTGTTCACTAGAAAAACATACACACAGATTTTTAATTTTTTTATTTGACGTGGCCCATCTATAATTGTTTTAGTACAGTACGGTGGTGCCAGTGTACGAGCGTTTTCACTCCAATTACCTCCGCTCTGCCTGACGCCCTTCCCGCGTCTTGACTGTGCCTCTACAGTTCCCTAGCACGCACTACTACAGTACGGTAGTGCCAGTGTACGAGCGTTTTCACTCCAATTACCTCCGCTCTGCCTGACGCCCTTCCCGCGTCTTGACTGTGCCTCTACAGTTCCCTAGCACGCACTACTACAGTACGGTAGTGCCAGTGTACGAGCGTTTTCACTCCAATTACCTCCGCTCTGCCTGACGCCCTTCCCGCGTCTTGACTGTGCCTCTACAGTTCCCTAGCACGCACTACTACAGTACGGTAGTGCCAGTGTACGAGCGTTTTCACTCCAATTACCTCCGCTCTGCCTGACGCCCTTCCCGCGTCTTGACTGTGCCTCTACAGTTCCCTAGCACGCACTACTACAGTACGGTAGTGCCAGTGTACGAGCGTTTTCACTCCAATTACCTCCGCTCTGCCTGACGCCCTTCCCGCGTCTTGACTGTGCCTCTACAGTTCCCTAGCACGCACTACTACAGTACGGTAGTGCCAGTGTACGAGCGTTTTCACTCCAATTACCTCCGCTCTGCCTGACGCCCTTCCCGCGTCTTGACTGTGCCTCTACAGTTCCCTAGCACCCACTACTACAGTACGGTAGTGCCAGTGTACGAGCGTTTTCACTCCAATTACCTCCGCTCTGCCTGACGCCCTTCCCGCGTCTTGACTGTGCCTCTACAGTTCCCTAGCACCCACTAGTACAGTGCGGTAGTGCCAGTGTACGAGCGTTTTCACTCCAATTACCTCCGCTCTGCCTGACGCCCTTCCCGCGTCTTGACTGTGCCTCTACAGTTCCCTAGCACGCACTACTACAGTACGGTAGTGCCAGTGTACGAGCGTTTTCACTCCAATTACCTCCGCTCTGCCTGACGCCCTTCCCGCGTCTTGACTGTGCCTCTACAGTTCCCTAGCACCCACTAGTACAGTGCGGTAGTGCCAGTGTACGAGCGTTTTCACTCCAATTACCTCCGCTCTGCCTGACGCCCTTTCCGCGTCTTGACTGTGCCTCTACAGTTCCCTAGCACGCACTACTACAGTACGGTAGTGCCAGTGTACGAGCGTTTTCACTCCAATTACCTCCGCTCTGCCTGACGCCCTTCCCGCGTCTTGACTGTGCCTCTACAGTTCCCTAGCACGCACTACTACAGTACGGTAGTGCCAGTGTACGAGCGTTTTCACTCCAATTACCTCCGCTCTGCCTGACGCCCTTCCCGCGTCTTGACTGTGCCTCTACAGTTCCCTAGCACGCACTACTACAGTACGGTAGTGCCAGTGTACGAGCGTTTTCACTCCAATTACCTCCGCTCTGCCTGACGCCCTTCCGCGTCTTGACTGTGCCTCTACAGTTCCCTAGCACGCACTACTACAGTACGGTAGTGCCAGTGTACGAGCGTTTTCACTCCAATTACCTCCGCTCTGCCTGACGCCCTTCCCGCGTCTTGACTGTGCCTCTACAGTTCCCTAGCACGCACTACTACAGTACGGTAGTGCCAGTGTACGAGCGTTTTCACTCCAATTACCTCCGCTCTGCCTGACGCCCTTTCCGCGTCTTGACTGTGCCTCTACAGTTCCCTAGCACGCACTACTACAGTACGGTAGTGCCAGTGTACGAGCGTTTTCACTCCAATTACCTCCGCTCTGCCTGACGCCCTTTCCGCGTCTTGACTGTGCCTCTACAGTTCCCTAGCACGCACTACTACAGTACGGTAGTGCCAGTGTACGAGCGTTTTCACTCCAATTACCTCCGCTCTGCCTGACGCCCTTTCCGCGTCTTGACTGTGCCTCTACAGTTCCCTAGCACCCACTAGTACAGTGCGGTAGTGCCAGTGTACGAGCGTTTTCACTCCAATTACCTCCGCTCCGTCTGACGCCCTTTCCGCGTCTTGTCTATGACTCTTTGTCTCTCGGCTAATACCCCGTAATGGGTTGCCTGATATCATATCGCTTGTAGGTATTAGCTTTGCTGCTTCCCCCTCCCGCCACCACTCGCCGTATTACGGTCCATCAGCTAATGGCTCCCCCCCCCTTGGTTTTGGCTCCTTTTAACGTTATGAGCCGGGAAGACGGCGATACCGGTTGTTGGTTGGGTTGGCGTTTTTCCGCCAGCTATGCACTTTTAATTTGACGGAGAGACTTCTCTCTTATCACTGCGGGAATTTCTTTGGTTCGATTTGTGTGCTAGTAATATTGTTGTTGGATTCTATAAATGAACGTTGAATTTTAAATAGATTTGAAGTACTTGAAAGTATTAACATGTTGGTTAACAATAAAACGGACACAGAACATAAAAAATAATTATATTTATTCTGGATTTTGTTTTAGATTTTAGTAGAATTGTACAAAGCCTGAATTTTGACATATTACTAATTGCCAGCCAGACAATAATGACATGATAATTGATAATGAATAATACAAGTACAGTATTTTGTCATCCAGGAGTATATTGAGTGGCCGTAATGTACGAGTATATAATCTCTGAGTTTTACATGACAAATGTAAAACTGTATTCTTATACGGTAGTGGCCTACATAGTTTAATTAATTTATTCTAACGAATTTCGAATGATAATAATTAATAACTAATTAATTATTAATATTAATTAATAATTATTAACCATAGATAACTCCTATCGTTTCAGAGCAAACAGTCTAGGATATCGTTCAACGTTTGTTTTACTAAATCTTTATATTTTATCTTTATCTTTATTTTATCTATTATAGCGAATTTAACGTAATCAGCGGTAAGAGGTAAGCACGACAACATTTTTATTTTTCATTTCGTGGTCCATAAATGCTTAAAAAGCCCTCGGTTGGAGTAGTTTATATGACAAATAAACAAATAATGAGATAATACATTGTGACGAAAAATCATACTTTATAAAATATAATAAGTTCAATATGGATAATTATCCAACAGGATAATTTAACTGGTAAAGTACAATACAAACAAAAACTATAACTACATACAAATTATTACTTATTATATAAATTTTAAATATATAATTACAGTAATCCTTGAAGTTAGTGTTCAGTGATAATTAATTATGAACAGTGGCATATAATCATAATTAAATTTTCTTTTTGTATTTTTCTTTATGTAAATTTTCTTTCTCGCCAAAAAATGCGAGTGATGACACACTAACGGTTTTGGGAGAAGCTGTCCAAACCCAGATGGGCAACCACGGGACGAACCGAAGTCCAAGACGCTAACCACTAGACTTGCAACTTGCAAGACATCCCGAGCCCCAACTAGTAACTTGGTGATCACGTGCTTCTAGGCATCTGTTCACCCAATGAGGACACCATGTTCAAGCCTATTATGCTTTTCATAACCAGTGTTAACCCAAAAAAGACAAAATAATCTCTTTTGACAGAATTCGAATATAAATTCTGCAAGTTTTATTACAATTAGTAATAAATCCTATCTCGAAATGTTAACCCAAAATCAACCTCTCACGGTTGAAAATGTAGGTTTTGTATCTTCAGACTACTAGTTCGGTTATAGGACCTAACAACCCTTTTAAGACCTGGATTTATGAAATTGTATAGTAATAATTAAGGCAATTAATAATTTCTCAGTTAATAAATTTTATACATCACTTCTTTGTACACTTGGTGACCCTTCGTGGCGTGGAAGATAAATAAAACTTTATTTAATTTTTTTTCAGATCTAGTATACAAAACCAAGCTTAACGGCTTTTAGCTTTCAAAGGTTAGTTTAAACATTTCTTTGTCTTTTGATACACTATAAAATATTTATGTTTCTTAATGATTTTCCACACGTTATACAATATTGTATAAAGTTAGCATTAAAGAAATATAACCTTCTGTAATGAAGTATAGAAATACAATCCTGCTACCGTAAAATTACTCAAATTATTTTATTTTTGCATATTTATCAAAGTTTACGTTTTACGCCTCTAAAATATACTGCAAATTGTTTTATAATTAACAATTTTTTTTAATAACTTATTTATTTTGCTTTGGCTGAAATAAAATTATCTTATTTACTGAAAACCATGTGCCAAAACTTACCCTAAACAATGTTAATCGTATTTAGGTTTTGACAAGATATGTCTAACCTATGGTTGGGTGTTACCAATTTGCAAGACGCAAAAGTGTAACGGAAGTGATGTCATCTCGTAACCCGAAATTTTTTTGTTTATTGTAGTCATAAATACTATTATATACTTTCAAATCAAATCAAATAATTTATTTCAGAAACTTTAACAAGCATTGAATCAGTCATTGTATACAATTATCAACTTAAACTATCAAACCAACGACATTTATTTAAATTAACAGTAATTATACTTAATACACCTCTTAATCGTTTTTTAAAAAATTTACCACACTATCACACATGTATTCATCAATACTATAATAAGCTTTTTTTACAAGTGCACTCGTTAAATTGCGTTTAAAAATCGTAATGTTGGGTTCTGTTTGTAGTTGAGATGGAAGATGGTTGAACAAAGAGATTGCTGAGTAAAGAGTGTGTTTTTTGAAAAATGTGGTTTTGTGAACTGGAATTTTTAAAGCAAACTTCTGTCTTGTGTTATACTGGTGAACTTGTTTGAAGCGATCAAAATATGACGGATTTTGCTTGTAAAAAACGAGAGTATTGAGAAGGTAGATGGATGGGAAAGTTAAAATATTGTTGTTCGTGAATGAAGGACGGCAAGTTTGTCGTTTTGGAATATTATATATCAATCTAATTGCTCTCTTTTGAAGGATAAGAATTGGCTTAGTTTTTGAGCAATCAGCACCCCATATTGAAACAGCATATGTCATATATTGAACGATGACTCCATAATAAGCCATTAAAAGAACTTCTTTATTGCAAATTTGTTGAAGTCTGCGCAAAATAAAAATTCCAGAACTTACTTTATTGCATTCATGTTTAATGTGCAGATGAAAACTGAGCCTTTTGTCAAGCGTTACACCAAGAAACTTAACACTTGAAGAAGATTGGATTTTAACATCATCTAAAAGAATACTTAAGTCGGAAGAGTGAGCTTCCCTATTACGAATAAAAAACTCTATGAGATGAGTCTTGGCCAAATTAGAGCTCAAGGAGTTGGTTTCCAACCACTGGAGGAGGTTGTTGCCCTCTATAAAACTTAAACACTCAATATCATTCTTGTTTGAAGCTGTAACAGTAAGCGATGAGTCGTCTGCAAAGAGACACACATTTGCACTTGTGATGCTAGTTGACATGTCATTTATAAAAATGAGAAACAAAATTGGCCCCAAAATGGAGCCCTGTGGCACTCCACTTTTCACTAATCCCCTACTAGACCTATGAATACGCGTACAACCATCTTCCCCAACCGAAGAAATCCCAACGATTTGGTGTCGACCCTTTAGAAACGATTGAAACCATGTGTTTGCCATGTCCATTACACCGATAGAATAAAGCTTGTTAATTAAAAGTGCATGGTCTACAAGGTCAAAGGCCTTAGTTAGGTCAAAAAACAAACCCGCAGCAAAGCCGCCCGAGTCCAAAGAAGAAACTATGTCAGTAATACAAGAATACATTGCATGGACCGTTGATTTATTTTTGAGGAAACCGAATTGATTTGAGAATATGATTTTATTTTTATGAAGAAACGGCAAAAGTCTATTGAGCACAATCCTTTCAACAACCTTTGAGAATGTTGAAGAAATCGCAATAGGTCTATAATTGTTTACATCATGAGGACATCCTTTTTTAAACAGAGGTTTTATTATTGAAAGTCTCAAGTGGTCAGGAAATTTTCCACATTGGAACGAGTCATTTATTAGTTTACATAGAGGACCTGACACCAAAAGGGCTACCTTTTTAAGCAATATAGATGATACACCATCGTCTCCAGAAGACCTTTTGCTTTTTAGAGAATGGATTACACTAATTACTACAGACTCACAGGTTGTAATTACACTTTGTAATTACATCCCTGAACTTCTAAAATGTTACGTTATATTCTATAACTAATGAAGTATTTAGATAAACTCCAATACCTATTGGAAACGATCTACAGTAAACAGCTAGATCATAAGACGAAACTTCCTTGGACATAATCATGATCTAAGCCCAACAGCCCACAC